>OZ026620.1:31507334-31657334 GCA_964020975.1 Hermodice carunculata
ATTACCTTGACGTCGCACGAGTTGAGTAAAACTATTGGCAATCAGGTTTTTGTGTGGACGGGGTAGAAGGGCTTGGGCAGTGGGACATCAATAGAAAAGTAGGGTCTTAGCACAAATAAATTTGGTGACTTCAAACAAAGCAAACTTTCATGACTAAGGTGGTTTTTATCGTGGATGATAGGAATTTGAAATGTTGAGCTGGAGTTCACCAGGTTCACAAAAAAAATCTACGAACGAGTTGTGACAAGTACGTCACGCTTGGTGTCAGTGAGTGCACGGTATTATGACAAAGCCACGGAATGTGAACCTGTAACGGCTTATAACAAAAACATTGATTGGATAGCATTTCAACTCCGCCAAATGTACACTTCTGACAAAGATATGGTGATGTTCCTTGGTACACATCTGCCATCTGCACGGCCAATTGGAAAGTGGAATGCATTCATGCCTCAGCCAAACTGAGAGCGGCACTTTGGTCATATCCTAAGCAACTACGCAATAAATATATTGGAGATTTAAGGCATGCAAAAGAAAATGTTTTTGATCGGCTTGGAAAATCGATCAACAACACAAGACAAAGGGAAAATGTGGCAAACAGTCAAATTCTTTGCACGTAGCAATGAGGCATTTAATAGTCCAGCACTAAAACATATAAACAGAATATTTACGTACACCCAAGCAAAAGCACAAATTTATTTCTTCATAGACCAAACCAAGGTTGACAATATGAAATTTTCACAGCGGACACAAGTAAAAAACAACATAAACACACTGAAGATTGTTATAGCCTATCAATTGGTTGTAATGAGTCAATTTTGTGTCTTTAAAAAGTTTGGGATTATGGTCCCTTCGTATTACTGCAGTTGCTCAGAGTAGGAGATTCTGCTACGTCAGATTCCCCAGCAAAATTGTTTACCATTTCTCAGGATAAATGTACAATTCCCATTGAATAGAAACAGGCAAAAGTAGTATACTAATCTTCACAATAGGATCGCCGAGTTATTGCAATAACTACAGATCCATATCATTAGTAAGTGTTTAGAGCAATATTTTTTAAGAAAGTAGAATTCAAATATGTTTTGAACTGCTGCGAGATAAGGTAGCCTGATCAGAATCACAATCCGGATTCATTCCGGGTGATAGCGCGGTCAATCAACTTGTTTTTTTTCACAGTTGACCTGCAGAAAGATGTTAGAGTGATAATTTGTGATATAACGAAATGTTTTGACCGCGTATACAAGCATGCCTCTTGCATAAATTACAGAAATATATTGCAGTTGGTCTGTGATTAATTGGACAGTCGCAAGGATACGGTCGTTGTCCGCGGTGCAACATCGCAGTTTTGTCCGAGTCAAAGTAGGCGTCCAGCAGGGTTCTATCTTGGGCCCACTTTTTTTCTTTCATGGTGTGAATGAATGAATGAATGAATGAATGATTCTTTATTTGCTGCACCTCAACTTACAGATGGAGGCATTTTGCCAAATACAATACACAACAACAAAATATGTAAAAGAAACAGAAAAAAGAAAGAGGAAAAGTTAGGAAAACTAACTCTTGTCCATCGTAAACAACCTTGCTTCGTATACAGATTGGAGAAAAAACTATAGATCACCCCTTATTTTAGTGGTTTCGGTTAAATCTTGAGCCAGAAGAGTTATTATTTCATAATCGTCACATTTCATAATAAAAATAATTTTTTCTTCTAAGTCCAATTCTCCAAATGTAACAAATATCTCTGACAATTTGTCTAAAAATCGTTTCCGGGGCTCATCAAATTTTTCACAAACTACAACATAATGTATTTCATCCTCTACTAGGTTACAATGGTTACATAGTCTTTCATGCACAGGTACTTTCATAGGTCTTCTGTGTCGACCTGTTTCAATATATAAATTGTGTGAACTAGTTCTGAGTCGTACAAAATTTTTACGGATATTAAAATCCTTTATCATAGTTAGGTAAGGCTCTATTTCCAACTTATTTTTAAATTTTACATAGGTTCGTAATTTTTTATCTGGTGACGACTGCATTTCCATTGTTTTTTCCCACTGTATAACAAATTTTTCTTGCAATAAATTTTGTATGACGCCGGCAGAAAAATCAAAAGTTTCGTAAATAGTTCTGTTCCAAAAATCTTCACAATTTACAATGATTAGTGTATTTTTAACTGACGCTAACCATTGGGATTTATCGGTCGTCAAGTCATAGTTACATTGAAATGTGTCGCCCAACAAACTTTCTGGATCAATATATCTCTTTCTGTACCAATTTTTACACACACGTGTTAATATTTTCAAAGAATATGGGTATTTTCCTAAATCACCTATTACAGTAACATTGCAGGTCTTCTTATTGACGCCCAAAAAATATCGCAAAAAACTAATGTACAATTTTTCCAAGTCCAACTTAAAATAACCAGATATATCTTCAAGTGCAATACACTTAGCAGGTGGGATGAGGTATGCACCCCAAATTTCACATCCGTACATGGATATTGGTGCAACAAGCTTATCAAATAAATCAATATATAACCTTATATCGTTCTGCGTACTAAACAAAATTCGTTTTAATCGTCCAAGTGATTTAGTTGCTTTAGAACATAACTGTTTCATTGCATTATTGAAGGAACCATTTGATGTAATTTCTATTCCTAAGTAAGTGTATTTGTTCACTACCTCGAGTTCTGTATTACCAACACTAAATTTTCTACACATCTTTCTACCAGACTTATTAAATATAACAACCTTTGATTTTTCCACGTTTATAGTCAAATTCCACTTCGAGCAATATTCTGACATTTTATCTAAACAAGACTGTAGACCAAGTTCACTTTCAGATAAAAGCACTAAATCGTCTGCATATAATGAACAACTAATTTTCTTGCTATGCAATGTAACCTGTCCTCGGATTGAGGTGTGTATCAATGGCATTGTAGATATAGTGCGATCATGGATTATACAATTTAGGAATGTAGGAGGTGTTTAAGTTTTCATAATTGCGCGCCTCGTATTTTCTTTCTTTCTTCTTTTTGTTGAATTTTTCTTATGTTAGCATTGGAGTGATTGCTTTAGTCATGCAACTTAACTGACAGTTATTAGAAGGGATTATTTGTCGGACCAGGTAACCCTGCCGGGGCCTGAGGTCAGCACACATAATAGCGAACCTTCCCATACGTTGGGTGTTGCCAATCCTACGGTAAGCAAACTATTTTTGAACATTTCAGAACTTATTACAGTGCTGTTGTGTGGAATAGTGTCCTTGGCTCAATGCGCCATATAGATGACCTGTTTTTAAACTTAAGTGCAAACAATATTTGAGAAAGGATTAGTGCTATCATACCGGTTGATGTGTCTTAAATCTCTGATTTCCAAAGGGTGACTCATTATTTACAACCAATCTTAGCTGTATATTTGGTCTAATGTTGTATATGTTATAGATGTGTATTTATGTATAATTAATTTTATGCATGTCATGTACATGTATATTTTACTGTGTCTGATTGAAAAACATTAAGGCTAAATCGGATTTCAAGAATCACATTACGTTTTTCTCTCTCGATGATACCGCTTTTTTTATTTGGGAAGACTGCGTCATTGCTGCAACTGACACTGTTAATGCTGACTTACAAGAATCCGAGGACAGGTCACGGCAATGACTCGTTTCATTTACCTCTGTCAAATCTAGTAGCACGATAATTTCTAAGAAAATGATGTTTTGTTGCCCTTCTTTACAATTAATAAATAAAAAACTGCCAAACAAATGCAATCACACAGATTAACTCATTACCCCTCGAATTAAGACTCAGTCAACAGCTTTCCTCGGCATGGGTTGGGTAAGTGCCTAACCCATGCCGAGGAAAGCTGTTGACCTTGGTCATGTTGTCTTGACAGATCTCAGCTTCAATTCTCAGTCACATTGTTTTTTATTGCTGTTGAAATCAGTTGAACACGCTGAAGCAGACGACATTTGACCACCAGCCGGTTTTGGCCCGCTTAAGGGTGAAAGGGTTAAGGGCTAGCAATTCGTTCCAATCTGACATGGTCTAACCATATCAATGAATTGAAGACTAATTTAATGTATAAAAATAACACATATTTTGAAATGCCTTCAGTTCCACCTCGATATAAAACCTTTTGACGTTCTCTGTTTTTCAGTAGGCCCATTCTGGAATGTTCTGTTGTCCGGGACAAATGTAAGAGTTCCAAGAACTCCAACCAGCAGTAGGCAGAATTGTTACAGGAGCGACTTCTGTGACGGATTGCAATATATTATTCCAAGAAATCGGTTTTGAACAAAATAGTCCTTGCTTGATGAAAAACACAATTTTTTTTATCCTCTTTTTCAAACTCATACCCCAACTGTTTAGATAATCACGCAATCTCCTTCCTGGTCCCGTTAATGCAAGAAATTGAAGTTTACTAGAATTTATAGATGCATTACAAATGACAAATTCAGCTTATATCGTTATGAACGTAACTATCATTCGCGAAATGAACGTGAGATCCATACAGACGATTAGACGAACATACTTTCCGGCTATTTGTCTAATCCTCTTTAAACAAATAAAGCACATGACAACAAACGACAACTGCACCCATTCTGCCCAAATCACGTGTTTGGATTCACGGACACGTGACCCACCACACGCATATCCTGGTACTCGTTCGGGACCTGTTTGTGATCAAATCTTAAATTCTGATGTCAGATCCGGTACGAACTAATCACTTTTTCGGTCGTGAAAAAAATCAATAAGACGCCACCTTTTCATTTTGACCCGTCTTCACTACAACTTTGGAATAAATTATCTTCGGACATTGGAAATTCCGAAGATTTTGTAGAGAAAAAGAGACATCAGAGAACCAAAATGTCTGATCAGTTAGCGACTGAAACCAGCTATTAGGGAACCACATCTTTGTGATCTTTTCCTGGAAAACTTCAAATATACCTTTTTAAACATAGATTTAAGAGATAAATTTTCATGACAACACATCAAAAGAATAATATTTATATGAGTACTTCTCACAAGACAAGTGTCGATCAGAGGGAGTGAGTACATTTTCCACCATGGCCAGTTTGCCGCTACGAGAGAGCCAATGAGACCTAAATTGCATTTTCTCACAATTCTGAATTCTGTGGGACTTCTCAGAGATATTTTAAAGAGATTGCTCGCAAATGGTTTAACCTATTTTGCTGAAATAAAAAAGCTCTTGAAAATATACATTCTTGCCTTGGAGCGGTATGCTGTGTTTGTAGATATTTTTATTTTTTGTAGGTTTTTTTCGATGTTGAATTACGCAAAGTGGAAAATTGAAACGGTGCCTCTTTATATATGAAAAGAATTTTTCCTTTTCCTTTTAAAGAAAAAACAAGAGAGCCGTTCCTAGACATTACATCAAAGTTTTATTATACCAAATTTGAAGATTTTACGTTAAATATTATGGTTTGCAGGCCCACCTCTGAAGTGAACCCCATTGTAATATGTTGCCAAACACCTCAAATAATGAGAAAATGGTGATTTTTTTCTTCACGTAATAAAAATATAGATAAACATCTGAAAGAAAATGTATGCTTCTCGGGGGTGGGGGTGGGGGTGGGGTGGGGGCTAACGGCAATATTTTAGAAAGGAGAGTAGAATAAGATACCGCGACGCTAAGTACACTGAGCTTTAGAATGCCTCCAGTGTGCCTGCAGCAAACGATACGAGGATGCTTTTCATTATTTTTGCATATGTTCTTCGTACATCACAAAACGCAGATCTTTACCAACAAAATTATTCCATTTGCACTGTTCACAGTATCAATGTTACTCTGTGGGAGGGAAACGTACCGTCAAAAATAAACGAAAAAAGGATTTTTTTGCAGTCCAAGACCATACATTGAACATGTTTTATTGGTCAGATATATTAATACTTCTGCCCCTGTCGTGAGGCATTTAGTTTTATTGTATTTGTCTTTTTTTCTAGAACCACTTCCTAGCAGCCTTTCACCATTACACAGTCCGAACTCGTTACTCTCCATAAGATAACCTGTCACTGTCTAATCTATATACATATGGAAGTACTCTTGTCCATATTGCACACGTTCCTCTGTAGAATTTTGACATAGGCTGTATTAGCCCAAATAAATTTAAGGTTCTTCAGCGGGTAACTACTCCGAACATGTTTCGGAGCCTAAACCCGTACATGTCTCTCTGAGTAGCGGCTCCTTGTCTAAGCTAAATATTGAACAAAGACAACCCACATAATAATGAATAAATATGAATGTGGCAAATGATGAATTAGATAAATACGTGAAGTTTTGCTTATAAATGCAGAGCTTCATTATGAAAGAAGAATACCTGTTAAACCAAACATAATTACTAAATTTGTATAGTGCAAGTTCAGATAAGAACAATTTGACTTACCCCTAAACCAGTATGTACACTTTTTAGCTGGACAGCTTATCATAGTTAAACCACCCGCCAGTGTATAACTGAAGTAGAAACAAACTGTGGCATTATATTCAGTCCCAGTGATTGTCAAATGAACACTTGCGGCTAGGCCACCTGTACAAACCGAGGGAAATCCTAACAAGTACTGCAACAATGGACATCCTGCACCAGAAATATAAAACAAACCCCATGATAACACCTACTCCTCACTTGACAGTCTCCGAACAATAAAGCTCTATTTCACTGCCAACCCTGAGTCAATATTTCAACTTAATGGGTCAGGTTTGTGACATTTGAGTAATTTAAATACTGTCAAATTTGAGTATTTTTTTCAATATTGAGTGTACTTAGTCATGTCAGAAAGGATTGAAAGTCATAGGCATTTAAGTCAAAAACATGTTATCAAAACATAATTTTTCTCAACCCGATTTTAAGTGGGCCTACGATAGGCAAATTTGTAACTGTCGTAGGCCGCTGCTTTTTTTTTTTTTTTTTTTTTTTTTTTTTATAATTTTTTATTGACAACAGAAAATTATAATGTTCCTAAATACACTGGTTTTGTACAATATCTGAATCTGCCTTGATTCATTTCACACTCTCGGTCAGATTAAACATTCAACAATAGAACTAAGCATACATTAATTTTCATCTCTCCCCAAACCTATCACCATCCATTTTTTTCTGTGAATATTCAGTTTATCATTATTTTTAGCTATCAAAAATTCAATATGTTCGGTATCTTCCATTTTCTTTTTAAAAATTCCAATATAAGGCCGTCGTAGGCCGCTGCTTGCTACCGATAGCCCCTGGGGGGGTTATGTAAATTTGCATTGGTATTTGTTTTGTGTCTTTTCTCACCCTTTGTGTGTTAAAGAGGATTTTACATATGGCTCAGCCCTTTTATCCATTTTTCAATAAAATACGTTCAAATCAACAAACACTCATTGGATGGCCTTTTCAATCCACTATCCGAAATAGCAATAAAGCTTGCTCAGAAGTCGTGCTGCAACTTTGTACAGCAGTAATTACAAAAATCTTCTAAATTCCACAATGAAGAAATAAACAGGCACGACATCAAAAGCATTTTTGGGTAACTACTACCTGTCAAAGTTCATAGGGTCAAAATATGAAAGTAAACATGTAAAAAGTACATATTTTTGGAACAGAAATGACTCCAAGAATCTAAATCTGACTACAATTTTAATCTTGTTAATCAAATGTTGAATAAACACTCAACTTCGTCATAAACATGTCAAATATCCGACCCCTGCACAAATGTGGAAATAACTGTTTACAGGTTCAATCAAATTTTATTATTCTTGGCACAAAATACATGTGTGCTTATGTGGCCCAAAACATTTGTAAGGAATTTTCGCCAGTGTATGTTTGAGGTTTCCCTTTTGGGGTTTCTTCCATTTTGGAAAACAAAATAAGAAATACAGAAAAATTGCTGGTACGTTACTGAGCCACACTATTTGTTCATTATTTCTATTTAAAAAAATATTGAAATTTGAAGAAAATTGAGAAGCTTTGTGCCCACATTTGCGTGCGGTTCTGACTTTGACATTTTTGCCAGTGAGTTTAATGTTCACTTTACCATTAGCTCATAAAGTCAAAATCATAATCATATTTGAAAACTTCAGATCTTTTCCTTTCCGAAAATGTACACTGTATAAATGTTTGCAATATAACTTTCAGTCTGTGAGCAGTGGTAAGTAGGAGAAACTAAAATGGTTTTGTTGACTTACCTGTCCTCAAAAAGCAATGGGGAATCGTACTTTTCATTTCTCAAAGGTATACAAACTTGAGTTCGTTTGATTTTATTGTGATGATGCCATCTAGTGAATAGAAGTAAAACCCCTATCCCCCGTAGTGCTGTCTTTGGAATGGAAGTACAGTGGCATTTATGGACAATTAAACAAATTCAGTAAGTGAATTGACCCACTTGTGCATGAAACCCTCTAAAATAGTAAGCTTGACATCATGTCAGTTTATATACATATATGTATCAGGGCAGAAATGTCTGGCAGTTTTCCAGCGCCGGTCCGTGGCAAATGGCAGTTCCAACAAAATGGAATAAACTAAAAATATGTGTAAGCTAAAACTGTGATTTTCTGTTAAGTTCTGGAAAATTTTCTACTTTTGTGAATGGATGCTGGTGGAAAAATACATAGATAAAAACCAAATTTGCTTAATATTGAATCAATCTGATAAAAATTTACAGGGTTTCACCATGGAAATATGAGCTGCACACAGCCATTTCGCACACATTTTAACATCGAGGTATGCATTTTTCATCCCTAATTTGCATAATTTGGTCGCCGTTACTTCTCATATAAAAAGACACAAAATGACTATACTATATTATCAGTTCATCGTTTTCTTGTCGTTTTGATCCAGATTATGACAAAATAACGATATTAATATATAATATATACCAAAGCAACTTTTGAATTACAGATCTAATGAACACATTTGTTCATGCTCATGTATACATACAAATGCTGTCGTACTTTGTAGTGTTTCTGACCGTAAAATGGTCAAAGTGACATAGCTCTTCTCTTCTTGACCTACCCCACAAAAAGAAATCTTATATAATATTTCACTGGGCCTTGAGGCCATGGACGTGACCCCAGACAAACTTCTGTCGCTTGAAGACTAATGTATGTAGGCGCAGCTGTAGCGAGTAGGCAAGTACAGTTCAAAAACCCTCCAAGGGACTAAGACTGTGTAAGACGGGGACTTAACAGGGCAAATAGTTATATGAAAGCTAAACAAAACACGGGACTGTAAATTGGTGATCGTAATATAAAACGGTCTCTTTACGGAGGGGTCTTCATTGGAGATTCTACTGTAATCACCCTAGTCACAAAAAGAGTCAGATTCTGACTCATGGGTCGTACAATCAGTCCCACTGTAATAAAACAGATTCACGAACACTGTAAAACAAGAAAAGAAGATTTTCTTTAAAGCAAATCTGTCTCTATGCCTTCAAAAGTTGTAAATATGACTAGATGAAAATTTTAAAGTCCAAATGACCTTGAACTTTGGCCTGTAGAGGTTACATGTAAATTATAAAAATGTGCAGTGTTGTAATACCTACAATTTCAGCACGACATAACTGAAATTGAATGAAAATTGATCAAGTTATGGCTGGATGAAAATTCCAAAGCTCCAAGTAACCTTGACCTTTCACCTTTAGAGGTCACATGTACATTACAAAGATGTGCATCGTTACAATATATACAGTTTGAGTCAAAGATGAGAACAATTGGATGAAAATTGAATGAGTTATGGCTAAAAGAAAGTTTCAAATGCAAAATAATCTTGATCTTTTACTTTTAGAGGTCACATGTAAATTACAAAAATGTTGCAATGTTACAAACCTGTGAATTGAAGTTGGATTTGTTACCTGTGCTTATAATAGTTTTGGAGATATTCAAGATTTAAATTTTCAAATGTCTCTAACTTGCTTAATTTTCAAAACTGTCGAACTTCTTAATAAAAGCGCAAGACTTCATGTATGGAAATATAATCTTGAGAAGTTTGGGGTTTCTACATATAATAGTTTTCAAATGAAATATCGGACTAATTTGCCGGTAAAGAAAGTAAAAAATTCCTAGAAAAACGATATGTCTGTGTTGGCACACAGACATGACGAAGGAAAGAAAGAATTCATAGAACAACAATACGTCTGTGTTGGCACACAGCCATAACGAGGGCATGATTGTTATACAATACTTGTAGTCTTAGCCACGCATACTACGTGATGTTTCAAAAAATGTAGATTACTACTCTACACATTAAGTGTTTGACCACATTCAATCTTACTGTACACAGTAAATGTTTGACCACATTCAATCTTACCTCACTATAAGTAAACTAATCATGACCAGATAAATGTGAGGCACTTCTGAACTGTAGTCTACATAAATTAATATAGTTGTCTCATTTTAATAGCACCAAGTGGTTCCCTTAGTCAACGTGTTACCTAACACACATTGAGGTGACCTGGAATGGACTATTCAGTGTATTTGGCTTCTGATATACATGGATATTAAATGGTTTATAGCCTTTTTCAACAGGAATAATAATAATTATAATAATAATGATGGTGATGATGATGATGATAATGATAATGATAATGATAATGATGATGATGATGATAATAATAATAATAATAATAATAATAATAATAATAATAATAATAATAATAATAATAATAATAATAATAATAATAATTATTATTATTATTATTATTATTATTATTATTATTATTATTATTATTATTATTATTATTATTAGGAAAATCTATCCCTTTAAAGCGGGGCCACGGACGCATCGGGGCTTATTCTACGATGCACCCACGCTATGTAAAAATCAAATGCTCATGCGAGTAGCACTTTCGGTTTCTGGCCTCTCCCAAGTTTCGTGGAAGGTGAGCCGCTACCTGGCGATGTGAAGGACACGCTTCGCATCAAGCAGATACGGCTACATACAGTGAATAAACTTGCAGGTTCTGTGTGCAGTTCTTAGTGGAGGCCAATATTATGTAACGGGTTTTCACATTGAACTTACACTCTAAAAAAAAAAACAAAAAACAAAAAACAAAAAAAAAAAAACTTCGTATGTTTAACCGTTATGCTTCTCAATATGTCACAATATACTTTTGTGCTGCTGTGAAGAATATTGAAATGCGTTTTTGAACGACAGTCTTCCTGCATACCTAAAGTGTGTTTGCCTACTGAACAGACTACGTTCCACATGATACATGTTAAAAAGAAACATTAGTTTGTTTTGGCGTCGAAAAAAAAAAATTACCAAATAATTACTGGCTCTCACTTTTCGACTCACTGGTGCAGCTTACAGCGTCCTCTATCAATATGTAGGCAATTTTTTTGTTCATCAATCATTTGTTCGAAGCATATCAAGTTTTTGTGCTTTTTTTGCCTTCGTTCTTGTTGTGTTTTTTGTTGTTGTTTCTTTTTTGTTCTTTTTTTTTTTTCAAGTAACTGTGTTGGTTTTTGCGCGAGACAAAATTGCAAATGTACAATTGACAATAAAGGGAGTTAGTGTGTAGCCTTTGTCAAAATAATACTTTAGTTTCTTTTTTTTTTTTAAGATTGTGTGCCAAATTCCATTTTTACAGTTTAGAATAACCCATTAGGTTGTGTCTGTGATCCACTGGAACATCTTGAACTCTTATATGGCAAGCCGTTTTGACGTTTAGTCCCATTTGGCTACATCAATAAATCATGTAGCGATATAGTATAGACCCATATCGTTTACATGGATTGCGAAACAGACCAAGCCTATATTAATCACTCTCCAGTGCACAAATGATGGCGTAAACTTTCCTACCTACTTGTTGTTTTTGTAGCGATATCACCGAATTTGTATGATTCAGCGACATTTTCAAATGATACAGCGATATCGCCAAATATTTTCCGCTTCCGGTCCTATATTTATTCAATATGGCTGCCAATTTTGAGGGAAGTGCCATTTTTCACCCCCCCCCCCCCCAAAAAAAAGTGTTCTCTCCAGAATTGATCGTCTTTTTGGGCATTCTCAATTGCAAACTTACTGGTTAGGCCTACAGCACGCACCCTCGTGCGATCACTATACAGGCTCAGTTCAATCACCCAGCATGCACCGATTCACTTATTTAGCGATGTCGCTCAGCTATATCGCTCAATCATTTAGGGATATTTCTGAATGATTTAGGGATATCAGTAAATGAGGCTATTTGGCGATATTGTTAAATAATTTGACGATATCATTAAATGATTCGTGATATCGCCAAGTAGGGCTTAATATCAAAACGGTTTGCCATATGAATACAACACATGGTTATCTGCATGAAGATAGCAGTACAAGTGTGCAAGTGCACAAGTGATTCCGTCATTCCAAGGCGGATAATCTTGAATATCATGTGGGTATTCAAAGAACTTGTACAAAGAGCACCACCCAGTAATGCATCCAGCACTGCTCCGAAATCGCTCATTCATCTGTCCATCTTATAGTGGATCCAGTTTTGCCTTGAGAAGCACATGATAAAGCGATTTTTTAAATGTAAGCCATCCCACGTTTCAAGCAGGAACGCGAAAGTTGAACAGAGTCCCGTTTTCGAACCTGTTTTCCAAGTCAGCTTTCCCGGTGACCATATCCACCTTAAAGTGAATTGAGATGGCACAAAGCACTGTGCCCCTAAGGAACGCTGCCTTCAATGAAGGTTCCTCTGTGCCTAGAGTTTCATTTTTAGACCAACAATAGTATGCAGGCTGATATTCTTGTTAGCCAAGACATGAAGAAGACAATATGCATAATGAAAAGAAGACAATTTAAACAAAAAAGTCTGCAAACAAGTTGGAAAAAATATATATCAAATAAGATGAAGGTATCTACCACGCCTAGTCCTAGCTTTCATATCTATCGGCATTGTTATTGGATTATTCTTCCAAATTAACAACTGATCCTTTCATTCCAGCGGCTGCACTGTGAAACGAAAATCGGTTCAGATTCGCGCATGCTGAGTGTTGCATCACGGCTTTGCAGCATAAATGTGGTGCCTTGGGCCAGGGTATCAGACGTGGTTGTACGTGAAGGAACTTGGAATTTGTTTCCAATGTCACAGGTCAATATTTGTCAATGTGGTTTCCAAATGATAGCTACATTGAAAACTATATTTGGACTTGCATTCAGTATGACTGTAGATCTTTTTTGTACATTGGTGGGTTTTCAGAAGAATGACTATAAACCAGTTATCCAGTCACAAATAAAGCATTTTTTTCGGGTTGAATTTGGATTCCAGGTATCAAGTTATTAACCATGTGACGTGCTTTGAAACCTTCCATGACTCAGCAATCGCATGTGGCAGAGGATTTGTGGCGTTCACTCTCGGTCCCATGCGTGCTGTCCTGCGCAGTGAATACGCTTGCTTCTCTGTATTTCACGAAGCAATTTACCGTTATCGACACGGTGTCTACCGTGAAACAAATTTATGGTTTTATTCAGGAAATAAGTACACAATGAGACTAAAATCCCGTGTAACATTCTTAATGTACACTGGGTAAGAACAATGGCCAACGCAATACTGCAAACAAAATTTAGTGTATGCGTTATATCTGGTGAATACCGGCATGCGGATCGTACCATGAACCCACCGTAAAACGGAGGGTGACTGCATTCAGATACGCTATTGGTCTCCTTCTAAAGCTTCAGATTTTTTCCTTGTTTGTTTGTTTGTTTTCTGTTATTTGTTTTTAATTGCTTTTATTTTGTTTTTGTTTATGTTCCAAAGGCATGAATATATAATATGTGAAACATACCATACACCCACCGTAAAGCAGAAAGAAACTGCATTCAAGTGCGCGATTGGTCCTTCAGATTATTCAGCTTTTGTTAGTTTTGTTTATTTGTTTGTTTGTTTGTTTGTTTGTGCTTGTTTATATCCAAATACCATGTATGCATGTTGTTTCCAACATCCCTAGCATTCTGGCCCAGCATCTTTGTCATCGTAGTGTATTATCAAGGCTGATACCATCAATAAAACGACTAAAAGCTTTCTGTTGCTTCTTCCAACAGCCAGGCGAATACGTTAGGGAGTTGCCTTGGTTCCTGACAATTTTGATTGCACATGTCGTGGTTAATAAAACCACTTATATGTCACTTGACACAGCTCCACTCTTTTCTCTGGGACCAGTCTCTTTTATACTTGTTCAAGTATGGTATTTATGTTCTCACATGATTCTGTACTGGATACGACCAGTTAAGTTATATAAAATCCATGGGTGACGTCACTGAAGTGTTCTGGCTCGTCATTATTTTCTACGAATGACAAATTGCAGAGGATGTTCTACATTTTGTGAAATGAACGATTTAACTTTGAATCGATTGTCATTGCAATGTTTCGTGAATGTAAAATATGGACTTTGAGTCGGTTAATCACACCAGAATCACTTCATTCGTTGCAAATAATGAGCTTCCACCTGACGACCTCTGCATCTTCATTTTTCTACGGATGACACGTTCCTTAGTAATTACCCTGTACTGCAATAAGATAATGACAGTCACTCCTAGAAATAAAGGTTCTTGAAGGTGCTTTCGTAAACATTAAGTTTCTTTCCGTGCTAAATGAATCACCATAGGTAGGGTTCCGCATGCACAGGAAGGGTTTTATACCTAGTTTTGTACCAGTCGGGCTTTTGCGAAATTCGCTTACTGTCGAGAAGCTTCCTCAGCCATGAAAGTTTGTGCACACAGGGACGCAAACACACACATGCAGAGAAATATGTATAGAACGGGTGAGATTAGAATGATATCTTTCAAGTTTCTGTGTTAAGTTAATGAAATTTAGAAGATTTGACACTCTTCTCATATCATTGAAATTCTGTTTGTAATGGAGCTTGTAACCATAGCTAAAAGCAATAAAAAATGGAAAAAAGTGAAGGATAAAGAAGTCGCTTAGTTATGCAGATTTGCCAATTGCTCAGGCAAAAAATGGCAAACGGAAGCATGGGGGTCGTCACAAAATGTAGTATTTATAGGTGTACTACAAAGTATGTTTGGCCCAAGGGTTCTAAATGTTTTTCTGAAGAACCCTTGCAGTATATATGTTTGTGACCTTTTTGGTAGGTTTGTCTGTAACCGTTTTGGTCGGTTTGTCTGTAACTAGCCTTTTTGGTATGTTTGTCTGTAACCTTTTTGGTAGGTTTGCTGTAACCTTTGCGGTAGGTTTGGCTGTAACCTTTGTGGCACTCTGACTAACACTGAGGTAGGGTTCTTCAAGGAACCTACCGTCGGGTTCCTCTACGTTTCTGAAAAGGTACCATGTTTATGACGAGAAGCAACCTTTAGAGCTCTATGGAGAAAGTTTTGTTCCCGGAGTACATACAAATTGACCAGGAAGAAGGGATTGGCCCATATGTGATGTTATTGGCATTAGGCTCACTTTTAGCTGACAATTTATGAAAGGATTTTTGCTATTTTGGTTTTAAAAGAAAATGAATTATGATGCGCAAGGAACGGTCCTCAATCCTTATTAAGATACTTGGTTACATGTGAAATGAAATGGTATGCAGCTCTCTTTACCAAGCCTTTCTCCCAAGCAACACCAACAATTTAAGCGATTTAGGCAAAAATGTCATCCTCTACGTTATTATAATTAGGGGACCATCTTACATCTTAGGTTTGCACTGAAAATCACTTGCTCCGGCATTTATTACAAAATCCGAATACATCCATAGTTTGTTTTCTCGTCATGATATGTATTACAAAATTCAATGATATACATAGTTTGTGTTTTCGTCATGCCTGCCTGGAGACCTGTGTACAGTACATACATGCATATATTTGTAGGTGTACCTCAGCACACGGCGTGGAGCTTGGGTGATCAGCCGCATGGGGCCACTCGGAATTCCAGCAGACGCTCTGGCCAACAGTCGACTGATGTTCACACTGCCTCTGAGTTGGCTTCAATGGGTCGTCGAATTGATCGCCAACTATCGTTTTGACCACGAAAACTACGGTTTAAGACCTCTCCACAGGTAAACTCGAGTCTGTTGTACACAGCAAAACATCATGAAAAACATACACAGCAAAACATCATGAAACACAGTCTCGAAGCTCTGGTGGCAATCGCCCATCGATAGATGCTGAATATACAGGCTTGGGGTATCGATACAACCCTACTATTGGAATGCGCACGCTGCCAGTCCATGTACCATAGTAACGAATAGTAAGCATAGAGCAAAGCATATTGCAAGTGAAACGTCGCAACTGAAACACATAACACACAACATAAGATTTTACTATGTGAACATCCAGGTGGACAGATAAAAGCCTGAGATTTTGTGTGTAAATGCTTTGAAAATAGATTTGTCCTAGTTTTAGAAACGGTCATAAGTTAAGTGTAGCTACATGTGTCGTGCGAGTTTTCTTGTGGCATTAACGTTGCTGCACAGTTGTATAATTTGATCGCAATGTGACTCCTCTGACCTTGAAGATGGGTCAGTCATTAATACCGGTATGACAATGATGTCCAAAATGCTAAAGTAAGTTTCTAGTGTATGATTCTGTGCATTGAAAAGAAAAAAAATCATATGAAGCTTAGTAACATACTTCTAATCATTGATTAAAACTGGGAAAATACAGGGGCAAGGAAATCATTTTTAAATGGCTTGAACTCGTAAATATCCTAGTCTATGGAACCTTTAGTTCTGACATAATCGGTCACACTTATACCAGAAATGCACAAATGACACCCTTTATGAGTACTATGATCAAAGGAGTATTCTTCTGGGAATTTTCACTATAATTTGCAAAATAAATCATCATTTTCCGGTAGACCAACTGGAGTTATCATAATTACACTATAAATGAACATTACCAGTCTCCAATTTTAAAGTTCAACGTAATTCATCTTTTGTATACATTCTTAAAGTTTTACACAATGTTTAATTTATATACAGGGCACTTGAAGTATTACTCAATGTTTAATGTGTATACAGGGCACTTGAAGCACATCCTACGATAAATGATGAACTGCCTCACAGAATTATGGTTGGAGCTGTACAGGTGCGTCCTGACGTTCATTCTTTCACGTCCCATGGCGTCACATTCGAAGATGGAACTCGGGAAGATATTGATGCTGTCATTCTTGCCACAGGATATAAATACAAATACGACTTCATACATCAGTCAGTGCTGAAAGTTGATAAAAATGAGACATCTTTATACAAGTACATCTTGCCACCAAACCTGAAGCATCCGACCTTGGCAGTTATAGGGTTGGTGCAAGCAATCGGGGCTGTGATACCTATCTCAGAAATGCAGGCTCGATGGTACACTAGGGTGTTGAAGGGTAAGCGTTGAAGTATACATTATTTCGTTCAAAATTTTAGACATGTCAGTGGTTGAAACAAAAAGTACCACAGTTTATTGTTTCGAAATTGCTGCAACAATCTCGCTGAATGTAGATAAACCGTTAGGTATGAGATTTGAATTATGACTTTTCACAGGGGTCATTGGCCCATAGTAATATTAGTGTACTGAATTTGCGCTCGCTGCATGCTGTCAGCTCGCCACGTATTTAACGGAACTCGCGTTGGTTATGCTGTCATAAATAGCGATGAGAAAGGTGGTGAGAATTAGGCGTACATCAGGGCAGAAGGCTTTGAAATGACGATTACTTACCGTGGCTGGTTTCTCCTCGATGGAGCCATTGGCGTGGATTACTGGTGGCCTCTTTGAATATAAATCGTCCGCTTCATAAACAGCTTTCATTCGTCATTGTTTCTTTCGAAAAATCGAGCAAAGTGATATTAATAATTAGTTTTCGTACGTTAAGACCAGGACTGGAGTCAAAGCAAAACAGTTCATGCGAATGAGGGCACAGACGTTTGTTTCATCTCCCGTTCTGGCCTTAAGAAGCCACTTTAAGGAAATTGGATTAACCCGTTTTATCCGAGGAACATTGCATTCATAAATATTTTCATGACTCGCTCACTTGTGACAAGCATAATATTTGCACCCGACATGACGGTGTAATAACACAATTTGAGCTCGTGTTTAAGGTAATATCCAGGCCATTTCAGGGTCTAAAATTCAAAGGCAAATATATCTGCGATAGTCATAACAAACACAGTAAATATATGTATGTGCTTAACCGCAAGTGACTTAAAAATACACCGCGACCGATAGATACGGCTACACGATGACAACTATTATATAAACAAACGGATAGTAGTAAAGTTTATTCTTGAAGCATTTTAATACTATGCATATTTGATAATAAAAAAAAATTCAGCAATTTTTAAATGCGTCCGTTCTCGTAAGAAACGGTCAAAGTTGCCGATCGGCTCATTTTCTAATGTTGATTAAAAAGATTGTATTCATTTTTGTGAACCAGTAACTTTCATATGGATCAAAAAATAAAATCGCTTGTATATTTTTGCAGTTAAGACTTTAATGTTCAGCTCAGTCTTTCAAAAAGTCGAGCAATAAAAGCACGAGTAATCTCACTGCAAAATTGAGCTTGTTGCCGTCATAATTTGGGGGTAAGGCGCCTTCAAAGGGCAAGGTGGGCCTTTGAACACGGACAAACAGTCATAGAATTACTTTTGACCGGCCGTACACGATTATATTTTTAGTGATCGAGAGTTCTTTGTGTGCTTGTTTACAGTGCAAACTGTCAAAAGTTTGCAAAGTACGAATGACAGGTAAGTATGAAATCAAAAGTGATCAAGGTGCACCTTTATCTTTGCGGTGTATAAGCCAGCCGCACCACAGGTCTTGCGATTTCGCTGCCCCATTTCACCGCTCTACCACCGTTCGAATGTGTTGCATTTTCACCTATCATCTCTTAGTTTCACAAATGATCTCTTAGACAATGAAGAATATTATAATCCAACAAGTGCCTCCGGCTGTGCCCAGGTAACAAATTAAACTGACGTCAAAGCAGGTAATGTGTAAAAGGGGAAAGAACATCCATTTCATACATATTCCAGCAAATGTCCAAGTTACTTAAGGTCTAACAAAAATATGTGTGTGGTTCCGGTAACCCCCACCGATCTTACTAAAAAGGCCGGACCCTAAATAAATTTTATGAAACATGAAAAAAAAAGTTTAAAAAATTGATTGATCCCGGCTGAAAGATTTTATAGAGAAAGTGGCCGTCGTGTGCCAGTATTTTGCTATAAAGTCAACTCAAACACAGCATTTTATTTGAACTTGTCTGGAGGGCTAACTTGGGCCGGGGAAACAGCACAGCTGCACAGCCATGGTTGTTCGATGATCGTTATTGTGATATTTGGCAAGGTTCCAGGTGTCAGTTTTCCGAGTTACTAGAGAAACGGTCGTTAAAGTACTTTAAAAACAGGATTATTTAACTTAACTTTAATCTGCCCGTTGGTTATATCTGCACCAGTTATCGTCGTTTGTTACAAATCCAAATGCGACACGATACCCTGGCAAATCATGAAGGTTTGTGAGCGCCATTTTGCACATGGCGCAATGCATTGCGGGGTAGTCGCACAAAAATACATTTCATCTGATATCAAAGTGAATTGCAGCCACAGCATATATCATATCATTATTGATGCTCTGAAATAGTTAAAAATTAAAAAGGTACTCTCCAAAATATTGTGTGATTAGTGTTGAGGGAAGGTTAATTTGTCGAACAAATTTAATGTACAATATATGATGGGACTTTTCCATGGTGAGAATTACCTGAAAATGTAAATACAATGCCTTGAAGTTACCAGTTGTCGGTGGCGGTGGGCCCAGAATAGGAAGATAGTATCTGACACTAGTGACCCTCATGCTATGAATTTAGTGTAAGCACTGGGTAGACGTGCCAAGCGCCCCTACTGCGTCAAAGATGGAGCTTAGTGGAAAAGGTTGCCCCAATAGTGGATACAGTTCCGAAATTACCGGCCTTTTTTTTTAAGCAATTAGTTAACAGTGGGGATTTTTCTGGTCGCTGTCATACTTTGTACGAACCCGTAGACTTCTTGCCTTTGCTTGGTAATATCCAACACCCGTGGATCTGTCTGTGTGGGGGTCCTTTGATTTAATTGGGTGGTGTGTTGCATAGCATCCCGTATGCCTTAATTTACCTTTTTGTTTATCGTCAGACGTATGCCATTTTAGTTTCTTACATATAATTTTTCTCATATTCAGAACCATGCTTTCACATCTGTGCTGTTCATATCGTAAAAACTTTTCTCGACTCTCAGGCAACCAGGGAAAGTTGGTAACACTGAAGACACTGTGTCATTTACCTATGCATATGCATTCGTTTTTACTTCTTTTGTTTACATTTTGAAGATCACTGATACTCATGATGTAACAAGCCTATACATGCATTAAGTAACTGAACCCAGGACAAACACATATATAGTCCGTCCTTTAAGTGACCACACCACTGGCAAACCACCTGCCTTTTAAAACCATCTTTATCAAGTCCCTTGTTCTATCTTTTCCCATGTTATCTGACCTCCTTTGAGAGACCACCTGCATTATATGACCACTTTTGGCCCTGTCCTGGAGGTAGTCTCCCACTAGTGGGAATCACTGTGTATGTACAAGGATTTCTGGACTATGATATCTAGATATTTACAAACGGAAACATAAACTAGGAGTGTCACAACCTGGTAAAGTAAAGGAATACTTCCACAACTTGAAGTTCAACTAGAGATCCTTACGGAAGTCTGTTGTGCGCCCTTGCTTATATAAGCCATGCTGCATGTACCTTGCTAGCAGGCAGAGCGTTACAGGAAACACATGTAGCAAAGGGCATGTCTTGCTTGCAGCACAACACTGGACTGCTGCACGTGTGTCTCAACCAGACTGGCCACTAGTCAAGAAAACATGCACCAGGTCATTTACAGTGTGCAACTGTGGTATTGGCACCCATGATCTTTCATCAGTAAGCTTCGTCTGCACATTAATGCTCTAAGTTTTCAAGTCAGGTACCTGCCAAACAAGTCGACAAACACCAAAACTCATTTCTGACCATTTTGCACTATGACTCGCCATAACACGGAAGGTAATGGTCTGGCAGCAGGGCCAAAAACCATTGTAAACTGAGCTGCATTGCTTGAGTAACCTGTCAACCCATTCGGTAGTTTCATTATGAACCATTAGAGTGTGATATGGAGATGGCACTGCAAGTTTATATAACAGGAAGGAAATATGTACACCTCCACATTTTCAGGATATTGGGTCATTTTCATCAGTTCTAAAAAAAATGACACCAAAATGACAATTTTCCCCCTTTTTTTCCTAGTTGCAATCACACACTGCAATGTTCATTGTTAGACTCAAGTTACACGCAAAACAGCAGTAGGCCTCATCTGGTGGTTCCATATATATATATATATATATATATATATTATGTTTAGAGCAGAAAAATAACTATAGCTTGTGCAGTAGTACCTGCTACTTAAGATCATCCTTACTACCTGCTAATAATACCGGCAAATAATTGGTGTTTTGGGGTTTTCTTATAGGGTTTGTGAAACTTCCCACACAGCTGGACATGATGTGTGAGATAGAAGGAAAGCGTGAAGCAATGAGCAGACAATAC
Organism: Hermodice carunculata; assembly: GCA_964020975.1. Classification (NCBI taxonomy): domain Eukaryota; kingdom Metazoa; phylum Annelida; class Polychaeta; order Eunicida; family Amphinomidae; genus Hermodice; species Hermodice carunculata. The sequence continues at coordinate 31,528,852 of OZ026620.1, forward strand.
GTGGACTCTCAAAGACACACCTTGCAGGTGTGTGAATATTTCTTAGGAAGATCTCATTTGTTTGAATATTGGTTATACATTTCTATTTCATACCATTAAACGTAAGGACGAAAATTGTCCTTAAATAAAACTTTCATTATAGTATATTAATTTAGTGAGTTTCGAAGACATGAACGTAGAATGAATGATCATCAAGGATACAAATACATGTATACAGATTTCTTTCTTTTCAACAAATTGTCGTATTGTACAAAGCATTGTTACTTTCGCGCGGCGACTTTTCTTTTTTTTCTTCTTGCTTTGTCTGTAATGATGGATAGAATGTGGCAATATATGTGTTTATTTTGTCTTTTCAAGACCTTCTGGATCCAATATATGGACGAACTTGCCGCACAAATTGAAGTAAAGCCGAACTTTAGACAGCTACTACTGAGTGACCCCTGGTTGGCTGTACGATGCTTCATTGGTCCGTGTGTTCCCGCTCAGTACAGACTGAATGGTCCCGGTATGTGGAAAGGAGCTCCACGCGTCATCAGGCAGTCACTGGCCAACAATATATGTGGAACCAAAACCAGGGTGCTTGGGGCAAAGCAGTTGGCTGAAAATGAACAATGGTGCAGTTCCAAAATTATTCACGATATTTTGGTTGTTCTGTTGGTTTTCATGTTGATGCGGATTCTCTGCATTTTTGTTTTCTGAGATGGTCCTGAGAAGAGAGCTGGAGCATATGGCAGTGTTGATTCAGCCATGTTGCTGGAGTACATTGATTTGCAAAGCCTGAGGGCACTGAGCCAAGAAGACTAAAATGCGGAATAAACCAAACCAACGGACCTCCAGATGAGATTAGCATTTGCTATTCTGTCGCAAAACAGTAAGCTCACAGTGTTACATGCTACATACATACAATACTCCATGTAGCTAGCAGTATGTTTAGGCATGTTTTCTTTATGATGTCATCTGCATGTACAATAGTTTAGTTCATTCATCATTTTGTTACTCACCTTGGGTTGTGCTTCATGCCGGTATCTCAATAACCAAGGCAAGGTACTTCAGCCATGTTAATGAATCAGTGCAGTGCAAAGGTGTTCAATTGCAAATGGTATTTTAAAGACTTATACGTGAACGTATTGTTATGTATGAGAAAAGACCTTTATGGAAAAAATGTGCGTCGTTGGTGTACTTCGAGTGCACTAGATCGTCAAAAGCAACGTTCTGTTTAACATTGTAGGTATATGCTTTGATAATACCAGCCTAAAATATGTATATATGACGAAACCATCATTTATGTGGTGTTTTTGTATCCTGATGTGTATGGTCCATATCGTAAAGCACACGGGGTTTGTATTCATGAAAAATTAATTTGAATTTAACGTCACTTCTTTCGTTCATACCAACCCTAAATCTTCTGTTACAAAACGGAAGACATGGCTTCCGAATTTTCTTACTCTAAATGACAATTTATGTTTGTTAAAGTATGGCATACAGTTTTGCAATGTTTAAGTGTATTGTTTGTGAGTTGAACAAAATTTGACATGCTTTGGTTGGCAAAGGAATGTAATAATTAAATAGGATGTATAATTGTTATGCACCCATGTAAGCCGGTTATCCCATCGTAAATGTCTGCTGGTTAATTCGGTGTATTGGATGTCAGAACAGTGGAAAAAAATCTAGAATCAGATATCAGAAAAACAATTAGAATGTGGGATTCTTCGCAAATGTGCCATCATTTATATAACGAAGTTGTTTCTGCAAGCTGGTCACTGTACATTTGGGTTTAATCTGGCAGAAAATGTCGACCATCTGTATTCTCGTGAATTCTCTCTTGGCGTCTTGTTATTACTGATGAGCCATTGGCCAGTTTAAATTGGGAAAAGCATTCGTGAACACCTGCCTGCACAGCAGCTTGGCAAAGTGTTACTTTGATAAGTGATAAGTTTATTGAATCTTTATGCCCATGAGGTCTCTCATCTTTAGGGTTACTGGTTGTACAAGGGGGACAGCAGTTAAAGCTCTCCACATTTTAATTGTGTTACTTAAGGACAGGTAAGACACCAAAAACCTTTGCATGGCCGATTTTGAGATCTTAATGGTTTTTATAAGATGAATGTCTTTTCTATAGGTTGTCAAAATTTCAAGCTTTTAACTAAAGTAGAAATATGAGAAAAACGCCAAAAACCACACAGGCATGTGGACATCGGAACGTCCATGTGTCATTCTTCTGGTTTTCAGCCGCCAAACGGAACAATGCCACCCGTCAATCATACTTAACAGCCTGTCACGTGGCTGCAGGTAGCAACGGCCCATGGCAAAAGGAGAGTGGTATCAGGGCGGCAATACTAAATAAGGCGGCAAGCCGAAAGTATGTTTGTGTACAGGGAAAGGATGCAAACATGCCAACATATCATAGCCTTAGTGGTTTACTTTATAGTCATCTTGCTTGTTTTGCGTTCTTTTGAAGGGAGACTTTAAATGTTCAAGATGAGCGGGAATCGTCAGACGATGTCCCTTCAATGGCCGTGCCGCGATGGATTACCCCATTGGTCCTGCACACCAAAGACAGGGGGGGGGGGGGACTGGCACTTTAATCAACAATACCCACGCACATAATAATATTTTATCGAAACCCAGGGATGAGGAAAGAAAAGTACAAATAAACACATCGAAATATGCATAAACGTGAACAGCAGAGAAAACACACAAAAAAGGGTTACAAAACTCAGGTGGAAAGAGAAATGAAACTCATTGAGACAATAACTACAAAATAATGACAAGCTAATTAAGCAAAGTGTACAGACAAGTCTAACAAGCTAACTACATAAAGTATACAGATAGGAGTAAATACAATAAAATACTATCCCTAAAAACGGGATGAAGAGGTAGGGGGTGGAAGACCAAACCCGCCACCCGTGCACTGACCACAAGTGGCCGCAGCTACCCTCCCCCCCCCCACCCCCCACCGAAGCAAGGCAACACAACTTTCGTTGCCAGGCTTGAGATCACGGGGCCCGTGTTTTCCGTACTTCAAAGGCTCTTTTATTCGTGTGATTGGCCAAGAATTGATCGACAACCTGCCCAAATGTTAAGGGACGATGTTTACTACGTTTGGTACAAATATCAGCTCAACTTGAGCAAATGGTATTGTTTCAGAGGCAAATCATCAACATCAAAGGCCTTTGAAGCTTATTTTCTCAGAAAGGATAATGGGACGAGAACCCCACCTAAGAATGGTTATTCCAAGAAAACGGCTGGGCGAAATTTAATCCAGTTAATGGCTTTTGATTCTGTAATGTCTGAACTGCAAAAGCTATTCAGCGATTTTCTAAATTTTGCTTCGCTCTTTTTCTATGAAATGAAGAAAATGAGCATCCTGAAAATCGAAGGGAAAATTAAAACGTCAAACTTTGAGGATGGATAACAAAAAAACGAAACCAAACATAAAAAATCGCAGGATTCTTGTTTGTTGCCAATATGTCAGGATCAAGATGCAAGTGTAATTATGATTTTATCACAAATAATTAGTGATTTATATCGACATTTATGGGGTGGATGCTTTGCGGTCAACTTTCAACTGTTTATTCAACAATTAACATCACAGACACCCAAATACGGAACACATAAATTCTTTGGAGTATGACGATTACACACATATATGATATGTTATCCTAATGCAAATACATTTTGAGCTAGGATTGACTAAAGTGGGATTTATTTTTGGTGTCTTACCTGTCCTTAAAACGGTATATAAAAGTGGAGTTTCACTATAAATGGTGTGGTACCTCATTACTTTTGCCTTCATTGCCATATCTGGAATGGAATGATCTATGAATCCTATGCAGCACTAGGGAAGTGAATTGCTCCGATTGGTCATCTGTTTTCAAGTTCCAGGGAGATACACAGGCCTATGACTATGTGATCTCAATGCACACATCGTACGCTACCCTGTACGCTTCCCTGCTAGTTATTTGCTGATTGGTTGATGGGTTTGACGTGAATTGCTCTGATTGGTCAATTATTTTCAAGATCCAGGCAGATACACAGGCCTATGTTCTTTCAATGCACACCCCGTACACTCCCCTGTATGCTTCCCAGCTAGTTATTTGCTCTGATTGATTCATAGGTTTGAAGTTCCAGGGAAATAGGAAAGGCAGGCGTGATTCAAATGCAAATTCTGCATTGCACAGTATGCTACCGACAACCTATGCCAGTATCTATTTTTGAAATACTAGTATACTCCAGGTAACAAAACACAGCGTGGAAGAATTTTTACTTATCATAGAATATGTATATATATATGTTTATATTAAAGTTATGCTACAACGTTATTGATTTTTGTTAAAAGATGGAAGCTTATTGACACAATGTCAAGAAAAGTGACAAAACTAATATATTTAGATCTGTATAATTGTAAATTACACTATTCAGAATATTATATCATGAAATGATCTGAAATAATGCTATTATGAAATGGTATTCAATATCATTAAATATGATCAACAGGGTTCCATTGCACGGAACTGAATAATTATGTGTATGTGTGTAGTTCAGTATTGGGCTTTAAAGTCTGTCTATGTGATAAATTAAGGTGTTCGTATGTTTAGAAAATACCGAAGTGTGTTACAACTCTCAAGTCCAAAGTGAAAGCACATTTTCTTGGATCAAGTTGACAAGATCGTGGATATGAATCTGGGCACCTGTACGTGTATCTTTATTACGATCATGTTATAATCATAATAAAGTACACTTGTTAAGCCAGACTAGATGAGCAAGAGTCCACTAATCTGACAGATTAAATGTGTGCGTTAATATATATGTATACCCGTGGGAACAGACGCATATCTAGAACATGCGGCGTGAGAATTATACAAACAAAATTTAATATAATACCAGCAAGATTCGATATACTTTTATAATTCCTCGAAACCTGTACGGTCATGTTCGTCTTTCTTTGAAAGAATCGGTATTTTATTGAATTAACAAAATATAACATAAGGGGGTGGTGTCGTTCCACGAGGCTTCGATTTTCAATGATACTCCAGTTAGTTAAGCAATGAACTGTTCATAAGTGCAATCTTGCAGAGGCCCTGCGTGATGTGGGTCAATTTGAGGGGTCCTTTGGTGGTCTTCCAGAGGCAGGATTTGTGCATAGCTTCAGTTTCTGTAGATATGAAACCTCTGGAACCAACAATCTATTAGGTGGTAATCGACATCGGAATTTTTGTTTTCTGTTTCAGAGATTAGGTTTTTATAGCATAGCTCCATGTATAAACATAGGCCTTGTTTGAATAATGACTGTCTGTATTTATCCGTGCCGTAGACATAGTTTGGTACTACATTAAGTCATTAATAAAAGTAATGACAGCTACATGTGGACTCTATAGTTAACGGAATGCACAATCTGACCTATTTGCAAATAATACGTTTCTGATCAGAGTCCCAGATACCTTCTCATAAGATTGAATTAGAGACATATAAATGTAGAGACAAATTGGTTGTATATATTACCTGTATTATCAGTTGGATTTTCTAGATTGGCATACCTGGTATTCATTCCAAACGTGAACTGATAATAGACCTGTTTGGTGTCCGGCAGAAACGTTTCCTTTTCTTGCAGTAGATCATTCCTTATGTCTTCTACGGCTGCTGTTTTATAGACGATCAATATCATTTCTACAGGTGGTAATGCTATTGTGTGGACACGATGAGTACTGTGATAGTTATGGTCATCTTGTCACCATTGTGCAGCAGATTAAAACAGCAGATGAACTGTCATGTAAGAGAGAATTGTCCATTTGGACAGTGCAGTGCAGATGGGCGTTATTATGACTGGCCACCTGAGGGCAGCAGTCTTTCTGGTTGGTATAATAAAAAAGTAACCATTGAATACAGAGGGTGAGTGCATTATAGCATTGTAGCAAACATTTCTTAAAGTACAATACATCTGGCCACCTTCTTTCTCTATGCATCTCATTTTTCTGTACATTTTACTTTAATGCTGAAAGAATTTCATCCCTGCGTTCCGTGGCTATCGAGTCATATGTGTAACCAGGGACGTGTTATCTATAACACATCCCTGGTGTAACCTGTACATTGGCACATCAGTGCCAACTGGAAGTCAGTACTGAGGCCCCAACAGCAAATGCCTGAACTAACATCATGCAAAAAGAGAAAAGGTATTTCATATTGGCATACAAGTTAATGGAAAAGATAACTACATGTAGTCACCTGCTTCTTTTTGACTTCGGCCATGAAAAATAAGACTGCAAAGAGGTGTGTTCATAATTGTGCATTAAATTTTTAAAATACTGGACATTTCTTAAACTTGTGTTTGTTTGTAGTGCATTTTATGTTTACAATTTTGTTAATGAATAATTTAAGTTGAATTTACTATAAAGATCAAAATATAAAAATATAGAATTGATCAGTGAGAAAAATGGCTCAACGATGATGCCATTTCATTTTAGATTAATCTTAACAAAATTCTTTTCTATATGTCAATATATATATATATATATATATATATATATATATATATATATATATATATATATATATATATATATATATATATATATATATATATATATATATATACATACATATTATATAGACTGGCATTTCAAATATTGACTGGCGTTTCAACAATAGCGCGTGGGGGGGGGGGGAGAGTATGAGCATGTGTGCATGGCTTGACACAATTAAACGTGAATAGTAAAATTTTCAACAACTTATGGAGGGCGGCAGAAGGTAAGCACGCCATACTTCGCAAGCGTACAAGAAGACTGGATCAATTAGCTTATCAAAAAGGTCAGATGCAATCTAATGTCAATTTTCTCACTGAATAGAATACGTTTTAACCGGCCGAGTGATTTATTTGCAATAACATAATTGCTTTACTGCCCCAGAAAAAAAAATCCATTTGCTGTTAATTCAATGTCAAGATAAACATATTTCTTTGAACATTGAAACCCTTCGTTCAAATAAAGACGTATTATTCTATTCCCAGACTTATTGAAGATAATAACTTTGGATTTTTCTACATTAATTTATAAGATCCATCCTTTACAGTATGTACACAACTTGTCTCAAAAACACTGTAAACCATTTTCCCTTTCAGATACGAGGAAGAAATGGCCTGCATAAAATAACCAATTTAATTTTCAGCATGTAGAGTTGCTGGTTAACATTCATCAGTAAAATAGTTGGTAAATCATTGATGAAAAGGTTAATTAAGTTGGACTGAGAAAGCAACCTTGTTTGACACCATTCAAATTTTTCTTGTCAGATAACACGAAGTAAAATCGTAACTGCATTGTCTTTTGTCATTCATATCTCTTAAGATTCTGTATGTAAATCATATCATAATTCAGGCATTTATAAATCGGTCCTCGTGCCAAAATGTATCAAAAGCGTTTTGAAAGTCAATATTAAAAACATACATATTAGAATTTCTGTTTACCTGCAGTTTTGACTCGCATATCTATGAAAATTTTAAGGAAAATGAGATGGCCACTCGTGTGTGAATTTTCACTAAAACCTATCTGATATTTATTAACATGTGTCATGTATATCTTAAAACGCTTTTTAATACTGTACAGAATAATTTTGTGCGTTATCACTTTCAAAACATTGAAATAAAACAAAATAAAATCTGTTTAATTTACACAATTTTGACAATCTTTGTGTGCACAATTTCATTTTTAACGTTCCCATCACAGCCAATTATCGGTGTGATACGGTTTGTGAGGAAACAAACCAGAGGAATCACTCATGTACATCTGCCTTTCGCAAACAGCCGACACTTATACTCGTGGACACAAATGTACGCTACATACAAAAATGGTTGGGCTTAGATCATGTCATCAACATGCGAAACTGCTGCCAGAGATTCGCCAAGGCGACAAGATTTCCGCGGGGAACGGCGTGAAAAAAACCCTATGCAAAATCAACCACTGTACCCTATATTGGAGAGGGGCAGGCACACACACACGCACTCATGCACGCACGCACGCACACACACACACACACACCACCTTGTGTACAAAGTTAAGGTCACTCATATGCAATCTCTATTTAGCTCTTTTAAGTTAGTTCATTAGCAACTGGGGTATCCGAGTCCAAGCACCAACAGTTCTCCAGTTGTCATCTGGAAGCCAAACAAACAGGTCATCCTGTTACAGTGGGATTGAGACAAAGCTACCAAAATGCAGTCCCAAAGCTAACTTAGCCCCTATGGGGAACCACCATCACTTGCAAAATGAAGGTCTTCCCTCCAACAGATTTCAGATTATCATCTAAAGCTAAAATTTGTTAATCTGCCTTGTGTCCTTGAGTGTGAGCAAAACATCACAATCTTCAGTTCACCCTTGTACTGGATCACCTTCACCAGCAGCGTGAATGTTGCAGATCAAATGGTTGTGGAGTGTAATATGAATTAGACCGAATTCTCTCATGTTACCTCAACCGTGGTAATTAGGTCAAGGTAGTTCAGTATACAGCCTTAAATTTGCCCTCATAAATGACCATTATTGTGTGCAAAATTGGCATCCCAGCTGGTCTACATTCACTAGTTGCCCTATGACATCAGCAGTTCGGTAATGGTCCAGCCAGAAGAAATTCAAATCTGCAGGTAGACCCCTAAGGTATCTTTGTGTTATTTTCAATTTGCAAAGCAGTTTTGACAATCTTTAAGATGTTAATTTAAATATTATAAAAACAAGAGTCCCATGTGTACAGCGCTCTGCTAACTTGTAATTTATTAGAATAAATAAAGACCTGAAACAAAACCAGGATATTTGGCGAAATGATGAATTTATTGTTTGCTTGGGAACACAAAGTTCATGTGAAACACTAATTTGGAGGATATATTCTCTTCTCTATTGATGTCCATGCTACGCCCTACCATCAATAAATCATTTCTCTTAATTTTACAAGTCCGTGACCAATAAAATCTAGATCACTGTCATCCATATTCCACATTATAATACATGTATTGTTGGACATAATCTAAGACCTATCAATTTGGAATGGGCAGATGAACTACTTTTCAAGGTATTAAAATTTTGCCTTGTTCAGCACATTTTGGCTCATAAAACTGTAGATGGAACCACTTGTATCTCTATCAATCAAGATTTTGACCTCCTTCACCATCCCATAAAATTTCATTATAATCCTCTTATAACTACAGATGGCAGAGCATTGAAAGTATTTTTACATTTTGACGCTCAATTCCAACTGCCCATATGACATTCAACTTCAACTCTGACATCATTTAATTCAAAATGTGCATCATGCATCCATCTATCCATGTATGATCTGTTTGTTCAAATTGGATAACTTTTGGAGTCATTAAAGATAAACAATAAACTTGAACAAGCCCCAAATTCGATAATAACTGGGTCATAGTGACCCCAAAAGTAGGTCACCAAATCGAGTTTCATGTTCAATGTATTTAGGTGCAATTTTGATCTGGACACTCAATATAAAAATGAAGGCTGTCTCTGTTGTTGTCATTGGCATGTAACAGCGCGCTTGTGGGTAGGCATTTTTCATGACGTCGATAGCGACGTCATGAAGAAAATGCCTACCCACAACCGCGCTGTTACATGCCAATGACAACAACAGAGACAGACTTCATTTTTTATATTTATATTCATATTAACATTAATACTAGACTAGAGTTAAATTTGCATGACTATTTGTGCGTAAAAGTTTTGATAGCCACTGCGAAGGACCTTAAAAATGTTTATCAGTGGGAGGAGCTATGGCCTATGGGTGAGGCCAGCCGCTTGTTACGTAGCAAAGTAGGCACTGGCACGTGCCGTGCTGTACATGATGTTACCATCGACTGATGAAAACAAAATTTGTCCCTATTCTTTCAATGCTAACAAAAACTCCGAATGTAAATATTTCTCTTTGGCATTGATGCCCAAGCTACACCCTGTCATTATAAAATCACCTCTTTCAAAGTTACAGAACTGGCAACCTACCAAAAATAGGTCAAGATCACTGATATTACATAACATTCACATTGGACATGATCTATATATCCTATAAATTTAGCAAGTCTAATTAAATTATTTTTCAAGATTCATATATGGAATTTTGTATCTTTCAACACACTGTGCCTCATAATTTGTCAAAGTATAGGTATCACCACCAATATCATATGCAACTGAGATTTTGACCCCTTTCACACTCCCACTAAATTTCATGAAGATTGTAAGTTAACGATGCTATAGTGGCCACAAGGTAAAAAACACAGATCAGACACAGTGTGGGCCAGGTCTCTGTGGCTCAGTCCACTGTCTACAAGGTGCACCATATGGTGTGGTTCATTCGATCCACTTTTCAAGGGTCTGATATGTTGTGGTTCATTCTACTCTCCACCATGGGTATGATATGGCATGGTTCAGTCCACTTTCCACCAAGGGTGTGATATGGTATGGGACCAGGGGCTGGAGTCACCATCCAGTGATTTTCCTAGGATCTTTTCGTGGCAGAAAATGCAATCTCAGAGATCTCACATTGAGTAGTTTCACAATTAGTTGAAAAGACATGACCTGAATTTCCATGTTTATGGAAATGTGCAACTGTGATCAACCAAAAAGAACAAAAGCAAGATAAGCATGAATCACAGTATTTATTTACATTTTCCAAATAATAACTTGATGCACAAGAGGTGCCAGTAATTTAACCACATTCATGGGATACATCATTATAGATATATAGTCGAATCCAATTAAACAAAAAAAAAAAAAAAAAAAAAAAAAAAAATTTGCAGAAAATTGTGCCAAGGGATACAGATTAAATTAAATTAACCCTTTCCCCCTCAAACCTCCCAAAACCGGCTGGTGGTCAAATGTCGTCTGCTTCAGTGTTTTCAACTAGTTTCAACAGTTATGAAAAACAATTTGACTGAGAAATGTACATGAGACTTATCAAGATCACATGCCCCAGGTCAACAGGTTTCCTTGGAATGGGTTGGGCACTAAGTGCCCAACCCATGCCAAGGAAAGCAGTTGACTCAGTCTTAATTCAAGGGGGAAAGGGTTAAACTACATGTAAGTAGTAATGTTGGTTCTTTCTCAAATGTCAATTTCAGACATAAGATTTACTTAACTGATGCACAACATTTTCATTTCAACAATTTTACTCTACAAATGTATATGGTAAACACATATATTTGATCATTTAAATGTTCCAGAAAAGTTTTCAAAGTTGAAACTCAACAATAGTTATACGAAAAAGATGCATTCCAGTGGGCTGATTCATCTGCAGGGCACTTATAAGTGATTAGATTAAAGCTTCAAATTCGGGTGTGAATTGGCCTCTGCTGGAGAGTGAACACATTTCTTAACAGTGAACAGAAAGGGGAAACACCAGGATCATTACAATATAATGCAATTGCTGCATGTTAATTTTATCATGAAGTGCCATATTCATTCTAATAGTAGCATGCCATGTTTACCCAGAAAATTCCTGGATCAAACCTAGGTATTGTGACACTGTGTAACAAAGATTCTTGTTGTTTTGAAATATGTCTTCACAGAGCATATAAAGCTTGGGAAGTTACAAGTACCATTACTGCTGCCCGTCTTTTTAACAGAAATCAATATTTTGGGAAACAAATAGAGGACAAAATTAATACTCTATGTGTAGTTGAGGAATTGAAAAGCTGGAGCATGCTCCTATTAGGGTGTGTGCTACAATTTGAATGAAAATGGAATAAGGTTTAACTCATTCCATACTATGGTCACAGACATTGGTCAGTGGTTCTGGCACTGCCTGGCAAGTCATGCTGCAGCTGCCCTTGTGGCAGCTGCAGCATGACTTGCCAGGCAGTGTCAGAACCACTGACTTAAGGCTATAGGCATGTTGGTACTTGAACGAAAGCTCTTTTCATGAAGAAATTAAATATGCAATTGTTGTCTTAAAATCTAGGTAAATACACGGAAAAATCAGGGACTGGTGTGGAATGAGTTAAATTTCTTGCCTCCTGCTGAGGCAGGTCCACAAAACTTTCAACAGAAACATGTAAAGAGTAGTTTATGAATAATAATTAATGTGAGCCTGCTTCCACTGTAGTATTTGATGATGTACAGTGAATGTAGTACAGTAAAAACTCATAATGACACCATCTGTACCCTAAGAAACGTGCCAGATAACTGAATATGTCAGATAAATGAATCAAACAACAAAGAAAATGAACTTTTGCCATTCAAAACTTGCCACTATAATTAATATGTCGTATATTGCAGCGTTGTTATAATGAGGTTTCACTATATTAAAGACATTCAGTGACTGTAGTCTTTTATGACATACAGTGACTGTAGTCTTTTATGACATACAGTGACTGTAGTCTTTTATGACATACAGTGACTGTAGTCTTTTATGACATACAGTGACTGTAGTCTTTTATGACATACAGTGACTGTAGTCTTTTATGACATACAGTGACTGTAGTCTTCTATGACATACAGTGACTGTAGTCTTTTATGACATACAGTGACTTTAGTCTTCTATGACGTTCAGTGACTGTAGTCTTCTATGACGTACAGTGACTGTAGTCTTCTATGACATACAGTGACTGTAGTCTTCTATGACATACAGTGACTGTAGTCTTTTATGACATACAGTGACTGTAGTCTTTTATGACATACAGTGACTGTAGTCTTTTATGACATACAGTGACTGTAGTCTTTTATGACATACAGTGACTGTAGTCTTTTATGACATACAGTGACTGTAGTCTTTTATGACATACAGTGACTGTAGTCTTCTATGACATACAGTGACTGTAGTCTTTTATGACATACAGTGACTTTAGTCTTCTATGACGTTCAGTGACTGTAGTCTTCTATGACATACAGTGACTGTAGTCTTCTATGACATACAGTGACTGTAGTCTTCTATGACATACAGTGACTGTAGTCTTCTATGACATACAGTGACTGTAGTCTTCAATGACGGTAGTGTTTAATGGCATACAGTGATTGTAGTTCTCCATTACATAGTGGCTGTGGTATCCGATGACACACAGTGACTGTGGTCTTCATTGACATTCAGTGAGTCTGTAGTATTTGACGACATACAGGGACTGTAGTATTCAATGACATACTGATTGTAGTATTTAACAGCATACAGTGATTGCGGTTCTCAATGACATACAGTGACTGTAGTATTTGATGACATGCACTGCCTCCTGTGCTACTTACGACTGACATTATGCACATGCAACAATACACTATTACTTAATATCACATACACATACTAAAACACCGGTTTCATGTGATTGGGCAACCTCTTGTACGGAAAAGACAACCTAAACAACATTATCAATGATAGTCCACTGTCGGTACTCTTTTCTTTCTTCTTCTTTTTCTTTCTTTCTTTTTTTCTGGAGGGGGGAGGGGGGAAGGGGGGGAGGAATTGGGAGTGGATGGGTGGTTGAGGGTGGATGAATCACACACAGATATTAACACATTTTGTCCTGCTTTGGTATAACATGTGGAAGTCAAACTTCAAACAACGTAACTCTGACTTGACCCTATTTCCTTGCAGCATAACAGCTAACATGATGACCAGTCAAACATACAAGTAATTAGGGACACAACAAAACCTACATAAAATGTCAACAATAATCTGTTTCAAGCATGAACACCAACTCTTTTCTGCTCAAGTTACCAAAAGCACCAGGGTGCAAACTGTCATCTGTATCATGTTTTTACTGAAAATTTCTTGTTCACAGAAAACATTGGGCCAAGAAATGTAGATAATGACCTAATAAAGTCAATAGTATGCCATAGTGCAGGGTGGGCACAATACCCTTATAAGGGACTGCTGTTGCCTTAGGTATCATTGTAAATGGGAAAATGTTTAACTAATTCCACCCTAATGATGCCTTTTCCCGCTGATATCTAAATGTCGTCTGCTACTTGTATTTTACTAATTTAGGGATTATTTTTGAAAATTTTGGATGAAGCTAGCATGGAGGATCTTTCCAAATTATACGCCCATGGTCAACAGCTTTCCTTGGCGCGCTCTGGGCACATTGCGCCAAGGCAAGCTGTTGCTTGGTCTTCTATCAGGGTGGAATGGTTTAATTTTTTTTTTTTTGGGAAAGGTGTTAATTGCTGCATGCACAAAACTTTTTTTATTAACTTTGGATTTTAAGTTCATGTTACTTTGTGGTCTTGTGTGATATGAAGCCTTGCCTAAAATTACCCAAACTTCAACATGTATGCTTTATTTGCAGACAGCAATGATGATTACATACAGTAGTCCCTCTAGACCACTCTGACTCCAAACCATATTTATCTGGTTCTCAGCAATAGCTTGCATATTATTTTGTCTCTATCACATGTACAATGTATTGAGATATTGCACAGTCACCTGCCTCATGTACCCATTCTTAGACTATACTGGGCTGATTTTTTTTTTTTTAATATAGGATACAATGTTGCTTTCTGCTTCCATTATCACCCACATATTTTATCAAAAACATGTCATGAAAGGAACTTGTCCATTTTGTTCTGCCAGTCATGGAAAAGTGACATACATGTCACTTTTCCATGATGCACTACAGGCATGTCTTAAAAGTATGACAAGTATCTAAACAGATACCAAACAAGTTTACATGATCAAAACATCCAATATTTTCCTGCAGGGGTTGACATTACAATCTGCATGCATCTGTGGATATGGGAACAAGCAGACTCTCAGTCTGTAACCATTGCATCTTTCAGATACATAAAACAAAACACACTTCAGTAAAAATTGGGTGTTATCTCACAGCATGGAAATCAAAGTTTTATCATCCTATTTTTCGTTATCACTTCTTTATATTATATATTCGGTATCTCATTCTCACAGCATAAAATACACAACACATAATTCCACTGATGACAAATCTGTCTTCATGCGGGTAAATATTACCCTTCTGCACACACACTAGTCCCGTCACTCTTCTAACAGCAACATTTTCCCTGGCCAAGTATAGCACTAGAATATTCAGAATATATTGTAATATCTGCTTCATGCACAAACAGAACTGTTGTAAGAGACATACTCTTTAACACAGCACTGTTGTAAGAGACATACCCTCTTTAACACAGCACTGTTGTAAGAGACATGCAGTAAAACCTAACTATACCGAACACCCTTGGGACCAGAAAAATGTGTTCAGTATAGTGAGGTGTTCGGTATACGGAGGTTTGCTTACATTGGAAGTATGTATTTGGGACCGAGAAATGGTGTTCAGTATAGAGAGGTGTTCAGTATACAAAGGTGTTCGGTTAGAGAGGTTTTACTGTACTCTCTTTAACACTATCAATGCCAATTTTACAGAAATCAATGTGCTTTGAGTTTATGTAACGATACCAGATTCATGTTTCTTGTACGCCAACTTTTCTTTAAAATATCAACCTGCTACTGTAGCAGAGATCGCAGGTCAACAGCTTTCCTTGGCACACTTCAGACACATTGTATTCAAACCAGGCTGAGGCAAGCTGTTGAATCAGACAGCTACTAAGGACTAATGTAGATGTAATTAAATATTTCTACACTGATTAGGAGGCAGACAAGATCTGTATTTATCAAATCTCACAGGCTGTATCGTCCATTGTACCTCCACTGAGAGACCACCATGTTTTGAGAGAACACTTCTGGCACATCAGTCTACCGGCGTTCCTCACACTGAGATCACCCTATTTTGTTTCACCTTTCAATGAAACATGAAAGTAGCAGTCAATAAAAAATCCATAAGTTATGCAGGTAAGCACCTTAAAGTTCAGAAAGTATTCAAGATAAAATTTCAGACTTCGATCTTCATAGCAGGGGAAAATGTTGCCCACTTTTTAGAGTCACACCAGTGTCTATACAGTCTTATTTTTGGTAAATATTACCCTGTCTTTCCTACACCAGTTTCTATGGCAGCAAATATGGACCTTTGACCTGTCCATCTGCATATTTCCTCTCTCTATTTTCTCTGTCAAAGTTTCCAGTTACTGGCATGGATACTGCTTACAGGAGAATTGTTTGATGAAACTCTAAAATTTCAGGATGTTACAAAGTACCCTGTCACCAAATTGGCGACTGTCTTGTGATGGCCTGCACCTTTTACAAGATAAATACACAAAAGTGGACCCTAATTGTTCGAGCTGGACAGAAGCTGGAACTCATTGGACAGCTGTGCACAGAACAGAGGCAAACATGTCCCAAATATGGATTACTGTTTCAATATGAAAGAATTCCTGCACTGAAAGACATCGAGTTGTTTTACATAATTATACAATGTAATTCTAAATATGTCTCACCAAGAACTAGTTGGTTTCTTTGATATATATGAACAAAATATGAATAACCTAAACCTTCAAAATATTTTCTTGTCCTTGATCCCCTCCCTCTTAAACTGGCCAAAAAACTGGTAGGAAATGAACTACCATCTGCTTCAACTATTTTGCATTAATGTCAGCATTAATGACAAAAAAAAAAAGGAAATTTTTTTGTAGACAATGCATAGCCTCCGAATAGCATGTCTCAGAACCACAGCTTTCTGAGTGGCTGGATGGGTGCCTGGGTGTGTCTTCAGTACACCGGTGAGTCCTCAGTACACTAGTGTATCCCCACTACACTGGTGTCTTCAGTACACCGGTAAGCCCTCAGTACACTAGTGTGTCCCCAGTCCACTGGTGTCTTCAGTACACTGGTGAGTCCTCCGTACACTAGTGTGTCCCCACTACACTGGTGTCTTCAGTACACCAGTGAGTCCTCAGTACACTGGTGTGTCCCCAGTCCACTGGTGTCTTCAGTACACTGGCGAGTCCTCAGTGCACTAGTGTGTCCCCAGTACACCAGTGTCTGCAGTACACTGGTGAGTCCTCAGTGCACTAGTGTCTCCCCAGTCCACTGGTGTCTTCAGTACACTGGTGAGTGCTCAGTGCACTAGTGTGTCCCCAGTCCACTGGTGTCTGCAGTACACCGGTGATTCCTCAGTGCACTAGTGTCTCCCCAGTCCACTAGTGTCTCCCCAGTCCACTGGTGTCTTCAGTACACTGGTGAGTCCTCAGTGCACTAGTGTGTCCCCAGTACACTGGTGTCTTCAGTACACTGGTGAGTCCTCAGTACACTAGTGTCTCCCCAATCCACTGGTGTCTTCAGTACACCGGTGAGTCCTCAGTACACTAGTGTCTAACCACTACACTGGTGTCTTCAGTACAACAGTGAGTCCTCAGTGCACTAGTGTACCCCCAGTACACTGGTGTCTGCAGTACACCGGTGAGTCCTCAGTGCACTAGTGTCTCCCCAGTCCACCGGTGTCTTCAGGACACTGGTGAGTCCTCAGTACACTAGTGTCTCCCCACTACACTGGTGTCTTTAGTACACTGGTGAGTCCTCAGTACACTAGTGTGTCCCCAGTACACTGGTGTCTTCAGTACACCAGTGAGTCCCCAGTGCACTAGTGTGTCCCCAGTCCACTGGTGTCTTCAGTACACTGGCGAGTCCTCAGTACACTGGTGTGTCCCCAGTACACTGGTGTCTCCAGTACACCAGTGTCTTCAGTACACTGATGTGTCCTCAGCACACCGGTGTGTCCTCAGTACACCGGTGTGTTCTCAATACACTGATGTGTCCTCAGTACACCAGTGTGCCAAGCCTTGTTCAGTGGTTTATTTTTGTTACTGTGAGTACAGTGAGAACATTCGATGTGACTGCACATAACCATCTTGGCCTGTAGTGCATCATTTAAAAACATACACAACAGTGACCACAACACCACACAGTGGTCTACAACGTGGTCCGCCTTCACCCTCCCTAAACACCACTTTCTGGTGTGTTGATTTTTTTCCACACCTGATTAACTTCACAATAATAACTTCGACAAAATAAGACCTCTATACTGTGCACAGGTGTCCAAGTGGTTCATACTGGTGTTTAAAACACTCCTTAGGTGGTAAATATTACCCTTGCTCTACCTCACTGGTGTGCTCGTTTTACAGCTGAGAGATGTCGCTGGAATGCAGGAGAACGGGACTAATGAATGCATACCGTGTGGTAAATATTACCACTCTTCTGCCTCACCAGTGCATCACACACACACATTATCTTATCGTTGCAACTTGGTTCTGATGAGCTTCAGAGATGCCAACTGTCCCTCATCATCAGGGACAATCCATGAAATTAGCTGAAAATTTGACCCATTTATGGTGTGTGTCCCTCATCAAAATTGAGCACAGTGGTCCCCCTCTTATAAGGCCATATGAAAGGCACTAGAAAAGTGGCCTTATAAGAGGGCTGGCCTCTCTTGAGAGGTAAAATACAATGAAAATGCCATATTTTCTGCATGGAGAAGTGACCTTTGTAGAGGGGGTGGCCTCTCTTCCGGGGGGCCTTATAAGAGGCGAACCACCGTATTTGCCGATATATTCTTTGTTAATTATTTTGTGTCCCTGATGGTACTTGACAACTTGTCCCCGAATGTTGGCATTCCTGGAGCCTAACATTCTGTTCTCTATTGCCACATGCACCTATTTTTCACAAGAGACAGACTGTTTGTAGCCATCTTTGGCTTTACAATCACACCCTCAAGATGTGCACTGCTTGAACACCCATGTACAAATCAGAGATTTAGACTGCTTGAAACTACGATCGGCTTCACTCAGGCACTCATGAGGCACGTACCTTCTTTGAAGTTGTCATTGGCTTAACACTCGCAAGAGACTCAGATGCTGATGACTATCACTCACTTTGCACTTAATTGACACCCGTCAGGGATGGAGACTGCTTGATGCTGTCACTGGCTTTATACTCATACTCACAACAGTCGGAGACTGCTTGAAAGTATCGTTGGCTCTACCCTCATACTCATGAAAGCTGGAGACTACTAATAATGATCAATGACTTAACACTCTCTTAACAATGCACTTCATGATTCAAGCTTTCCACCAAGCAGACGTCACAATGTCATATGGCAAGAAAGAAAGTGCAAAAACAAATTAATTACATATAATCAATAACAAGTCTGACAGGCATAACAGTAGTGTTAAGTTGTATCTTTCTAATTACTGTATCATTTATGTAAGTATAGTTGCTCCATTCACCAGACCTATTCCTATATGACAATTCAGCCTGGTCAATAAAAAAGCTAAATTGAGAATCTTACATGGCTGAAACAGAGTAACTATTTTTCTCACAAGGGATCGTTGTTGGTAGGGAAAATCACAAGTGACTGCAGGTGAAGAGTGATTTTCCACACCAACAACGATCCCGAGAGAAAAATAGTCCCTCACTCTCCAGCCATGTAAAATTTTGTTTATTCACGTTTAATTCGGTATTCATTGCAAAAAATATGCTCTAGGCCTACTTTTCAATGCTGACCTGGTGTGCCCTGTTTGTTTAGGTTTGTCACAATTATTCCACGGCACAAATGATGTAAAATCAACATCGCTCTCGCACATTTGATTTTGTCTAAATGTCAAAGCATTACATCACTGATGCAGGTGCATCACAATTTACTTGAAACAATGATTAGGTCATGTGATCTACAGTGAGTTACTACTTTTGAATTTCACTCCAGAAAATGATAACTCACTCTCACACAGAGAAACTTAAACATGAATAACTTGACGTTGTGTGCTGTGTGCTGGGTAGACACTGCATTGTGCGCACGTTTTGGTCATGAACAAGGTCAAGGTCGTTATGAATAAAGGGCCAACCTCATGCAACTGTCTCCACAATGCAAATTCCCCAATATTTTATCCACCTTTTTCTCCTTGAATTAAGACTTGAGTCAACAGCTATTCTTGGCATGTGATCTGGATAGGCGTCATCTAGAATTCTCATTCAAATTGTTTTTCATTATTGTTCAAATTAGTCAAACCACTGACCACTAGCTCGTTTTGGCTGGTTTAAGGGGCAAAGGGTTTAAAGATTAGAGAGGCTTGTGAAATTTAGTTTATCACTAGGAGTTTATTTTACCTTTATGTCCTTAGACAAGTGACTTTGGAAAAACTTAATAAATTTGGCTACAAATTAAAATCTCTAGGATACCAAAACATGAACCTGGACTAATGGAACTTCTGCAGATTGGTTTTACTTGCTGCATTATGAGGGTCAGTAGTGAAGTGTAGGTTTCAAACTCAAGGTACATGCTGTCTGCATCATTAAACATGTCAAATTTGTCAAGGACTTTGTCAAATTGCAAACAACTGCATACCCCCTTCTTAAAATATGATCAAATCTATTTTTCCCCTTCCCTGAGCCCCCAAGTCATTTTCCATTAAAAATAAAACTAACTATACATGTATCTTGTACACCCCATGATCTTGTTCACAGGGCAACATTTTGACTTGTTTGATGATGATTCCACTGTGATGGATCAATAGGGACTTTGTCCTCATTAAAATACACCTTGATGATTCTTGCAGCAACCTAACTTTGATGCAAGAACTTTGAAAATAAATAAATCAATTTACATTGGGCTAGTGTTCTATTTATGTTACATATGACCTATGGCACCAGGTGGCACTCTAGTCTTCATCTGAGGAATCCTGGTCTTCATCATCCTCTGGTTCTGGGATGGGAAACCTCAAGATTGCTGCAACTCCAGATAGTTGTTGTAGTTCTATAAAAAAGAATATACACAAAAGGCATAAATATATTTATATGTAAATATTATATAAATGCATCTATCACTTGCACCCCCCCCCAAAAAAAAATACATACAGTGAATCTTCATTATAATGACAGCATCTCCTCCTTGCAAAATGTGTCAGATAATTGTCAGTGAGCATGTCAGATAAATGAGCCAAACATGAAAGGAACTTGACTTCAAGTCCCTCTCAACTTATGCCATTAAGTGAATATTTTGGATATCTCAGTGTCATTATAATGAGGTTTGACTGTACATGATAAAAGTCTTTGTAGATTTAAATGTGATTTGAATAGGAGGATTTCTGATTACTGGTATTAAATATGGTAAACGGAAGTCAAGAAGAAACATATGATAAAGCAGTGTTCAGCAGAGTTTTACTTGCTTTTCTGCTACAGTGAACTTGAAAATTTCCACACATGTAAACTGCTTTATGATGGGACTTATACAATGCAATTCAACTAATACAGTAATTTTGAAAAGAAATCTTACTTTACAGTTTCAAAAGTATGCAGAACCTGCTAAGGAAATATTGCTTAATTAATTATTTTAATTAAATTGATGCTTATAGTGTGTACAGATACCTACAAGGAAAGAACTATCACTTACGCTCTCCTGAGACATGTAAGCTAGAGAAGATTTTGACATCACCACCATTTTCTCTTGTGCTGTCTACTAATCTAACATATCGCTGCCGTATTGCTACATCATTTGCCCTGAAAAAAGAGAAATAACCAAGATCACTTCCACACACATGAACACTGGTCCCCCTCTTATAAGGCCACCCCAAATACACCACAAATGACGCCTCTCTGGAAGGGGGTAAATATAATGAAAATGCCATCACTGCTGCAAAGACAAGTGGCCTTTCAAGAGGGGGCAGCCTCTCTCCAGAGGGGCATTACAAGATAAGAGGGGGACCACTGTACATATACAGACAGAAAGACATTGATAACTAACCCTTGATCAGGTCCAGTTCCATGTACATATATAGAGAGTTAAGACACTGACAAATACCCCGTGGTCATTTCCAGTTGTGTGCACAGATAGACAGATGGTACAAAGATGCACTTTTCCTGGCCACATGTCTCCTACTAAACCTACCCAAACGGATCTACCTGAACTGAAAGTCATATTTCCTGGGAGGCGTGTGCTACAGATAAATACACTACACAAAATTGTGTATTTCATGCAAATGGCTACTGTGAATCATGTAATCATGTACAGGACCCTTTTTTTTTTTTTTTTTAACAGTACATGACACCCAGGAAAACAACCCTCCATTCTTGCATAAACTCATCATTTATAAACATGACAATATTTTTTTAAACTTTGAAACTTGTTCGATATTGGCAGTTTAATGGTCCCCGTCTTGGAAGACTACTGCAATAAAAGACCACCTGTCTTATCATGCCCCCCTTTCTGGATGCCCCACTTGCTAGTTTTCATGTTAGGCCTATTCATTATATCAATAACCATGCTTTGATATGCTGAAATTTGGTTATCACTGGACGAGGTCTCACATGACTGGTTTCAACTTTTCAGTGGCAGACATACATAATATATATATACATCATGGATTCCAGTTTGAAGGAACCTGGTTTTTTTTTACAGTGTACATGAAGTGCATGCATCATGTGAAGTACAAGCCCTCTTTTGAATAATGACTGCAAGAGCCAAGTCTGCAGAAAATAATTATTTTAAACACAGAAGCAATTTTTAATTTAAGGCTTGTTTTCTCTTCCAGTACACATGTACTTGTACTTCAAAAGAAAGATTTCTTTGACACCACGATTTGATGATCACCTGGGGATGATTTTCAAAAGAACATTCACAGTTCTTAGTATTTGAACAGAACTATACAGGTAAACTCTTCCAGTGCCACATTTTGGACTGAGTCAACAGCTTTGCTTGACATGCTTTGTGTGGAATGCATGCTGAGGAAAGCTGTTGACCTGGACTGTTATATTCTATGTAACAACAGGCATCCTGCTGCTTGAATGAGCAGCCTTTTTACAAGGAACAGGAATCTAGAATCCCCCTTACAATTCAGAACAGTTCATTGCAAGTAATTCAACTTTAGTCACAGTTAGCACTAATTGGGTTAAACAAGGGCATCATCACATGGGACTGTTTACATGGTATGCTGCCACATCTTCAGCACTTTCCCCTTCAACAGGTGTAATATTGCCATCTTCAGAGAAGAAGAAAATTATGTCCAACTGTTACTTTTCCACAAGTATTGTGCACTTCACACCAAAATAAAGCTTTGAGCAAAACACTAGTTGGATACATGTACATTGGGTATCAGAGTTTTGAAAGAACACAAAAACTTATTACAACACCATGTCACTTCATCATGATCATTTTGCCACTTTAGTATTAGACAATCAAAAGGTGTTGACAATTAAATAGCAAGTTTCTGATATGCTTGCTGAATGAAACTCCTGGCAGTGAGGTTTTTTTTTTTAATTTTACATTTTAACCACATTTGTCTGAAAAGAGCTAAATTAAAAACCTATAATGCTCAACAAAGAAACCCAAACTACAAACTGCTTTTTTTCCTTGCTTTCCTTTTTTTTTTTTTTTTTTTGAATTAGAAAAAAAAGAGTTGTGGTAGGATTCTACACCTGATTTGGGCCACACTTGACAATTGTAAAAATCATTTTTTGGTCTATCAATTTCAGTTCTTCAGTTGTGATGATAGTATGGTACTGATGTGATGAATTGTCATATGGTCCATACAGGGACAGATCTAGAATTCATCAAATATTTCAGTCATTTACTTATTATCTCATCCAAATTCAAGAAACATAAGCATTTGGCTAATTGGCTAATGGCCAGAGCAGTCCCTGGTACATGAGTCATACCAGTGTGAAAGCAAACTTACCTAAATAGACTATCTGCTATAAGAAGCACCTCTATGGCTAGAGCTTCATTGGCCTTTTCCACATGTTTAACCCTGAAAGCAACACAACAGATACATACACATGTAGTAATGTTTTGGGTACAGGTGAACCACATTGCCGAGGCACTTTTCTTTGAATGTGTATGATACTCTGATATGTCACAGTAAGTGATAGAACCTGAACCAGATACCCTCACTCAGTCTTATCATGTATGTATAGCATCACCTTTGATTTTTTAGAACAATGCTTTGTTGTTGTGCACACGGCCGCAACACAATGTACAGACATATAGTCACACATCAGACACAACAACACATTGTACTGATATATAGTCACACATTACACAAAACAGCACATTGTACAGACATATAGTCACACACCACACACAAAAACACTTTGCAGTGACATACAGTCACACATGAGACACAACAGCACATTGTACAGACATATAGTCACACATCAGACACAACAACATACTGATCTATAGTCACACATTACACAAAACAGCACATTGTACAGACATATAGTCACACAACAGACACAACAGCACATTGTACTGACCTATAGTCACACATCAGACACAACATCACTTTGTACTACTGACATATAGTCACACACCACACTAGTAACTTGTTTCGGCGTTTCAGGGCAGTTCCCGGAGTTACACAGCGTTTGCCAGCGTGAGACAGCATTAGCCGGTGTTACAAATGCTGGGAAACGCTCTATAGTCCTCTTAACTAGCAAACTCACTGGGATACATGTAAAATTTGAATTCAGTTGAACTGGAATGAGAAGGATCCATGGAAATGTGTCTTGTACTTGTACTAATCATCAATGCACTTTTGTTTTCTGTACTCATGCCAATATAACATAATCATCTTTAATATTATGATGATGATTTATCCATTGAAGTGTATGTGTTGTGAATGACTCTGCTCATGATCACTGATATTTTGGTCACCTAAACCTTAGTTACAAGGTAAAGACAAACAAACGAATATCAGTGATCATGAGCAAAGTCATTCACTACATATACACCTCAATGGTTAAATCATCATCATAATATTAAAGATAAATATGTTATACTGCCCATGAGTATAAAAAATAAAAGTATTTTGGTAATTGGTACAAGTACAATACACAAATTTCCATGGATGCTTCTCATACCAGTTCAACTGAATTAAAATTTTACATGTATCCCAGTGAGTTTGCTAGTTAAGAGGACTATGGAGTGTTTGCCAGCGGTAGCCGGCGTTAGTCAGCATTTCACAGCGGTTGCCAGCATTGAAAGGGTGTAAAACGCTAGCAAACGCTGGCAAACACTGTGTAACGCCGGGAACCGCCCTGAAATGCCGCAACGCACCTACTAATATAACACCAAAACAAGTCATTAGTGTCAGACACAACAACACATTGTACTGACATATAGTCACACATCAGACACAACACATTGTACTGACAGTCACACATCAGACACAACAACACATTGTACTGACATAGTCACACATCAGACACAACAACACATTGTACTGACATAGTCACACATCAGATGCAAAAACCCATTGAACTGACATATAGTCACACATCAGACACAACAGCACACATCAATCAAGTAATCATTAACCACCATGATTAATACAATGTGGAACAAACAGCTGGAAAAAATTTACATACATGTACATTTTATTTTTTCTTGCAAATTTGATTGACTGTAAGTAAATATATACTTACAGTCAATGAAAATACACAAATATTTTTTCTTCAATTCATTTTTTCTTTTCAGGAGGCATAGCTATGTTTAAACCTTACATTAGAAGCCATTAGTGACCCTGGCTGGGAACCAATCAAGCAGGTTTGTCTTCACACACACCATTGCATCTGGACATGTACTGCATAATTTCCCCCCAAGTTGCTGCCAAGTCACTGAGTTTCATTTGTAAGGTGATTTTTTTAAGGGGCTTCCATTCCCTATGTAAAGGCTGTCAGAAAAACACAGAAATGACATTCCCATACAGCACCATGCCACATTTAAACAGTGCTGACTGCTACCGCTCCCTATAGGGATCATATGGGATGGGCATTCCTATTCAAAGGTGGCACATCAAATGGGTTGTGCTCACTCCACCATCAGCATGCTGGTTGCTTGTCATTGGGAAACAGGGTCCATAGATGACAGGCCACATCCATGATGGGAAAGAATTACCACAGCGGCACAGATAAGCAGATATGACTGTTCCATCTTTGACACAGATTTTGGACAGCAAGTGATGCAGCCTGAGAAACAGCCAGAAGATACAAGCCCTGCATAGGCAGTCTGACAGTGAGTCAACCTCTGCAGGAGAATCACTGGACCACCACAAGACCTTTCTGGGGAAATAATTAAGCCATGCTTGCTGTCACACCTGTCTGGTCTGGTCCCACCAACTTGCTGAAAAAAACAGGCACAGTGGAGACTGGTCCTGTTCGCTGACGAATCCCACTTCTACTTAGAAAGGGCTGATGGCTGGCAATGTGTGTGGCATAGACGTGGTGAGAGGTATGCTGACTGCAGTGTGCACCAAGCCAACTGGTGGGGCAGTGCCAACACATGATTTGGGCTGGTGTGTCTACGTGTTACAGAACTCCCCTGGTGGCAGTGCATGGTAATTTGACCACTCAGTGGTGTATTGATGAAATTCTACAACCACATTTCCTGCCCTATCTTCAGAACCACACAGACACGGACTTGTTCTAGAAAGATAATGCATGTCCACACATGGCCCATGTCACCACGGAGGTTAACCATTTTGGTGTTTTGCCCTGGCCAGTATTTTCTCCAGACAGGAGTCTAATTGAGCCTCTCTGAGAGCAGCTTGGCCGGCAACTTTCTAGAAGGACTCTGTACCCAACCAGCCAACAACTGTGATTCAGGCCTTAAGAGAAGAATGGGACCACATCCTTCAACACAGAATACAGTGCCTGATCCAAAGCATACACTGCAGATGCAATGCCTGTGTGGCTGCTGGCGGTGGCCATACATGCTATTAAGGTACAACTTTTGAATTAGAAGACACTGACAACATGTTACACAGTAGCCACTCTGTCACACAATAACGCACTTGAAGTAACTGCCAGTGAAATGTTTCAAGTGTCTATATATAGTAGAATGGGTAATTTACAGTCACATAAAAAATTTGCACATGAAAAGCCATCCCATTGTGCATTTTCATTGACTGTGAGTGTATACACGTATATACACACATATATATATGTGTGTCTGTGAAGCACCTAGTGGCTTAATGCATCTAAATCCACTTGCCATATTAAGTTAATTCTAACATCCACATACTTCACCCAAGGTACATGTATCCATGCTAAGCTTAATCACAATAGTAAAACCAGCCAAGTGGAGGAGACGAGTCAGCAGACTGGCCTCGTTCCTGCGGCGGATCACTCCGAGTGCTTGCACGAGTAGTGATCCGCCGCGTGAACGAGGCCAGTCTGCTGACGAGTCTCCTCCACGCGGCTGGTTTTACTTTTATCCAGTAATTACATGTATAGCTGTAATTTTATTTTCATTGTTAAATACAAAAAAAATACAATAAAAAACAGTTTCAATGTTTATTTCATCAAACAAGGCTTTGCATAGCTTTGCGTATGAATAACTGTAACACAGGATCAAGTAATTGGGTCATTTGAAAACTACATGCTTGACGTGCGGCAACTACAATAATTTAAAAGGAAAGTAGTTCTCAGAGACCTTTGCACTGTGGTGATATGTATTGACCTTTGCACTGTGGTGATATGGACAGGGTTATCACCCAGTCTGTATCTTCCACCTTTTCTGGATGATACAGCTATAATTACTGGATAAAACCCACCCCACAACACCAGATGTTTACAAATAAAGCCTCAAAACATCAGATTGTGTGCATGTGACACTCTCTTCCACAACAGCAGCTGTGAGCCTCCTTTTCAAGTTTGATTGTCCTTGCTACAAGTTAACATGTTGCCTTCACAGCAAATCAAGATCCATATAATCTCCACTACATTTGGACTACCCCAAGACTACAAGATTTTATTTATAACAAGGGTAGTAAAGGAGCACTTTGTCACCTTCTCTGGGACTGATGAACCAATCAGGCAGTTGATCCTTATTACTTTAGCTGTTGGCAGCAGAGTGTACCCTGTTGCACTGTAGTTTGTTTCCACAGGACAAGAAGCAGATGAATTAGAAAAACGATGAACTTTTTCAGCACTAAAACAGTGATAGATAGACAGAAGGCACATGCCAGATGGACTGGAGACAAAAAGATGGTGATTAGTCTGTTTAGCAGGCAAGTAAATGTTCACAGCAAGTAATTTCACAGGTTGTCATGTAGGTATACAATAGATACATACCAAGAGAATGTTGTCATGTAGGTATACAATGGGTACATGCCTACAGAATGTTGTCATGTAGGTATACAATTGGTACATAACCACAGAATGTTGTCATGTAGGTATACAATTGGTACATAACCACAGAATGTTGTCATGTAGGTATACAATAGGTATATACCCATAGAATGTTGTCATGTAGGTATACAATATATAGGTACATACCCATAGAATGCTCTACTTGGGTCATTTTGCAGCATAGCGTAAAAATCGTCCAATGCCTTCACCTCGCCTGTGGCCTTGGTGTCAGCCAGCCTGGCCGTCACCGCACCATCCTGCAGGATTTCTGTTGACAAATAGAAATAGATTTATCACAGAAGCTCTCTGTGATGACTTTCCCATAAAAAAACACTGCTTAAGCATTCTGCAGACGTACTGCATGAGAGTTTGTTTTTATAAAGCAATTTTTATTTCCGTCACTTGGAAGCATTACAAAGAGTCTACTGTAAACAATGGCAAATAGTTAACCAACTCTCCCAACTGCAGCGGTGTTTGCCTCATTTGTTTAATCTGGAGTCATTTAATATTTTTTCCCAAGCGCAAATTATTAATGTTAGTTAGTTATATTCAGGTAAACATTTATTTCTTATGGCAAAAGAGTTAATTTATCACCTGCTCCCCAATGCTCTTTACAGCAGTAATACATGGAAGTTTAGTGCAAAGGTATCTGTATTTCTGGATCTCATTATTTACCTGAAGTGATAAAAACAACTTTTCTTGTGATCTTTTTAAATACATGTATGTCATGCATGTACAAGTGCACATGAACATGGGAAAAAAAGTGTTGACAAACAATGGTACAATTGTCCATGCAGCACTGAGTTGTCACAGAAAACAGCAGAATTGTGGACTTAAACTACTGTTGCCAGATGTCAGCACTTACTACTGAACTCATTCCATACTTCAGTGATTGAAGCCTTTATCATTGAACACCCCTCCCCACCCCCCAAAAAAATAGCCGCACAAAAAGCAGAAAGTCATGTTACAGGTGCTCTTGCTACAGCTGAGGAATGACTTACCAGGAAATGCGACAACTGCTGACTAAAGATAAAGCATGTTTGTGCTTGAAATAAAAGCTAGTCATAGGAATTTGACAGTGAAATTATCATTCAACTGCAGCAAAAGATCATGACCAATCAATCGCTTATATGGAATAAGTTATAGTATAGAACTAGAAGCTGATCAGTGATCGCAAAACCCCTCTGCCCAGACGGACGGACGAACAGACACACATTTTTCTTCAGTGCAGCACTGTGACCTAAATATGTGACCCAGTGACCTAGTTTTCAATAAGCACCTCAGGCATCCCTAGGACCAATTGTCATAAATAATTGATGAAGCTACATTCAATATTTTTCTTAGATATTGTGTTAATGCTGTTTTTTTCTGCAATGTAGTATTGTGACCTAAAAATGAGACCTTGTGACCTACTTTAATTTTCAACAGGCACCTAAAGCACCTCAATGATCCCATGTGATAGAAAATTGGTCTCTGTAAAGTGACTATTTTTGGAGATATGGTGTTAACAAGGCATGGATGGACGGATGCGTAGGTGACGACAATACCCCTCCGGCCTTATGGGTCTAGGGATAAAACCTGCTCCACCATATATAAATATGTAAAGGACATGCTTACCTTTGAGCGCATGCTTGAAGCCTGAGGAGGCATGGACTAGAAGAAACTTGGACTTATTCTCCAGGAGTGGTTTGTTGTCCATCTTCACAGCCTGGGCAAACATGTACTCATAGAACTGGTCCTGTAATACACAGATAGCACGGCTATTATCATAGAACTGGTCCTGTAATATACAGACAGCATGGTTATCATCATAGGTCTTGTCATATGCATGTCACAACTGGTCATCACCATAGAATGGTCCTGTAATATACAGCTAATAACATGCTTATCATCCTTTACACAATGCCCACACACTTTTCACAGTAACTTGCTTAAATCAACCATGAATGGAAATCTCTCACAACACTGTTAGAAACATACCGATATAGATCATTATGGTTGTGAAAAGAAGCACATTGTGTAACCTTTGATACCTATTTTTCACTGTTTTATGCCGTGAAAAATGGTCTGATACATGTGCATGTATCTCACCATGGTCCACACTGTAGCCGAACTCCACATAATCTTGTCTCACATAACAGTAAACACTGTTATTATGCATGTCCTGAAACTTTATAAGAACCCAACATGTATCATCGGAGACAGCTGACAGACAAAAGTTAATTATAAACTGGGTACAGTTTCTACATCGTACAATGAAATAGGTGAAATGGCTGCCTCATCTGAATCTTTCATTTGATTGCTATAAAAGCAGGTGTGGGCATGAGTTTTTAATATTTTTTTTTCATACAACTGCTATACTTACATGTTCCCAACACTTCATTATTTTCCTTAAAAGTTTTTAGTAATCAAACAAGATCAAAAGTAATCATTACTGTGAAAACTCATCATAATGACACCATTTGTTCTATTAGATATGTGTCAGATAACTGAATATGTCAGATAAATGAATCCAATAACATAGAAAATGAACTTTTGCCATTCAAAACTTGTGTCACTATGATGAATGCGTCAGATATCTGAGTGTTGTTATAATGACGTTTCACTGTACTTTTGATCTTGTTTGCAGCAAAAATTTTAACACCTAACTTTCACCCAAAGCTATATAGTCAACTCATAGTTACAAATTTTTAACATTTTGTTCCTTAGCTTTCAACCGTTAATTAACACTCTGTTGAACTAACTTCAGTGCTGAAAAAACACCACTTCTTCCCTTCCTATGCATGGTTGTGGCCAGGTGCCATTGAAACTGATGCACTTTAACCCTTTCCCCCTTAAACCAGCCAAAACCAGCTGGTGGTTAAATGTCATCTGCTTCAGTGTTTTCAACTAATTTCAACAGTAATGAAAAACAATTTTGACTGAGAACTGTAGATGAGCCCTATCAAGATCACATGCCCCAGGTCAACAACTTTCCTTGGCATGAGTTGGGCACTTGGTGCCCAACTCATGCCAAGGAAAGTTGTTGACTCAAGTGTCAATTCAAAGGGGAAAGGGTTAATGTCTTTGTCACCTAAATCATTACATGTGTATTTCTATACAATAATCTATGTAATTTAATATGTGACCAACTGAAACAAAAATGTTTACCTCAAAATACTTTGTTTTCACTGTGCATAAACATTTACATGTACATGACAGCTGTCCATAAATGGGCATAATGCACATTGTATGTTGACCAACATTTGATTGATCATCATTGTGAACAAAGGAAATTCTTCTATCTACCAAAACCATTTCAAATTTTCATTTGGGGAAGAAAAGAAAGCAACAATACTATATTAAGAAATCACAAATGGCAAGCTTGGTAAAAGTAGCGGTTGACACATTTTACACAGGGATGAGTTGATCTAGGGAGGAGAAACAAAGTCCAAAGAGCTATCTGTTAATCTACTCAACCTAATCTTACCTTTGTTTTAATAAACTAAGATATCAAACAAAACCATGGAAATATGCTGGCTAATATAGCATGTGAATGCCTGGATGGCTTGCTCAGTTTATGATATAGTACATGTCTGGCTGTGGCAATCTACACAGTTACTACCCACCAGGTGGCAGCACATTCCAATACTATGGTTTCTGATGGTACTGTATTGCACACACAGGTGGAAGTTATTTACATACGACATGTACATCACAGCATTAAGTTACTACCATGATTACAAGACAACAATTTCCATCAAGACAGCCATCAAATCTCAAGTATTTTGTATTTTTTTTGTTTCAAAAATCAAAGGAATCCTTTGAAAGTAACAGATCTGAGTCTTAGATAAACTTAGACGGAGATGTCTAAATTTTTATTTTCGGTCACAAAAACCATCAAGCCTTACCTTGACAAACCCTGGACTTCCAACCAATACACATTTCACCACTACAAAATAAAACAAAAGGACAATCAATTTCAAAGACTTGACAACATGTACATATACATAGATGTGTCATCACAGTGGCTGGGACTAGAACAGAAGATCTGACAACAATATACAAAAGTAGACAATTAAGTATTCAGTTTCAACATTAAAAACTCCTGGTCACAATTTTATGAGATGTTCAAAGCCATTTGAAAGGAATATAAATGTAGGTTAACTCATTCCATACTATGGTGACAGCCCTTGGTCAGTGGTTCTGGCACTGCCTGGAAGTCATGCTGCAGCTGCAGCATGACTTGCCAGGCAGTGCCAGAACCACTGACTTAAGACTATAGGCATGTTGGTACTTGAAAAGCTCTTTTTATGAAGAATTTAAATGGGCAATTGTCGTTTTAGATCTGGGTATATATACGGAAAAATGAGGGACTGGTATGGAATGAGATAATGTACACCTACAGGTGAGAGGCCACCCATGTAGTCGTTCTTCACTATCATCATCTACCAGCATTTACTGTTATTCGAAGTGGCCACATGCATTCTTATGCATGTTGCAGCAGTCTATGAAATGAAAAGAGGGGCCACAAAATTAGATTACATGTACAAATTGTCTAGTTCACACAAAATGAGCTACTGCTGACTTCAATGTGGAGAGCATGTTGTAAGCTGAAAGTGCATCATTTTGTTCCACAATTTGAGTGTCTAAAATGCCAATTACAAGATATCAATCAAAATCTTTCAGCACCATAGTTTGGATGGAGTAAACAGCTTTCCTCAGTGCACTATGGGCACAATGAGCCCAAAAATGTGCCAAGGAAAGCTGTTGACCTAAATTATTATATCTATGTTATTGTAGGCATGCTGCTACTTGAATGGAAGGTCTTTTAACAAGGAACATGAATCCTCACGATAATTCAGGGCAGTTCCTTTCGAGCAGTTTGACTTTGGTCACAGTTGGCACTGACAGTGAACAAATTTACACTGGTACATGTACCAGCTGCCAGTACAAGGACTTGCTCCACTATATCCCCTGTAAGTTTGCACAAAATTTGATCTTCTGCAAATTAGATAATTAGCACTTTGGGTATGTGTGCAACTTGCAAACTGTCTTGGAAACAGCAGAATTCTTCAGTTGGATCGTCAATTCTTGACTTTGTCTGTGGACTTCAAAATTACTTTCCAGTGAAACATATTTACATGCAGAATGCTGTAACTAACACAGTTGGTACTACATGCTGAAGATAAACAAAGCAACTCACCATCAAAGTTTACATGTCTAAGTATGGCTTGAATTACTTGGTCATAGAATCTGTAAAGTCCCTACAAAATGCAACACACATACATATATATATATAGTACTCTTTTCATTTCCCAAACAACCGCATCAACTCATCTTCCCAGTCTGTTGAACCAAATGCTGAATTATCATTATTGTTCAAACAGTAGTCACCATCGAACCACCAAAGAATTTAGTGTTGACTGATAACATGGTTAGGTCACAGCTACGTTATCTATATACATTGTATTTCAAGAAGAATTACATCTAACTGTAATTTCATTTTCTTTCACTGTTGGTAACATGCCCACACAAATACCACTTCACTTGTCTTTTTTTTTTTTTAATTCATTCCAAACTATGGTGAGAGGCCTTGGTCAGTGCCAGAACCACTGACTTAAGACTATACGCATGTTGGTATTTAATGAAAGTTCTTTTCATGAGGAATTTAAAAATGCAATTTTCGTCTTAAATCCAGGTAAATATACAGAAAAATCAGGAACTGGTTTGGAATGAGTTAATCAAAGTAGCTTGGAAAGTCAGACCTTGCCAAGTCTGATGGCTTGTATTCCTTGCCTGGATAGTATTTCTCCCATATTATAACATTATGTACTTGTAGCTCAGAAGACTTAAAATAGATTCTCTTCTGATTTATTTCTGAGGATCTTCCACACTTTTTGAGATCATTTTAGGAGTCGTCAGTATTCTCAGAGGGTCATAAAAATATACAAAATCCAGTATGGCTGGCCCATTGAGGATAACGTTCAGATCACAAGTTGTTGGATTTTCACGTTTTCCCAAGGCTGTGCTGAGCGAAAACATAGACTGATTCCAACATTATCCCCAATGGGCCACCCATTCTGGATTTCCTTTCTCCTATGTCTAAAATACACAAATTCATACCAAATTGAAGTTCTATTGGAGAAATAAGTTTAAAAACGACACCATTTAGCAAGTGGGAGGAGTCGGTATTTTATTAAATGCACCATGGCCTCTCATCGGTTTGTCTACTACTTGAAACCAACTGAGTGACAAAACCAAACAAAAGATTACAATTGCAACCTTATCCTTAATACCAATGCATGATAACACACTCAGGATTAGCTTCAAACATAGGAGAAATGAAAATTCAATTCATTTATTAAACCAACATTCAGGATCTTCTTTCTGCTAGGATTTCCAGGGGGTCTCTTGTACCCTTCAAGTTCAAATTTGGGTGTCATAAGTTAATTTTTATGCATAATAAATAAGCACATTTGTTCTTACAGGGAAACACTGTTAAAAGCATATAATATCACACAATACCATAGTAGCAACACAAACCGAGCAGAGAAAACACACCACACCCTGGTACATTAACATACGCCCAGATTTCTAAGTTTTGTTAAGAGTAAATACAATTAAAGTCATCATGGATTCGATAACTTTGAATTATGGGAATATGGATAACTTGTTCCCCCAGCCTGTGATTGCTACTATTTTCTAATGCACCTATATTCATTGAATTCAAGTTTCTTTATAACAGCTTTTATTCAGATTCCATGGGCCTCCATATGATAGAAAATATTGACATTTCAGTCTTGTTATGAATACTACATCATGAGACAAATTTAGAACTTACACCTGCAATGGAACATATGAAGGCCACATATTGACACACCAGCGTGTGTGGGAGTGAAGTTGTTATTGTTGAACAGAAATGCCAACCTTGTCATGCTGTGCACACATTCCTTTCCTCTTCCTGGGAATGTTGGTGTCAATTTTGGCTCGTACGAGCGTCATGCTGCTGGTCACGAGACAGACATGAGCAAGACCCTCCTGCATAATGACGGCGGCCAGGTCAGCATGCTGAGTGGGGTCACAGGCCTGGTCCACACGGTCAATGGCAACACTGTCCCATGCATGCTTGGCCAAAGTAAACTTCCTGTTCATCTCCAAGTCCAGTGTATGATAAGCACCCATCTGTAACAGGTTTTCCTTTCTTCTGTAATTTTGTTTGGTGCTCATCATGTTCATTGAAGTTACATGCATGTGTATTAAGTCTGTTTATATTCATGTACAAACATGCATGATACACATTGTATTATGTATAAGATTTTATTAATTTATGTTTTTTTTTACTGCTTTAAAAAGCTAGACTGTAACAGGGTAAGATCAATGTGCAGTATGCTGCTCTGCTTCAGCAGATCAAAAAAGTTTACACCAAAGTCTAAAATGATCTCTGACAGACACAACAATAAAAAGGTAAACCTGCACAGTATCTTTAGTATTTAACAAAGTATGGCATCTAAATATAAACCAAAGTAGGTTGAAACCTTTTCAATCTTAAGTGTGCCAAATGCTATCTGACAAAACATTATGCACGTAGCCATGTCTACCCACTAGCACAAGATTCAATTTTCTTTAAACCACAGCATTAAGATCAAGATGTAAAAGACAAAAACTGTTGTTGGACCTGCAGGTTATAACCAATGTGACACTTTTTTCCACATTATTTCACCCACTTGGACAAAATACAGATTACTTTTCTCCCTATTTTAAATGGGACCCCCCCCCCCCAATCTTTTTAATTTTCTGATGCTTATTTATATACATGTGGAGGTGTAAATAGTTTTCTATTAGCATATCATAAAAATTGAGCCAAGCTCTTAGATGCATGGTTAAAGTTGACTCACTTTGACATACTGGTTTTCCTGTATGTTGCGACCTTTGACCCTAAGCACACATGCCTGGGTGTCAAAGTGTATGTCCTCTACTGCGATTGTCAATGTTGTGCGCACCTTGCTGCTGGAGGTGCTCCCAGTGGCAGACTCTGTTTGTACCTTCCTGCAACATGATCATCAGAACAGTGAGCTGTATACAGTGAAACCTGTTTTCAGAGACCACTGTAATGAAAGACCACCTGCCTTTTAAGACCAATTTCCAAAGTCCCTTTTGCTATCTTTCCCATGTTATTGCACCTCCATTGAGAGACCATCTGCCTTATGTGACCACTTTTTAGCCTGATTAAAAGGGTGGTCTCTCAAAACAGGTTTCACTGTACAGCAGTGCCTCTGTTGAGAGGCCACTCCAATGACAGATCAGTGATCTTGTAAGACCACATTTATCAGGTATCTAGTGCTATCTTTCTTTATTTGACCTCCATTGAATCACCGCCCGCTTTATGCGACCATCTTTGGATCTGTCATGGTAATGGTTTGCAAAAGGAGGGACTACAGTAAAACCTGTTTTGAGAGACCACCCCAGGGCAGGCCAAAAAGTGGTCACATATGACAGGTGGTCTCTCAATAGATGTGCAATAATATGAGAAAGATGGCACAAGGGACATGGCAAACATGCCATGGAAAGGCATAAAAAGGGTTGCATATTATTCAGTACAAACATTAAAAAAACGAGGATCTATTTTTTCTATAAAATCTTGAGTACAAGAGCATGCACAGCACAGTTTACATATGTAGATGAATCAATAAAGAACTTCTGAAAACACAATTTGGCTCTACCCAAATGTGTTCACTTTGAGATGAACAAGAACATTTTACCATCAGTTGAATAAATATGATCATTCTATGTTTGAGGGTGAATTATCATTTTCTAGAGTGAAATTCAAAAGTAGTAACTGGCTGTACATCACATGATATAAACATTGTTATAAGCTAATTGTGACATGCCTGAATCAGTGACGTGATGCACTGACATTTAGACAAAATCAAATGTGCGCGAGTGATGTTTGATTATACGTCACGCGTGACGTAGAATGACTGTGACAAATGTAAACAAACACTACACACCAGGTCGGTGTTGAAAGTAGGTCTAAGGCACATTGTTTTGCAATGAATACCCAAATAAACAAAAAAATGAACAAAACCTTACGTGGCCGGAGAGTGAGTTACTACTTTGTCTCACTTGGGATCATTGTTGGTGTGCAAAATAGTAACTCACTCTCAGCCATGTAAGACTCTCTATATAATACATGTATATATACATTCAGGGGAACACGTGCAATTATAGAATATACACCTGACCCTTTCTTAAATTAACACATGCAACAAAATTACTTTTCTAGAAGTGACCCTGCAAATGACTTTGCATTGGATAATTCAAGAGGAGGATCATAGTTACCTGATTGTTGTGGAGCGCAATGAATCCCCCTTGGCTACAAGGTTATACGCGTGCCACATATCTTCTGCCTCTTCAGGGACCAGGGTCACATGCCTGAAATAGAAAAGTCACCATGAAAACTATACACAGAGAACATATTGTAATTTGTATTACCTTTCTGCTAGCTGCTAAGTCAGTGATACAGTGGTCTCCCTCCTATAAAGCCACCCCAGATGCACCCAAAAACTGGCCTTATAAGAGGGGTGGCCTCTCTTGAGGCGGGAGAATATAATGGAAAATACCATACTTTCTGCACAAGAATGCTGGCCTTTCAAGAGGGATGGCCTCTGGTGAGAGGGGCCTAATAAGGGGGGGGGGGGGGGGGCACTGTACATCATGTAGTTTATGGGGGTTTTTTTCAATGACATTAACCATGCCAACTTTTAAAACTGGTCAGTGCTGCCCAGTTGTAAAATGTTAGCTACTTCAAATAGCATTCATTTTACTTGTAATAAAGAACAATTTGAATGAGGATTGCTGACAATCCCCATCAAAATAGCATGCCCTGGGATGTACAACTGGTAGCCTAGGAACAGGTAGGGTGATTGGTACAGAACCTGTTACATGTAAAACATAGTTATGCATTTTTCCTGCACTTAGCTTGCAGTACGGACAGAACAAATTTAACATCTTTATGGACTTGTATGTTGGTCCGAGGAAGTTACATGTATATGGTCCTAAACATTATTTTTATTAGTGGTTTACATTGTATAGAGTTGTCATACAGTATTATTATTACTATTATTATTATTATTATTATTATTATTATTATTATTATTATTATTATTATTATTATTTTCATTATTAATATAATTAGTGATCTATAGTGTGATCATACAGCATGTTATCCATTTTTTAGGTACTTTGTCATCATTCTTATTTTCACATATGGACTATACGGGCACCACTCATTTAGTTTATATTTTGCTTTTTTTTTGTTTTTGTTTTTACAATGACTGCCTGATTTGTCTGAAATAAAAATACTGAATTGAATTGAAAATTCATGCTGTTGACTTACATTTTCAAGTCTGGTCAATTTACAGAGCTTATGTACTCTTGTCTGGTGATTTTCGGCACAATTTATATTGTTGCACCCCAATTAAGTTCTATCTATACTATTATTCCTTATGAAAACTACATTACATATTCATTGTACCTGGTAGTCTAGGGTTACACCTCCAGCACAATGATGGACTCGTTATATTGTTTTTTTAAGATTTTTATTATAAGAATAAACGATAAATTGCTTAGTTTATCACAGTTAGTAACACAGAAAGGAGAGTGTAATCTCAGCAAGGAAATTAAAAAGGACAGAGGATTAAATTAATTTTTGAAAGCTAGTCACAGCATATGCAGCACTGGCCATTTTGGGGTCCCAGAGCACCAGTTGCAGCAAAACATGTGCTGAATACATGTCTATATTGGCACAGATTTATTCTGCAGTAATGTGTTTGAAATAATTGTCACCTTATGTGACTTCCACGGCATCAAATATTATAACCTTGATTATTTCAAAAGTTATTAATGATTAGCTATTGTGGGTAAAAATGGTATACTTTGCAAAGACAATACTAATGAGCAACTGGAGTTTCTGCACCACTTTGCCATCATCAGTACGAAATGTAAGGTGAACTTCCTTGTGTATCTTCCACAATTGTAACAGAACATTTCATAAGAATATAATCTTAATCAAATGAAAAAATTAAACTTTTTACACTTTAACCAACTATTAACTGAATCAAAAGAGCCAGATTTACCAATTCTATGGTGACCAGTGTACATGCTATCACAAATGACCTACTTTTGAGACTTGGACCGGAATCGTGGAAGGAAGTGACAACCCCGGTAATCTCCACACTCTTATTGGTCCACATGACCGATCATTAATTTGTACATTAATGATATTGTAACAGAAATCAAGAGTATTGCTAAAGGTATAGATATTGGCAAAGAGCGTGTGAGAATATTTCTCTACGGAGATGATATTGTACTACTGGCAGAAATGGAGTATGATCTGCAAATTATGAAATTGAAAAAGTTGGACGAATTGTGCAAAAAGTGGTTAATGTCTGTCAACACTGATAAGACACATATTGTCAATTTCAGACACCAATCACAGAATAGATCATCTTTTAACTTTTGTTTCCAAGAGAACAGTTTAAATGTAGTTTCACATGACAAATACCTAGGTCTCCATATAAATGAGTTTCTGGACTATGGTAGAGTTTCTGGACTATGGTAATACTGTACAGCCAAGATGATAGCCCAATCTGCAAACCATGCTCTTGGTATACTCATTGCAAAATCAAAGGCTCATGGTGGTATGCCTTCTGACAGGTGTACTTACCTACATGTATATGACTAACTGGTTCAGCCCATTATACAACTCTTATCCCACTGATGAGTGTGTTGTTCCTATACTGTTTCATTTCCATGCACTCGGTGAACAACCAATGGTCACCCAATAATGATTTTCAATTCCAGCATAACAACAGCCTCAACATTACGCTGTATGCGTACGTTCCTAACAGTAGCCCACAGCCTGAACCACATATACATGTATATTTGTCGAACAGATATAATATTAAATCAGGTGATCATACAAATATTACAACGCATCATAGTCAGCTGATAACTGGAACTCTGGATAAAATCCACAAAGATATGACAATGAATACTTTAACATATTACCAGCCATCTGTAAAATGTAATAAGGAAACCCATGCTTACTACGGTAATATTTACTCAGAATCTGACTGCAATACAGTGGTACCTGCTCTAAAGACCACCTCCAATTTAAGACCGCATGTCTTTTTAAGACCGCTCTTCCAAGACCCTTTGCTGTATTTCCTTGTTAAATATACCTCCAATTTAAGACCACCTGCAGTATGAGACCACTTTTTGTTGACTGTAGGGGCGGTCTTAAATAGCAGGTACCACTGTATATGCAATAGGCCAGTGAGCACAGGTCAGGGATTGCTGAGTGATACCTGTGATATACTGATCCATCCACAGTGTGTGAACGTGAATAGCCACGAACTACAAACTTTTAAATCTTTGAGCATTCCTTTTTTGTGCCCTAGATGCAAGTGGGATAATGAAAATGATGATATTCTAGGGATCGATTTAGATATTTTTAGTGGCCTGGGCTTACACGCAAAAGACTTCGGGGATATGTCAAATGATACTGAACCAATTTTAAACCCTCCCACATCACAGGGGTTATCTTTTGCCCAACTTAATGTAAATGGGCCTGATGTGGAAGGAAGGATGGATGAATTGAACTATCTTTTTAACAAAAAAACCCTTTGATATTATTGGAATCAATGAAACTAAACTAACGGAAAACATACCGCTTCTAAATTTGAGCTTGATGGTTATGAATTTAGAAGATACGATAGAAAACAAGTTGGGAGAAAATTGAGAGGAGGTGAGTGTGCATTATATGTAAAAAATCATATACCGTTCGAGGACAAGCCTGAATATATTCCTGATGGTCTTGAAGGAATATGTGGAATTGTAACTTTTCCCAACAATAGCAAGCTCACTGTTGCCAATGTTTATAAATCCCCTGACAGGCCTGTAGCCTGGTTTGATAAATTGAATACATTACTAGATAATTTTAGTGATACCAAACTTGATTATGTTGTAAATGGTGATTTTAACTGTGAATTACTAAACAAAAACCTAGATAACAACACCAAACATTCCATTGTTCAGTGTGAAACCCATCACCTGACTCAGTTGGTGAACAAACCTACCAGAATTATGCCAACCAGTAGAACACTTACTGATGTGATCCTCACATCTAGTCCTGATAAATATAAGGTAATTGAGCATGATGTTAAATCGGTTGGTATTGCTGATCATTGTTTGGTATATTGTGTTCTATCGTCAAAGGCTCGTGAACCAACAAATATACACAGAACAATCAGGATGCGTAATTTCAAAAACTTTGTATTAGAGGACTTCTTATCAGACCTACAACAATGTCACTGGTCATCTACAGAGGATGAAACTGATGTAGATGTGGCATATAACTTATGGAAGGATACTTTTACCAAAGTATGTGACAAACACTGTCCTTTTGTCGACAGAAGAGTTAGAAAGACGTTTTTACCATGGTTGAATGATGAAATCAAAGAAGACAATAAAAAACGAAACATCATTTTTTAAATAAGTTTCACAGCAAAGGCTGGGACTTCTTCAAACATTTCCATAACATGGTAGCTAACTCCCTAAGAATTGCTAAACGAGACTATTATACAGGACTCATCTTAGAGAATAAATATACAAGCTCAAGCTCATGTGGAAATGTCTAA
This sequence comes from Hermodice carunculata, assembly GCA_964020975.1. Classification (NCBI taxonomy): domain Eukaryota; kingdom Metazoa; phylum Annelida; class Polychaeta; order Eunicida; family Amphinomidae; genus Hermodice; species Hermodice carunculata. The sequence goes on from OZ026620.1 coordinate 31,570,527, forward strand.
AAAGCATTCTCCCAGGGAAGGCAAAATCAACCCCGCATGGACTACTCGTTGATGGACAAATTTTAAGTGATCATATGTCCATGGCAAATGCCTTCAATGAGTTCTTCACTTCAGTAGGGCATAACCTTGCTGAAAAAAATACCAACTACACACAGTCATGTCGTACGTGATCAATATTCTCAACCAGACATCCCAGCCTTCAAGTTTCCCACTATCACTACAGAGTTTGTAAGAAAGCAACTGGAACGCTTACCTGAAAACAAGGTAATGGGCCTGGACAAGCTTTCTGGAAAGCTTCTCCGAGCTGCAGCACCTGTCGTTTGTAATTCTTTGACTTTCATTATGAGTTTATCTCTCCAAAGTGGAAATTTTGTCACGGAATGGAAATAAGCAAAAGTAATACCCATACATAAATCAGGTCCCTGTACTGACAGAAATAATTGTAGACCAATATCTATTTTGCCAATAATCTCCAAAATTCTGGAAAGATTTGTTCACAAATCTTTTACAGAGTTCTTGGATCAATATAACCTAGTCAAATGTGTAGAATCTGGTTTCTGCAGCATGCATTCCACCCTTACTGATCGATGGCTTGAAAATTTTGATAAAGGATTAGTAACTGGTGTGGTCTTTATAGACCTACGCAAAGTGTTTGACACGGTGGATATAGGCATCCTCCTAAATAAGCTCTCAGCTTTTGGAGTAACATCCACTGAAAAAGATTGGTTTGATAGTTATCTATCCGGTCGCATGCAGTCTGTGGCAATAGGTGGACAAACATCTGCACCCCTACCTGTCACTATAGGTGTGCCACAGGGGTCGATTCTAGGACCCCTCTTATTTATGCTATATTTAAATGACTTACCTAGCATAACTGACAAATGTCTTTCGACTATGTATGCGGATGATACTGAAATTGAACATGCCTGTGAGCCCAAACAGTATCAAATCCTAGAAAGCACCATAAATAACGACTTAAAAAGACTAAAAATGTATTTTAATGAAAAACAAGCTTAGTGTCAATATTGACAAGTGCCAGTTTATGCTGATAGGGACATACCAGTCTCTACATAAAATACCCGAGTTGAATATTCATATTGATGATCAACATGTCCAACAAGTTAGCTTGGCGAAATATCTTGGAATGTACATCGATTCAAACCTGAAATAGGATCTTCACATTGATAACATGGTTAAAAAAATATCTGCTAAAATTACAATTTTGCGATCCCTGAGGAAGATTGTACCAGTGCGGACACTCAAACTTCTCTACAATGCTATAGTACAACCGCATTTTGATTATGCTGATGTAGTGTATGATAATGGTTTAAAAACAGATCTTGACAGACTGCAGAAACTTCAAAACAGAGCTGCAAGATTAATCTTGGGGTCGTCATTTAAAACTAGCAGGAATGACATGTTTAAAAAGCTGGGGTGGGTATCACTTCACAATAGACGTAAAATGCATAAATGTATAATGCTCTTCAAATGTTTAAATGGCCTGGCCCCCAATTACTTAACTGAAAAATTCTAACTCAATAGTGACTTCCATTCTTACATAACAAGAAATGCCAGAGACATAGTAATTGAGAAAACAAAAAACAATATTTTAACAATAGTTATAGAATATCAAGTACCAAACTTTGAAATGAACTCCCACAAGACTTAAAAACCTGCTCGGCAATTGGGTCTTTTAAGAACAAGGTGTTTAACCATTATTTGGCAAAGGTACAGTTGGAGTAACTGACTAGCTTTTAACCACTCTATGGACTATCTTCATTATGTTGGATCTCTATTTACAATTTGTATATTTTAGATATTTTAGTTTTTGTATTATATATCTTATATTGCCGTATTTGAATGTATAAACATGTGTGAGTGAATGTGGACAATTTGGCCACCAGAAATAGTACTTGTACTAAGTGTGTCACCGAATTAAAATAAAATTTTTGACTTGACTTGACATGGGGCTGCCATTTGGGGAACACAAGAATTCTCACGCATTAACGCTGTACAATATCGTGCATTCAGATTTTTTCTTGGAGTTGGTAAATATACTCCCAATGTTGCGGTTTCAGGGGACATGGGGTGGAAATCCAATGTGCATAAACAGTGGCTATCAGTCACGTGCCACTGGGTTTGCATGGTTAACATGTCTGATAGTAGGACAGAGAAGCGTGTTTCTGTGCAGTTTGAGTCAAACAAAAAATCGGTGTTCACGAGTGAGGAAAAAATTCAAAGGGTTGTAAATGCAGCATTTAATTAACTTGAATTATGAGTTTTACTGTAAAGAAGGTTAAAAATAATATGTATGGACTTGGTCTTTCAAGAATTAACAGAACAAGTACAGTTTTCAAAACTACAACAGGAGGAAGCAGTAAGAGGTCAAGGTAGGAATAAATTGTGGACATATAGGTTATTCAAGAGTGATTTTGGAATGGAAAATTATGAAAAAAAACGTATTGGTCCCTGGCAAAAGGAGTGCCTTAGCCAAATTCTGTTGTGGGGTAGCCCCGGTAAGATTAGAAACAGGTAGATATGAGGGGTTGACTGAAGCTGACAGACTTTGTCCTTTCTGTTCTGAGGTGGAAAATAAATCGCATGTCATCCTACATTGTGAAATATACTCTGATAGACAAGCAGAATTATTACATGAAGCTATGGTTATAAACGGAGATTTTTATGGTTAACAGATAATGACAAATTGTGTATTTTACTGTCTGAACCAGAGCTATGTAATTTATCTGCCAAGACCTGTAAAAATATTTTAGATCGTAGACCATCTCTTTTTTTACATGTATTGTGATTAAGTGAATCATCTTTTTTAACTAGCACATAATTTTCTACTCCTATGAATCTGTATTTTCCTTTTTTTAGCTTGTTTGTACTTCGGGTGAGACGTTAGTAAAATATCTATCTATCTATCTATCTGCAAAGTACTCTGTTGCTACAGAAATATTTAAGTACATTATATATTAGGGCTGATACAGCCTATGTCAAAATTTTACAGAGGAACATGTGCAATACAGACAATAGTAATTCCATTTGTATATACATGAGACAGGGACAGGTTAGCTTATGGAGAGTCAAGAGTTTGGACTGCAGAATAGGGTAATGACTACTAGGAAGTGGTTCTGGGCAAAAAAAAAAAAACAAATACAATATACACCTGTTAACTTCCAGCATGTGAGAATGACCACTCAGTCCTTGGTACTCCCTTCTGGTGGCACCACGCCTTGTTGATAATGAAAGAGATCAATGCCACTGGCTTTTTTGGTCAGACAAAAATTATTTTGTATTATCGCTATGTTTTTATTATTATTATTATTATTTTTTTTTTTTTTGAAAAAGCCTTTCCTAGGTTTGAAATGTCAAGCAATTGGACTCTCACTTTTACAAACATTTTGCGAGTGCCCTGGCTAAAGTCAAGGCACTGAAGTTGCTGCAATAGCAGGTCCCTGCTTTCCTTTGCTGACACACCCAACTAAGTGAGAAGTGTGATTGTGTAACTTCAGCCAGGCAAGTGTCCAGTCAAAGATGCCCATCTCCAGTGTTCCAGTATGTCTCGTATGGTACGCCCATGACTTCGGCGAGAAATTCTTGCACACGTTGATCCAATATAGAACGAATATGGTAAAGTGGCTTGAAGGAACATATGTTGACCTCGGTGGGCCAGAACAAGTCCCCGATCGCCGACCTGTCATGCCAGCTTGGCAGGTTTGCAGGCAGCACACTGTGACAGTTTCGCTGACTGTGGCACTTGTGCATGACAGATGTGGAGCGGTCACTGTCTGTATACCAAGATACTCACCCTGTCCCATGTTTGTCGATATCTTTGTTGACCAGCTTCATAATTCTTTCTTCACACTTTCTAGAATGGTCACACGGACATTCGACGTCGGTCGACCAAACATATGCAGAATCAAGTCGCTCGTATTACCCAACATCACAAGCCATTTACGAAATTCCCAGACTTTGTCGGCCAAAGGCACACTCCAACTCCCGAAAGAAGCTTTCTGCTGATTGGCTGCTCTGTATCTCGTAAGACTATTGGCAGAGAGACATCAATATCCATGGCGCGACAAATTAATTGATGGCTTGGTCACAACAGGCCACAAAGGCCATTCTTCTGCAGCATTTTATCATATCTGGGTGCTAACTGCACACAGACATACTGCTTTTCTATGGAATCTTCCTGTATTCATCATCTCTTGGTGCGAACCGACACATTTTATTTTTCCAAGAATTTCTTTCTTTCTTTCTTTCCAACCAAATTTGTCCAGAGTTTGTTCGGACCCTATTATTCTGAAACCACCAAACTTTGCATGGTGACCGACCTACCTGTAAAATAGTGCATATCGTTTGGAATAGGAATGATGTTTAAAATTATGCAAATTAGGGGCCATTAAAATTTTAAAAGCTCCATATCTTCTACACTATTGCAGATAGACACAAATTTTCAATGTGCATGTGTAGGTTTGTGACACTTGCCATTATAATGGACAGTAAAAATAGTTGTAGAATTTTAAAAAATGCTAATAAGAGACATTGAAAAATTTTATACATTTAATATATCCAAAATATTATTGATAGAGATGTCATCCGAATTTCAATTTAAAGGTTTAGTGCCAAGCCTCATCCAGAGAACCATGAACCAAAGCTGTAGGGTTTTAATTCATGGAAATTGGGTGAATACGCAAAATTTAAATCTTGAATAACTTCAATACTATTGTAGATAGAGGTGCCATTCCAACTTCAATTTATGGGTTTGCGACATAGCCACATCCAATGAAGCTTAAACCAAAGTTGTAGCATTTTAAATTATGCAAATTAAGGCAAGCACACAAAATAAAAATTTTTGAGTATCTTCAAAGCTATTATAGATGGTGGTGTCATTCACACTTCAATTTATAAGTTTGTGACATGGCCACATCCAATGAACCAATAACCAAAGATGCATTATTTTAATTTATGAAAATTAGGCTAATACGCAAAGTTTAGATTATGTTGAACAATAGTAAAGTTGAACATTTCAAACTGTTATCATTTTGAAGGCACCCAGACAGATTTGTTGTAAAACAAGTCTTCTTTTCTAGTTTCTGGCCTTCTTCTTTGCTGCCAATTTTGTCCAGATCTCTTCTTGGACACTATTGTTCAAAAAAACACAAAATTTGCCATGGTGATTGACCAAGTAGTGAAGTTGTGACCTGGTTAGGAATGTTTATAATTATGGAAATTACGGGCAATTAAAATTTTGAAATCTCAATATCTTCAAAACTATTACAACTAGACAAAAAGTTCAAAGTCATAAATGTGGGTCTGTGACACCTGCCAATCTAATGGACAGTCAACAAAAGAATCTTGAATTATGCTAATTAGGGGTGTTGAAAAATTGAAAGTTGAACATCTCCAACACAATTGTAGAGAGAGGTGCCATTAACTTCACTTTACAGGTTTGTGACATAGCAACATCCAATGAACCATGAACCAAAGTTGTAGTAGTTTGATTTATGCAACTAAAAAAGTACATTCTGACAAGAAAACTCTTTGTGTTCTCATGCTCAGCTAAGCCAACTGCACTCAAGAGACTAAATAGTGGGCTTTATGAAGTGGTCCTGTAATTTATTAGTGGCAAATAATTCAGTGTTTCCCATGTATAGCTTCAAGTAACCCGTACAGGAGACCGTCATATGTTAATACTGAAAGTTTAAACTAGTTCAAATAATTCTAGAATGATCAAGTGGACAATGTAGGTATCTATGTTTTTTTATTTCAACTGTTCAACACAAGATGCATATCTTTTCTTACGCTGAGTAAATAAGAGTCATGACAAAAAAATCAGCCAAATTTATGGGTCCCTCCCTAATTATGGAATTAACCTTCTACATTTGTTAAGTTATCCCTCAATGTGCGAAGTTTTAGCAGCTAAAATTTTCATTCAAAATGATAATTAGATCGAACTCTTTTATCACTAACAAAGCTTTAGTTCTGTCTGTGTGCCGACACAGACATATTGTTTTTCTAGGGATTCTTTCTTTCTACTTTCTCTCTTTACAGGCAAGTTTGTCTGCCATTTCATTTGAAAACTATTATACATAGAGACTCCAAACTTAGCATTAAAAATATAAATGGGACCCCACAAGGACAAACCAATATCTTTTCAACTTACAAAGTGATACGAGTGTTAAACTTAAAAATGATTTCATGCGTAGTCTGACGGAGAATAACATTGTTGATAGTGTATGCGAAAAGTTCTACGGATATTTAAGGTTTGCTCTGGATGAGACATTTAAGAAAAGTGCACTGGGTGACAAGAAAAAAAAAAGAAGAAATTTCCGTGTGACAAGTGGTTTGATACCGAATGTAAAGAAATCAAACATGAACTTAACAATTACACCAAGCAAAATGACATATCTGTACCAGAAAATTGGGAGGAATATAACAGGCTTGAGAGAAACTACAAAAGAGTGCTTCAGAGTAAAAAGAGATGCTTCAAATATGGAAACCTTGTAGAATTCGAAGACATGTGCAGTAACAATCCAAATGATTACTGGAAATTCTGGAAAAAATCTCAAAAGAAATTGTAACAGGAAAACTGATGACATTGATAATGACACCTTTGTAAAATATTTCAAATCCCAAAATGAAGCACCTGTGCCCGATTATTTTGAAGATGATCTTATCCAAAAAGCCCAAGACTGTGTGGAAAAAATCAAAATAGAAATTATACAATGTCAGAATGAAATTATAAATGACATCCTTAACATAAAATTACTGTTGATGAGGTTCTACGACAGCTTCGTAAATTGAAGCCAGGTAAGGCATGTGGCAAAGATGGTATTGGCATAGAATTTTTGAAATGTGCCTCTACAGAATTAACCCCACAAATTACTGCTTTGTTCAATTATATACTTGACAATGGTGAATACCCAGAGTTATGGTCACTAGGAATAATCAACCCTATCCACAAGGCTGGCACCACAGATAACCCGGATCACTACAGAAAAATAACAGTCTTGTGTGCCTTGGGAAAGCTTTTTGATGCAATATTAAACAGTCGACTCCAATATAAAAATGATGTCTTCTCTGCTGATGACCCGTTCCAATTCGGCTTCTCTAAGAATCGTAGAACAACAGATAATGTTTTTATTCTATCTAGTTTAATCGAAAAACAAAAACTAAAACGTGATCCCCTATTTACATGTTTTGTTGACTTCTCTAAAGCCTTTGACACTGTTAACAGATATGCTCTTATTTATAAATTAATCCAAAGAGGCTTTAATGGAGCTTTTGTAAAAGTGCTTATAAGTATGTTTGACAAGGCAAAATGTAAAGTAAGATAGAACTCAAGGCTCAGTGAATCAATCCCAACCACAGCTGGTGTCTTTCAAGGAGGCATGAGTAGCCCAAAATTGTTTAATGAATTTCTTAGTGATATTGGCCAGTACCTAGATGATACAAGTGGTGTGGTACTAGGGGACATTCTCTTCTTCTATCTATTATTTGCTGACGACTTAATCCTGTGTTCCGACACAGCAAAGGGACTTCAGAAACAATTAGACGGGTTATTTGAATTCTGCAAAAAATGGCATATGATTCTAAATCTCTCAAAAAGTAAAGTTTTAATTTTTAACAAACGTCAGTGTACGGATACATTTTACTACAATGGTGCTGAAGCAGAGCATGCAGACAGCTATAAATACCTGGGAGTTTGGTTCAGAACCCTAAAGGTTGACTATCTTGCAAGTAACAGAGACTATCTGGTTGACCAGGCAAATAAAGCCTTGTTCCAAGTATACAAATTAAGTGGTCCTATTGTTGGTAAACTGAGCCCGCAAATTGCTTTTAAGGTCTTTGACACCCAGTTGATGCCTATTCTGGAATATGGATCTGAATTATGGTTTAGTGATAAAGAAAATTACAAGGCACTTTTTGGAAAGATTTCATCTTAAATTTATTAAATCTATACTTGGTGTTCGCACACAAACAGCCACTAATGCCATTTATGCTGAGACAGGAAGAGTACCATTGTACCTTAAACATCAAATCGAAGCTCTTAAATACTGGGTCAAAATTTTACATCTCTCAAATGAACACCCTGTTAAGAAAGCTTACTGTGAACTACATAATTTGGACTCAATTGGTCAGAAGAATTGGTGCACAAAAATCAGAACCTTATTAAGTGACCTGGGTTTCGTGGATGCATGGAATAATCAACAAGTAGACGTAGAAAGCTTCACCAAAAGTATTTGGGAAACAATGTTAAACACCTACAAGAATAACATTTTTACAGAGTATAAAACAGTCTGATTCTGTTACAAAGCTACGTGCATAAAAACTTGTCAAAGATTGATTTTGTGCTGAGCCATACTTAACTGTAATCAAAGACCCACGCTATAGATCTGCACTGAGTAGACTGAGGCTCAGCTTACACAACTTGGCTGTAGAGACAGGTAGACATGTCAACCCAAAGGTGCCCTTAACCAACAGGCTTTGTGAAAAGTGCTCTTTGCAAAATATTGAAGATGAAATACACTTCCTCCTTGTTTACCCGAAATATGCAACAGCAAGAGAGAAACTTCTTAATAAATTAACAAAACTCTTTCCAAATCTATCTGATCTTACAACTACAGACAAATTCATATGTATCTTACAATGTAACGAACAATCTGTACTTGTACAGCTGGGAAAATATGGGCATGATAATTTTCAGAGTACTTAAACTGTTACATCATTTATACGTATGGATACTTCTGGCTGTTGTAGTTGGAAGCTCCAGCCCCCAAGGGCCACGGGTGTAAAGTTAGTATAGTGTTGGTGCTAAGACCACATCATCTGTTAGTAATAGTATATAGGATTATCAAGTGTGGTGCTGAAACATCATAGATCTGTTACTGTAGGTTTTCTCAAGTGTGGTGCTGAAACAACATTATGCCATCACATATGACTGCCACTACTGTGTCTTTAATTGAATTATATGCATCACGAACCGACTGCAAGTACTTGCTACTCAGTTGGATGCGGAAACAACTTACATCAGGGATATTTATGACCCTCAGTCCCATGTGTTAATAAGTGTGTAGCTCTGCAGATTTTTACCAGACTGAGTCCATTTCCTAGGCTACTTATGATAGTAATGCTTTACATTAATTATACTGTACATACTGTTTTTACGTTCTTTTTCCATTTATCTGTGTCTTCTGATTATGAGCATGAACACATGTAGCATTGTAACAGTGAAACTCTCCAATTGAAAAAAACAAAGTGCAATGTGTGTTACTGTTTTTGAATTACTCCATGTAGATCCTTTTTACCATTTCATAAACCGTCCATTTTGAAATGATCTGCATTCCATTGTATATATTGTATTCCGTTTTTTAGCAAACTAGTCAACAACACATGTAGCATTGTAACAGTGGAACTCTCCAATTGAAAAAAAGCAAAGTGCAATGTGTGTTACTGTTATTGAATTACTCCATGTAGATCTTTATTGCCATTTTCTAAACCGTCCATTTTGAAATGATCTGCATTCCATTGTACATATTGTATCCTGTTTTTTTAGCAAACTAGTCAACAATTCAATGGTGCCTGCGTGCACAATGGTAGAATTGTACTGTTTATATTGTTATACAAGTAGCTGAATAGAAGACAATTCTGTACTGACATGTAGGTCTGAACTGACCTGTGTACTGATGTCAATAAAAATTATCTATCTATCTATCTATCTATCTATCTATCTATCTATCTATCTATCTATCTATCTATCTATCTATCTATCTATCTATCTATCTATCTATCTATCTATCTATCTATCTATCTATCTATCTATCTATCTTAGCATGATTATACATCCATACACGAAGTCTTGAGTTTTTGTAAAGAGGTTAAACGATTTTTAAAATTATGCATTAAGGGTCATTCGAAAATTTAAAGCTTGAATATCTCCAAAACAATTATAGGTACAAGTAACCAATCCAAGTTGAATTAATATGTTTGTAAAAATTGCACATTTTTAATATACATGCGACCTCTAAAGGTCAAAGGTCAAGGTTATTTAATCATTAGATATTTTCTTCTGGCCACAACTGTCAATTTTTATCCAATTTTGATCATGCTGGGCTCAAAATTGTAAAAATTAAAACACTGAACATTTTTGTAATTTATGTGTGACCTCTAAAGGTCAAAAGTCAAGGTCATTTGGACCTTTGAAATTTTCATGTTGCCATAACTTGGTTAATTTTCATCAGACTTGGTTTAGGTTGGGCTTGAGATAGGGATATTGTAACACAGCAATTTTTTGTAATTTACATGTCACGTCTAAAGGTCAAAGGTATTTAGACCTTTGTAATTTTCGTCCAGCCATGATTTGGCCAATCTCCATCCTATTCTAATCATGTTGGATTCAAACTGCAGGTATTGCAACACTACACATTTTTGTAAGTGACATGTAGCTTCTAAAGGTCAAAGATCAAGGTCATTTGGCCCTGTGAAAGTTTCATCTACCCATACCTCGATCAGTTTTCATCTGATTTGATTCATGTTGGGCTTACATTGTGGATATTGTAACACTGTACATTTTAATAATTTACATGTGACCTCTAAAGGTCAAGGTCATTTGGGCCTTTGAATTTTCATCTAGCCATAACTTAGTCAATTTTCATACAATTTTAGTCATGTTGGGCTCAAATTGTAGATATTGCAACACAGCACATTTTCGTAATACATGTGAGCTCTAAAGGTCAAAGTCATTTGGACTTTGAAATTTTCATCTGGCCATAACCTTACTGGAATGTGAAGTACCAAAGGACAAAAGTTTTTGCAGTTAATACTAACAACGTTTGAAGTCACACAGATTTGCTTTGAATCAAATTTTCTTTTCTTGTTTATATTGTTTTCATATCCACTTTTTCTTTTCTCTCTAAGGGTACAAATTTCACCCAGGTGAAATAGAGCAATAGCTGAGTTAGGGATGGTAGTTTAAGCACAAGTGAAATATCAACTTGTACCTTACAATTTTGTTTCCTTGTGATAAAATGTTTATCTGCTGGCCCCCAAAGGTTGTAGAAGTTGACAAAAATCAAACAAATAAATATACCATTGTGGGTAAAAGCCTTTGAGTGCAAAGGGATTATGTTTACAAATTTTGAATAACCAAATGAAGTGTCATTTTATCATCATGCCTGTCTGCAAACACAGACACATTGTTCTTTCTTGTCAGGTAAATTTGTCCGACATTTCATTTGAAAACTATTATACACAGCTACACATTTTTGTAATTTACATGTGACCTCTAAACGTCAAAGGTCAAGGTCACTAAGCCATTACAATTCTTCTTCTGGCCATAACTCAGTCAAGTTTTATCCAATTTTGATCATCTTCAGCTCAACTTGTAGATATTGTAACACTGCACATTTTTGTAATTTACATGTGACTGTCAATTTTCATTAAATTTTAACCATGTTGGACCCAAATTTAAGGTATTACAATACTGTACATTCTGTTAATTTACATGTCACCTCTAAAGTTCAAAGGTCAAGGTCATTGGGACCTTCGAAATATTCATCTATCCATCACTAGGTCAATTTTTGTTCTGATTTAGTTCATGCTTGGCTTAAATTGTAGATATTACAACACTATATTTTTGTAATTTACATGTCAACTCTAAAGGTCAAATGTCAAGGTCATTTGGATCTTCCAAAAGTTTTATCAGGCCATAATTTGGTCGATCTTCAACCAATTTTAATCACGTTGGACTGAACTTGTTGGTATTGGAACACTGCATATTTTTGTAATTAACATGTAACCTCTAAGGGTCAAAGGTCAATGTCATTGGACCGTTAAAAAGTTTCATCAAGCCATAACTTGGTGAATTTTCATCCAAGTTTTGTCATGTTGGACTCATCTTGTAGGTATTGCAACACTGCACATTTTTGTAACGTACATGTGATCTCTAAAAGTCAAAGGTCAAGGTTATTTGGCCCTTTGGAATTTTCATCTAACCATAACTTGGTCAATTTTTATCTGATATCAGTCATGTTGGGCTCAAATTGTAGGCATTGCAACACTGAACATTGTTGTAATTTACATGTAACCTCTAGCATTCAAAGGTCAAGGTCATTGGGCCTTTGAAATTTTCATCTGGCCATATTTACAACTTTTGGAGGCACACAGACAGATTTGCTTTGAAGTAAATCTTCTTTTTGAGTTCCAATATCCTTTCTTTTCATCTTTGGATTAATCTCGGGGGTTAAATGGCTAATAGGGGAAAGCAAGAACAGAAACTTCTACTGCTCTCCTTTGAGGACATTTCAGTCTTTCAGGGCTAGAGTTGTGTATTCCCATTACTTTTCATTGTAATTTACAGCTTAACCACTCATTTCAGAAACAGCAAAATTTGTGTGGTAAAATTATGTACATAGCTGAAATGTGCACATAAGTTTTATTCTTGTAGCTTTAAAAGTAGTCTTTTGATTTTGAGGTTAATTTAATATACAATCCAATGGGAATGCACATCCCTAGTCTCGAAGAAATCTGTGTATTGAGCTGAATACACATGTTGATAGATAATTGGCAATTGTGACCTCTTGTATTGACAGACTAGTGAGAACAACTTACTCAGTAGCCTTTCTTTGTCCTTCTAGTGACCTACTTGGGTGTTACAGATGAGTCTGAATGCATTTAGGCACTGCCAGAGCATGAAAGACCCTAAACGATTGGATTCATTGGCCTGCAACTGGATTTACATGCATCTTCAGTAGGAAGGGCATCTGTGCACAGAAATAGTTGAACCAGTAAACTGACTTCCTGTAGACTCAGACTGAGTTAGAATGTAGGTTGTGCGTCCCCTTTAGACAGTTTTTTTTTTTTTTCATTTAGTACTGAGATTACCATACCTAATAGAGAGTAGAGATGTCCCCTTTACTCAGGGTCCAGTCATGAAAATGACTTCAAAATATTCCTTTCTGGGAAAAACTGCCCCATGTAAGCTGGAGTCTTTCTTATCCAAGTGTCCCCATCGCCACGTTTCAGCGTATAGCACATTTTCATGTCTGTGTGCCAACACAGACATTCTGTTTTTGTTGATTTTCTTTCTTTTATTCTCACTCTTCTTTACAAGAAATTTTGTCTGACAATATTTTAAGACACTTTTACATTTAGGAACTCCACACTTGGTATGATTATAGATCCATACATGAACAAAGAGGAGTGAACATTTTGGAAATTATGCAAATTGGGGCCATTTAAATATTCACAAACCACAAAAATAGGTCTGGCAGCTGGGTACATCTGATGGCAAAAAAAGTTCATTTCAGGGTGGGGTGTGCTTGTTGGGCAACACACTGGTCTGGTCTTATAGCTAGTGATATCTGGTGGCTCAAACATGCAGTTCAGGGTATGGGAAATGTACTGGGCAACAAGTTCAAAGCAAGCTAAGATCTGGACAAGTCAATACTTCTCTTTAAGTGCTGACTTGAGCATGAAACTTCATATGTATGAAAGCAAACCAAAGAACTAAAGGTGCAAATACATGTTAATGTCATCTATACCCCACAGCTAGTATGGTGGCTGGCCACAGAGATGGGCCAGTCACATATGTAGGCTGCAGTATGTTGTGCCCCATGGATGTAGACTCACACTTAGAAATGTCCCCAGGGCATAAATTGGCATCTTTACTCCTGAACATTGAAACAGCCAAATTTTGTTTTCACATTTTGACAACAGTGGAAGATGTTCAAAATACATGCCACAGCTACACAGTACTTCAAACCCTGTGGTAAGCTGGAACAAGACGGGTTATCATATAGGACTGCTGGATCTTCACCATCTATCCAGCAAACAACCAGTGTGCTCATGTTCTTCTCAATCCTAGTCCAGGAAAATGGATTCCTTTTGGATTACATTTGGATTTCTTCTGTGGTTGTAAGGCAAACTGGGATTCTTTTTGGATTCCTTGGAAAACAGATTCCTTCATGAGAGTGATATGGTACAATAGCCTTACTATAGATTTTTGTGCATTCTTTTTGAAATCCTTTGGGGTGACTTGCCTTTCTTTGGATTCCTTTGCATTCTTTTGGGATTCCTGTTATATCTTTGCTGTCACATGATGTGTGGTTGTTTGAATTTTGGTGGTTGCATGGCCATAACTGCAATGCTCAATTGTGGAGACACCTGCCTGCTGATCTGCCTGATGTCCGGCAAAGGTGTGGGTATTTTACAAAGGAAGATGTACATTTCCCTAAAAACTGCCCACAGATACCAGGGATACATTATGTATGAAAAATGTTGAAAAGAAAGTATTTCATTCACACTTATTGCTTTACATACTTTAATTCTAAAATGCTCAGTCAAGGATGGAATATAAATTTTATTCAAATTTATCCAAGTTTGCCAGACTTTCTATTGTTCTACGTATTCACTCACGTATTTCATGCACATACACTATTGTGAGGTCTTATGGTACACTAACTCTGGTAGTGCCATATACATGTACATTTTCATTGTTAAGAGTCAGCAGCGGGGGGCAGTGGTAGCAGCCGGACCACTGTGCGATCCATATCCAAAGAGTCTCCTATTATATCACATTGTATTTAATCATGATGCACTCATTGCACTTATCTTTCTCCAGAAATGGATGTTCAATAAAATTATCATAACTATATTTTGGTATCCCCTGGTCAACTGCCAGGACCCTATTACATAACATACAAAAAATTGGTATATGGCAGTTGGGCAGTGTTTCTGAAAAAAGTTGTGGCATAACAAGGTTTATTTTATCAGTTTAACTTATACGTAAAACAAAGAGGACTGTGCGGAGATCATTCAGAAATAAATGTATAGTGGGAACTTGTGATTGGAAGCCTAAACTGCACATTGCATACATTTTACATCTAAAAAGCAAAGCTTGGATTGGTGTAGGTATTCTTGCTGCTTCATTCAATGTATTCACAAACCGCTCTACTGTATTATGCATCCACATATCACACTGCAGTGATTGTCAGAACCAGATCAATGCTGTCTTGGGGCAAGATATGAAGTTCTAGTAATTCTATGAACACAGCCAGTACAGGGACTGCACAAAACAGGTGAAAGTCTGATGTACTGGTGTACAGAATGCTCATTCAAAAGTTAGCAAATACTATGGGTCACAGTGAGTGACAATAATTCATCATTGTAATTCATCTGCACAACGTTGCTGAAATATATTCTGAATTTCTTGAGCATAAGACCTGGATCATATTCTTAATTTTTTTTTTTAATGTTCGGAACGAGCGGGACTCGAACCTGCAACCTTTGGCACCAGTCGCCTTACCTGAAATGGGAAACCCACATATCCACTCGACCAAATCCCCATTCTTAAAAAAGAACGGTTCAATGGAGATAGTTATGTGCGAGTGCCATATCAACACGGCTATGCAGTATATTTACTGAGTCGGCATTAAGTATTCCCATAAATTCAACACACAAAAGAGAACCACTGGAAATAAAACATTAATACTTCCAAAGTTTATTTATGTACTTGTAAAGGTTACATATTGGGGCTGACTGGAAATTTGCTGCACAGTCAGGCAATGTCAACATATGCTGCAGACACATTACATAAATACAGGACATTTTGACACTGAAACAAGCAATCCTGCAATATGGCTGTTGGCTTAGATCAAATTTTAGTTTTGAAAACTATGTGACTGCATAAAATATCCAGGAATTCAACTGGTTTATACATAAATGATGTCAATTTTTATACAAAGCAAAATTCATTTGCACACATTTCACTTTCATGATACAAGGGTTGGAAATATCTATTACAAGACTACTTTCTACCAAGAAAGCGTAAGGTTTAAATAATGGGAACACTGGAGCGAAACTATACAGAGGTTCAGTTTAAGATCTGCACATAAGACAGATCATCAACAAAGGGCACATTTAAGTGCTAACCAGCTAGTTTGGAATTGTCCCTTCCCACAACTGTGTTTTGATGAATACGATATTTTTGCTTCAAAGTATAATACACTTGGCCAAGAAAGTTTTCCTTATAGCTAGTCCATGGGTCCCTCTTTTCAGAGACCACTTGTAAGAGTTCTCTGACTTGTGGCCAAATATACCTGCTTCAACCCGTGTTCTTTCCCATTCTATGAATGACCAATAGTTTTGAAGGAACCATTCTCATGAATCTGCTCTTGAAAGTAATCTGTCACTAGAGAGACACTTTACATCTTTCACACAATTTTCTGTGCCAGATGTTCAGGAAGTGCAGATTAACATGAATGTGCCTATAATAACACAATTTTACATTTACAGGGTTGCATATTTAAATAGATAAATGGCTGGCCCAGCATAATGGAGTTATCGATGAAAAGAAAAAAAAAAAACAAAAAAAAAAAAAAAACCCCTCCCCCCCAAAACCCCTTGCGCTTCACATGCTCAATCCAGATTTTCCACCAATCTTCCACTTCCAGCATCTTTCTACTGATATAAAATAAGGACAGTTGTATTGAATGGCAATATACAGCGAGTTCCCCACCTACGTCACTGGTGTGTGTAGTGCATATCTTATGGGAAATATGGCTTGGACAGCCATTTTCTATGATGGGGTCAAAGGTCAAGGTCACAGTGACCTATTTTGGTCTGTGACAACTATATGAAGAGGTATCCACGCTCCCAGTTTCGTATCTTCAGTTCTTACACTGTAAGAAACCTGGCCTTTTTTATGACAAGGTCAAGACAGCTTAATTTTGATATAAGACTAGTTGGTATCCCAAGAAGTGTCCACGAAATTTTCACTTTGTGCGAACAGTTTTAACTCATTCCATACCAGTCCCTAATTTTTCCGTATATTTACCTTGATTTAAGACAATAATTGCATATTTAAATTCTTCATGAAAAGAACTTTCGTTCAAGTACCAACATGCCTATAGTCTTAAGTCAGTGGTTCTGGCACTGCCACAAAAGCAGCTGCAGCATGACTTGCCAGGCAGTGCCAGAGCCACTGACCAAGGCCTGTGACCATAGTATTGAATGAGTTAATTTGATACGGGAATCCCAACATGGCTTTAAAGCTTGTCAAAAAAGCTTACAGTTGTTTGGCAAGTACATCCTTTCTTGGCTCAAAATAAATGGTTCAACATCAACACTGTGTGATGCAAAATGGAGACAGTCCTTACAATTTACAGTTATTAAGAATAGCCTGTGGTTCAATTTGCACTGTAGAAGATTCTTTTCAAGTCATAAAACCTGAGTAGCAGTGCTTTGCTGCGGTACCCATGAATTATTGGCCTATTTCATATGAGGTTGCCTCTAAGGTTGTCCTTCAGGCTTGAGTCAGTTCTTGGTTGATGTCCTTCCAAGTCTGCTGATTTTCACACCAAGATCACAATTACATGTACATATTTTTGGCCTGTACATCTACGTTGCCTACGGGTGTTCAGTGGCTACCTACTCCCTAGACTACTGGGTGTATTTCCACTGGACCAGACATTTATTAAAGGTTAAAGCTTGATTGAATGGGTACCACAATTTAGCAAGTTGATGTTTAGGGTGGTTAGAAATGATATCTGAAAACCAAAATATTGAATTTCTTTTTCTAATCATATTTTTTTAGCTCCAAAAGTGTGCCACATTTGCTATACGGTCCTTGTGACTTCAAAGACATTTTCTTACATATGAACACCTCATCCTAGTTTTCCTTTCACCAATTACAAATGGCCAGACCCATTCAAAGAGTATCTGTATTCACAAAATATACATTTCCTTCCCACAACTGCAGTTACTTTGGTGAGGATGTGATTGCATGGCAAAGAGCAAAACTGAAATTCAGCCATTTTAAGATCCCATCCAGAAACATGACTTGCCTGAACACTGGGAAATTGTAAGACCTTAGTCAAAGGTATTAAGGAGCTGAAAGTATGTTTCACACAGAACACTCATGACAGATCACGGCTTGACATTAAGGTTTCGCTTTTGAACATTGCACATGGTCAATTCTGTATCAAGCAAATTTTTTACTTTTCCTGTCGGACAATTTACTTCTTCACCGGACTTGTCTAAATATAAAGCACAACAGTTTTCCAACAAACGCGATTGTCTTGTATTCCAAGACTTGTATGACCTGGCATTGGGGGTAACATGAAGAAAAAAGTTTGAAAATTTAATGCATCCTCCAAATTTATAAAACTGTTTAACTTTGGTGCCATGTATCCGTTCAACTGCATTAAGTTTGGACCATAAATAATACATTCAAATAAGAATAAAGAAATGTAACAGATGTTGGTGATCTAAAAAGAGAAACAGAAGTGCAACCACAGACAGGCAAAACAAGCAAATTATTCCCTGTATGTACAAATAAACTCCATTGTAATCATACTGCCTGGGTAAAGATTTGCTGGTTTGAATTCCAAATAACAGATTTTCTACCAAATTCCAAATTTTTACATTTCTCTGTTCCCATCACTGGCCGAACCTTTGACAAAGCATTATATGTGTATACTGTAATTACTATTTGTCGGTGTGCTGCTTACAATTATGTGTACTATACTACTTGGCCCACAAATATCAAAACGACTTTAAAGTTTCCAGGAAACACTATCCTGATACAATCCACATACCCTTGAACATTCATTTTACCTGAGAGTACAGTGGGTGATGAGGGATCATCTGACATGTCCTGCTATACTGGACTGATCAGATGTTAGGCGATCCTTCTTGGATTTGGCACCCTCCAGTGACTAAAAGTGTCTTGGTCTTACCCCTTTCATGTCATGAACATCACAGAAACATACAGTTTACTTATTTATTTCTGTACATCTTCCTTCTTGAATAATAACAGGCCAAGTTTTAGTTTTTAACCGATGAATATATTTGAACATCAGCTCTACCAAAACTTAAAATAAGCATTTCAAGCATCTGACAGAAAGGGAATGTGTCTGCTACAAGTACATAGAGATGAGAACTACCAGCTGTGATACATACACAGGGCCAGGATAGCTCCCACTAGCCCTGAGCTAGTGGCTCTCAAATGTACATGTTTGTCAAACAGCTTTATTTAAAGTCCAAAGAATTTCAGGGAGCGGTCCATACTGGTTGACGCCACAAAGGTAGCGTTGTGTCCAAAGCCGACTCCTGTGGCCAAAGCTGTGTGGTCATTGAAGACTTTCAGATCTTGCCACTGTTTCACCAAGTATACTCTGGAACAATATGCAACATGACATGTAAAAAGGAGTCTCTGTAATAAGTACAAAATACAATTTAGAACCTAAGAATGACTGATCTATTTTTGACTGAAACAAATGACTTATTCCAAATAGTGCTTCCACAACTTTGTATGTCAACGGATATTAACAATATTTTTCTGTTATGCATATTATACATACAGGGTTTATATTGTAACTTGAGAGAAATTAACTAAGGGATCGAACAGAAATTAATGTAAGTATTGTATAACATGTATGATCAATTAAATGTATTTGTACAAGAATGAAAATGTCTTAATTTTAAGTGTCCTATTCTTTAATACAAAAACAGTTACATGTACTATGAAACGCAAATGCTAATGTAGATGACACACTTAATGCTTATCATCCAAGGCTTAAACTCAGGACCCATTTTGATATCCTAAGACTCAAAGCGGTTACACAGAGTGCTGCAATGATCACGAAAATCTTGTGTACCTGACATCTGTGCCCGCAACTGCCAGGTAAGTACCACTCTGATCAAAGGCCAGGGACTTCACCTGTGCAAAGTAAAATGCAGTGCAATTATGACTATATATGGCCATGACATCATATGCATTAATAGTTCATCTGTAAAACACTTGAACTACCACATTTAGACAAAATTAATTGGTTCAATTTTGCAGCAATCATACAATGGACCAAAACCAAACATATGCACGACAGAGAACAAACATTATGCACCACAGTGAAAATATTTACTGCATTTAGCATGGGAGTCAATGGACCTCCAGCTATTTAACCTGTTCCCCCTCAAATTGCCTATCAGTGCCTGGATGTAAATTGTCGTCTGCCTTGACAATTGTATATAAATTTCTTTTTATTAAATAGCAGAAAACATCTTTGCTGATATTTGTATGTAAGACCATTCATGATGGCAAGCCTTGGGTCAATAGCTTTCCTTGGGTTGGGCGCAAAGTGCCCAACTCGTATCAGAAAGCTTTTGACTCATTCATACTCTGACAAGGAATGGGTTAATCAATATGGGAGATCCATATTTATTTCCCACCTAAATATGTGACTGTGTTACTAAGCAATGGCAATAACTAGCTGACATAATATGGGCATGTTGATGGAACAGCAAGCGTGTTACTGACATTTGTGGAAATAACGAATAATTATTCCAAATACATGACAACTCCTTCAAGCTCAATGTGTGTTTGCAGAATATGGCAATGACTTTTTAATCAATATTCTGTCACGTAATCCCCATCTCTAATGCAGTGAAACCTCATTATAATGACACTCAGATATCTGACATATTGATTATAATGACACAAGTTTTGAATGGCAGAAGTTCATTTTCTTTGATGCTTGATTCATTTATCTGACATATTCAGTTTTCTGAAACATTTCTAAGGGGACATGGTGTCATTATAACGAGTTTTCACTGTATGTACAAGACTCACCCTGTAACTGGTAAGTTGCTTACATGTAGACATATAAGCATTTATGACAGTGCAAACGCCTTGATTGTTTGAAATATAGTTCTGTATTATTTTGATGACAAAACATTCACAAGTTCAGTTTTATACACCATATTTACATCCCTGTAACAGTTTTATTCTGTGATTTTGTTCCTTTAGTACAGCATAGTTTTGATGATCCTGTGAAATACCATACAGACTTAAAAGACTGACATAAAGTTAGACATTTAGCCATGCAAAGAACTTTACCTCATATCTGTCTTCCAGAGAAATAGTTTTGAAATTCTTCAATTTTCGCAAATCCCAAAGTTTAACCACGGCATCGTCTGCTGATGTAGCCAAATAGTAACCTGTTCAAAGACAAGAATAATATGCTTATCATTAGAACATTTGAACACAGGCTTTCACTTGAAAGAAAAAAGAAATACCATCATGATTCTATGTGTTCATAGTCAAGCCTTCTGCTTCAGTAACAGGTTTATTTTGCTTCTTTCATGTTACAGACCATATTCCATGAATAACAACCTACATGACTTTAGGTGTGATCATATAAAGGGTCCAATATCATAATTCCTGCTACAATATTATTTTAGTACATTAAATGACATCAGGGCTACAAGGACCTTTCATCTATAATCTGAGCAGCAAATGATAGAAGTGAGAAAGGCAAAAATGTCCTATAGCCCTGTTCAAGAAACCCTTACTGTTGGGATGAAAACACTACATTTCAAACAAAGTTTTAAAAATGACAAGGTACAAACCGTTCTCAGAAAACGCAATGCTTGTGATGGGTCCCGAGTGTCCTCTGAAGTTTGCCACATTGTTCTGTCCTTTCAAATCCCAAATCTTGATCTCAGAGTCCTCTGTGCCAGTGCCAAAAATCAGACCATCCGGATGAAACTGTGCACATGTCAGAGCTGAAAAACAAATGAGAATATAATTTTTGAAAATACAGTAAAACCTCTCTTACCGAACACCTCCATATACTGAACACCTCTCTATACTGAACACAATTTCTCGGTCCCAAATATATACTTCCAATGTAAGCAGACCTCCTTATACCGAACACTTTTTTCTGGTCCCAAGGGTGTTGGGTATAGGGAGGTTTTACTGTAAATGTAAGGAATGAACTCCCCACCCCCACAAAAAACAAAAACCTAGAAAGATCACATGACTATGTTTTGTATTGTATGCAAGGAAAAGTAGAGGTTAAGGTAGCTGGTATACGGTTAAAGTGAGCCACACTAACCTGACTCACTCACCAAAGACAACAGTGGCGAACTGGGTCAGTGAATAGGCTAATATGCAACTACTTAATTCATAGATAATTTCATTATGGCATGTACTTCACCTGAAGCAAGTGTCCAAACTGCAAATTGCTAAGATAACCTCATATTAATTTTGGTCACATGCAGTGATCATCTTTCAAACTGATGGAGATTAACTATAAAATATTAGTGCATACGGTATCAGAAGTTCAAAAAGTGTTACACTCTCAGTACAGTTTTTGTTTTTGTTTTTGTTTTGGGGGGGGGGGGGGAACTTGATCCGTCAGTTTTCAGAAAAACTCATTAAAAGTGATGTAAATAATCATTCTTAGTCCCACCTTGACTGACAGGTTTTCAATGGCAATAGGGTTATTTCAAAATCAAAGGGTCTGATTTCTATCAGCACAATGTTTGTAGCCATCATAAGTGGATCGAAGTGGTGACAGAGTTTCAGGAAGTAACAATTAATCACTTTTTTGATAAAGCAAGCAGTTCCTTAAGGTGACATATTTAGTCAACACATCTGCTTGGTTATCTACATGAATATCTCCTACTAAATTTTTCACCTGACCTATTTATTAAACAGTATAGCTCAAAACAGACTCATTGAATCTTCACAAAATGAATGCAAATATAAGGGTACAACAGCCAAAGGAACCTACATATTCTTTGGTGATATACAGTTTAAGTTTGGAACTCATGTGATGAAAAGGTCACCTGAATCACATGCAGACACTGAAGACATCCATATTCCTTCTTTTTGAAGTAAAAAAAAAAAAAAAAACTGTATCCCAAGGCATTCATATCAAGTATCATTTCAAAAAAAAAAATTCAAAGCAGTTTGAACAAGCATTTGGATTAAATACTGTCTCAAAGCTAGTTACAATAGGGTATTCAGTGCAAATCTTTTCATTTGCCAGGTGATTTGGCATACTTGTAGCATTAATTTCCTCATGATCTTCCATCCTTTAATAATCACAAAGTTGGCATCACTCATACAAGCCCAGCAGTGCAGTTACTGCATGTGTTGTTAATCTATGGAGATGATGTACATACACACAAACACAGGAACCAATATATGCCTAAACCATACAGGCCCAGATATAATCCACATTAGCTTACATTTTGCCATATTGGTCAAGGTAATATCATACATTATATACCAAAACAACATAATGAATTTAAATTATTCCTAGTCTATCAAGAAAATACATGTGCATAACAGATTCCCTGTACAAATGCAACTATATTCTAGAAGCTTCCAAATACAGTTTTTATGTTAAAGGAAATATGCAAGAGACAAACCTGTGCTTTCCCCTTTTATATTATTAATATTTCTTCATTATGTGAATAAAGACCAGGTTTTACACAAGGCGCAAGACCTGTTCCTGCATTATTTGGGTTAAGGTACTTCGCTAATATCAACTGTTAGTTTACCATGTTGCGCTGATGAGTCGGAAACTTTGGTCAGCACACGTCCATTCCGTATATCAGAAAAGGCCCAGTTCTGGAAACAAAAGTGAATACATATTTTATAATGTAAAGAACTAAGAACATACAAAGAATTCTGCCTTCCTTGTACAAATAATGTTACATTTACATGAAACTAATATCAATTAAAAAAAACAAACAAACCCAAACATAGAAAATCTGAACACTAACACAACTGATTACATTCTTTGCCTCCTCCAAATCAAAGTGAACTTTAAAACCTTATACTGACACCCATTTATGACAGTATTGTTTTTATTTAATTAACTTCCACATCACCTTCTCCGCTGGGTTGCTCCAAAACACCTTTTCCCTGTTGTCCTGTTATGTTATTCACTGTTTTTTTTTTTTTTTAACAGGCTCGGAAAACAACTGGAACACCATCAAATTAAACGTTTTGTTCTTATGCATGACCTAAACTAATGTGATATGCAAGATCAAGTTGCCAGTACATAACTAGGAAATAGGAGGCATGAACTCACAGCATCAATAGAGGAACTGAGCAAGTAGTCTCCAGTAGCATGCAAACTGATTCCTGTCACTGGACCCTCATGTGCTCGAATTATCTGTGCACACTGAGCTGTCTGTACCCCCCACACACGAATGGACTGATCTGGAGATGAGGTAAACACCAGCTCCTGTTTGTGGACATGGGAAAATGTTACACAGTGTAAACAGAAATTTTCACCAATTATTTCTGTGATAATCTTAACACTCTTCATATCCTGCAAATATTTATCATCCATAAAAGTACATTTACCAATAACGGTATTATTTTCTAAGCTATTTTTTTTTTATTTTTAACAAAATGTATTGAATACAAAATCACAGCTTGCAATGTGGAAACTATGTTACATGTACGCTGGCAAATATATTTTCATTTGTCAGAACCTACTTCAGTAAATGCACTTATTTTCACATGTAATAATTTTCATGGTTTTTGCATTTCAGGCATTTAAGTGAAGTTATAATTTCCTTAGTTTAGACATCGTTCATGCTGAACATTTGTTAAAATATTCTCTCACTGTGTTTTAACTGTAATTTCCGTGCCATCAGCAAAAATAAAAGTACAGTGAAATAAAGGACATTAACAGTGCCATTATTTGCTAATATCTACACAATGAATTTTGATACCAGTTTGAGAACAACTTGAACAGATAACACAGCCACACTTACTCCTTCTGGGTGATAGATAACATCTGTGACTTTCTTGGCGTGTCCTTTAAGGATGGCAATAACTTGCTCTGTGTCCTTGTTAAACACCACTGCATTCTTGTCATTACCCCCTGCAGCAGCACAGGCCAACACATAAACAGTCACTTTCATATCAACATATAAACACACTCCTTAAAGATTACATGTTTTATGACCACAGAATGGACGAGTCTCATAAATTGTAGCTTTCATAGGACAACCACACAGAATTATCTGTGACCATTGTACTGGGTTATTTTGTAAATTTAGACATATCATTAGCACGAAACTCCACGAAAACCATGTCTGCTCCAGGAAGTCTTTGTATTAGCACAACATGCTACTATTGGAATGAATACGATATATTTTTTAAAATGTAATAGGCTTGTTCAAAAATCATTCAAAATGAACCTCTGAAACACATTAGTTCAAATTAATTTTGCATGGCCTAATGAAACTGCACTTCTTTTTACTCAATGTAAAAACTTCTCCCATAATCACAATTTCTACAGATTCTTCTTCCTAAAATAAAAAAAAAAAATTCTGTGGGGACCATATGTTTGGTGCATGGCCCATTGAACTGTACCTTTTCACATAGATACAAACACATGAAGTACACTAACCTGTAACAATCTTTGATGTATCGCTGAGACAGGCATCAAGAGCCAGGATTCCTGGCACACTGGCACTGTGTAGACCCTGCAGAAAATCAACTGATATGATAGCACATTAAAGGTGACAATATTTAACCCTTTCCCCTCGAAACCAGCCAAAACTGGAAAAAATTGGCTTGTGGTCAAATGTTGTCTGCTGCCATGTTTTCAGCAGGGGGGGGGGGGGGGGGGGGAGGGGGAAACAGTTTGAGTGAGAATTGTAGATGAGATCTTTCAAGATAACATGTCCAAAGTCAACAGCTTTCCTTGGCATACATGTAGGTTATGTGTTCAGTGCCCAACCCATGAAAAAGAAGAGCTGTTGACTCTGTCCTTTTTCAAGGTAGAAAGGATTAAACATACGTCCTTGTTAGTGGTGTAATGAAACCTGTCCTCACCCTATTTGTTTTAAAGATAAAAGTCCCATTGGATTATATTTTGACCCATATAATAGTATGGTCTCTATAGACAGGTTCTCTGTACTGGGACCAGGATTACACAAATGGCTACAGATACACACAACACATATTATATTACTTTATTTACAACATGTAAAATTAACTGATATGATAATGAGAGTCTTGCTGTCAAAACATAATTGTGAGAGGAGTTACTAATATCATTCGCTAAAATAAAGGTTTAGCACTTTCACTACCCATACAAGTTCTTTAATCTTTATGTTTGTATTAAAAAAAAAAAAAAAGAAAATAAAAAATTGGACATAATGCTAAAGCGCTCCCAATTTTTAACACATGAAACCATCATAGATGAGAGAATTTATCAAACAAGTTACAGCCATCATAAAAGTAACTAGATTTAAAGTGGGACAGGACATACCACATGGGAAGCTTGTTGACGGTATCCACGGATATCATCCACTGAGGCCAGACCCTCTGGTACCATCTTCACACGCTTCTTTCGTGTTGCTGTCAACTCCTGTGCTTTGTCTTGCAGCTGATGAAAGTGAAATTTGTCTTAATACATGAAGTGAAATTCTTCCTGTGTAACTTGCACAGTTTGTGCTAACACACTGTTAATGTACACCATATAGAATTATCCTAAAGGTCAATAAAAAGTACCTCTTATATTTTTTTTTACTACATCCAAGTATCCAACAATAATTCAATCAAGAATTACTTCATCTTTTTCCTAATTACCTGCAGAATGCATCAAAATGTTCATTCAACATGTGCATCTCCTCCAATGACCTTTTATTAATTTATTACAGGAAAGTTGATGAACAAAATTATGGCACTAATGTGCAAAAGTTATCTTAACTAAAAAACAAGTTTTACTTCAAGTACACTTTTTGTTTTGTATTGCAAATTCCAACTCTGGCTTACTAGGCTTGTAATTAATCCTTGACAAAATGTTACACAAATAAACTCTTATTTGTTAGACCTTTCAGTGCCAAATTTTGGACTGAGTCAACAGATTTTTTCTCTGGTACCATATAGGCATACTGGTACTTGAATGAAAGGTCTTTTCATGAGGAATAAGAATCTGGGATCCTAAAGATAATTCAGACTTATCTGACTTAAGTAGATTGACTTAAAGCATGATTGGCACTGAAACAGTTAAGGCATTTCATGGTCTTCATTTGATACCAACAATACGGGAGGACAAAGCAGCATCATTCTACAAGGCCTTCTGGTACATCAGTTACAAGTATGGTGTACCTTCTGAAGTATTTCGTCAGTCATGCCTGCTTCCTCCATGGGTTGTTCAGCTTGTTCAGGTCCTGCTTCTGCAGCGTAACCCTGTAGAAGTAACAATTCAGACAACTGACCACACAGACAATAGCATATGAAATAAGGAGTCATTAGAATTTGATATAAACAACAGACTACTATCCATGGCACATGAAATACAAATTAAAGTTATAAACCTCCTCAATTTCAATCAGTTGTTCTCTACCCTCTGGAGCTTGGAATTCCCCAAGGATCCCTCTTTAATTGTCATCTGTTTTTTTTTTTCCAAGGGTTGTACCTTTATTCTTATCTTAATCTCTGGTCTCCATTTATTCCCATATTCCCCTGCTATGATAGGCATATTTGTAATTCTTTTCGAGATTCTGCCAAAAGAACAATGTTATCTGCACATAAACCAGGAATTTCGTTCTTGTCATATCATTACCCCCTTGTCAGCCATTAAGTAATCACCCAATTCCCTAACATATAGGGCAAACAAAATCAGGGAGAGCACACCCATCTTCTTAAGGCCTATATCCAAAGATGCATGTTCTACTTCTCAATTTTCCAGTGAAATTGTACAATCTGTATCTTTATGAAATGCTTTCAGTATCTTCAGGAATTACCACCAAAGCCTAGTCCACTTAATTTTCCTCATGAAGCATCCCTCCATACCCTGCTATATGCTTTCCTCACATCTAAGAAACCTCTCAAAACTTTCCTTTGCTTTTGTCTTGCCAATTCCAACACCTGGGTCAGTGTAAAAATGTGATCACCAAACCTTCTACCTGGTCTGAACCCATTTCCATGACCATTGTACAACAAAGATTTAGTTTTGTGTGCATGCCATGGAGTTAAAACCCAAAACTTACAGGCTGTGGCACGTTGGGTACTCCAGCAGCACCAGCAGCAGTGATACCAGCTTGGGGCTTGAGGGTTGCCAAGGCTGAAACAGATGATACCATTATAAACCATGTGCTAAAATACTCATCTCCGACTAAGGACTGTGGAAAAAATATATTGATCTACTTCCCTTTCATATTTTTCAAATCATAACCATACCTAAGTATACATATACATTCATACATGTAGATATATTTCTATTTTAACATTTGTACAAAGCCATAAAGTCATTACTCTAACAACAGGATTTGGAATAACAAAAATTACAATTGAATTGAATACAGCAGCAACAATCAAATATGAAGTACATGATTTGTACGCAGATCTCTGATTTCATCCATACACTATACTTAATGCCAAACAATCTTACGTACATGTAGTTAAACGGGAATTGTGAACACCTGCATTGAGACATGCTTGCCTCCCATACCTGCAGTAATATTTCTCAGCTTGTCCACTTCATCTTTTCTTAAGAATTACTGACAAGGTAAATTACAGGAATCCATCCTGGCATTTAAAAATACAGGGCAACAAATTTGGTTGTACCATGTAGGATGAGCACATCATGACATGTTATAGCCAGTAAATAGATCAGACCCTGAGAGTAACTGCTGTATGATTCACTTTGTCCCAGGAATCTGAGCAATTCCTCTGTCCCACATGGTGCTGTGTGTGTATGCCATGGAGTATTATGATGCTCCTGAGCTCAAATTGTTAAAAATCACATCATTTTTTAGCCTTAATTTTCTACATGAGGAAAAATTGTGTTTTCGTATAGGTAGGTCAAGCAAAGTTATGTTCACTTTCAAATAAGCAGGTCATGACACATGAAATTGTGACATTGACTTCCCAATGTTCAGGGCTAAAGTATACATAAGAAAAAAGTTCCTATTTGCCCTCCATCTTAACTTAAATTTGTTAAAATGGGAGAGAAAACTTTTTTTTTGCGGCTACAAGATACATGTATAACTAGTTTTTAGATAAAGTAAGACACAAGCACTAAAATATCAGGTTCTCAAACTGGCTATAGTCGTTCATTATGATGCAATACATGTATCCTAATGACAACCTAGTGGACCTTGCACACTTTCCAGAATTTGACACATCCTCATCACTCATTAGGTAACAGTGACCCAGGAATATAGACATAAATAGAATCCCCCAAGCAAGACTACAATGTAAGACACTCTGTCTCCAATAAATATTTCACAGGCAATGACACAAGTGCCAATTTTTAATTACCCTCTCGAGCAGCTGTCACCTCCTTGGTCAGACGGGCAATCACACGGCAGGCAGCATCATGCTGATACAGGGCATGGGAAAGTTCTGCAGTCATAAACATGAAAAGTCACTGGAAAGCCAACTTTAAATTTAGCTTTACTGCAAAGAACGGTCTGTTGGCAAAGCATGAATCTCAATCAATTTTACTGCCAAAGAATAAATCTGACAAAATTTGCATCATAATTTGCTTATCTGAGTTTGCTGCTTCTGAAAATTAATCTAAGTATCACTTTTTTCTAATTGTGTGAATTTAACATGTTTAATACGAGGACAGCTAAAATGTTGAGAAAGGGTTACTCTCACCATTTATTGCTGAGATAACTCAGCAATAAAAATATTCTCTCCGAATTTTTGCTGACACAATCCCATCTGACTCCCTTTTCTTGGTGTTCCTTAGCATTTTTGCTGAGAAACTCTAAAGTCATTTTCCTGATCAACATTACCTTGTCATTTCTCGGTAGAAGCACACTATCGTTCTCACCTCTGCATTTCTCAACAAAAACACTGAGAATGCTGATGTAAACCCCCCCCCCCCCAATCTTAACTCAGAGTTTCTTGGCAAAAATTCCAAGAAGCATCAGGATATTCTCCCTGATCATCATTACATTGGCATTTCTTAGTGTCTTTACCATGTGATGCAAATGTAAAGACTACAGACAAAGCTGCCACAGCATTTTGCAGCACAAATGTCAAAACCATGACAAAATATATGTGATACAACATGAATGTTGAACCTCTGCTGAGCAGGTGTCTCAGCAAAATGTACCCAAAGCTTGTATTCTTAAGATTTTGACTCTGACTAAATTAATTGGGATTTCTGAGCCTGGGTTCTCTTGGCAATTTGTCAAAAACTGCCAAGGTGGATTGTTTTTCTCATCAAGCTATGACAAAAAAACAAATGGGCTTTTGTATTTGTAAGTATTTCATGGCATTTTGACAAAACATACAATGACATACAAATGAGCTAATGGATTTTTTAGCATTTCTGCTAAGAAATGCTGATAAATGCCATGCGTAAGTTAGGCCACACAGCATTTCTAGGCAAACTTGCCAATAAATACTGAGACTCCTTAGAAAGTGGTCCTCTCTTGGCATTTTGGGTTTCCTGGTGTTAGGAAGTTCAGCTTCTGCATGCATATTATACTGGAAAAATATGAAAGGACATAGATACCTTGTCTTGCAGTTTGCAACTGCTGACGAAGAGTGAAACTGTGTAACATGACTGCATCCTGTCAAGGACAAAAACATTGTGCCATTACAAGAACAACACCTAGAATTAGATATAAATATTGTGGGAAAGCATGCTGTAAGACTCAATTAAAATGTATCAAGATGACTGTGAAACTGCACATTATCATGACTATTTGACTGACTGCAGTCTGGCTTGTTATAATAATTTATGAAAATAATCAAATACCAATGGGACAACTGGTGAGCCAGCAAAGCCAGTGACTGATGAGCTGGCGAAGCGAGCAAGCCAGACTGGTCCGTTTCATCCAACTCCTTGTGCTGTGCTGCAGACAGAGACTGTCAACAGGTTGGACTGTCCTGCAGATCATTAGGTCAATGTTTTGACTGACACATGTGGGGCTCTCCAATTTGCATGTCTTCTAGCCCAGGATAAGTCAAATTCCAACGAGGACCACTTATAATTTCGAAGCACTTGCCCCGGAGGCAACCTGATATTTCGGTTTCCTAAATGATATTTGCATAGAAGGACACACAAATTTGAATAGAGGGCTACAAAAATGCCACAACTACTACTCCTAGCCCTGGGGACTATAGCAGACGAAAAGAATTGCAGAGCCCTGATAAAATCTGCTGGGAGGTGAAAACAACATGCCACAGGGTGCTGAATAGCTGACTTGGATGCTTGTGCCAGTGGTTTTGAGATGGATACCCAAACTATCGAAAGGATTATGGTAACATCATCTGCCTGTAGATCAAGGCAAACAATCATTTCTGACTGTTTCAGCTGTGGCCAAATGAAAAAACACCAGCACAAAATAATCCAAGAGTAGGCTATAACATTATGTAAGTCCTGTGTTAATAAAAGTCTCCAATTGTACATCTGACACGACTGGGTGACAAAGACTTTCAGCCACATGTTGCACAGTGTCTCTGAGACTGAGGTTCCATGTGGGAGCACAGACCATTGCCATGCTGTCTTGTTGCTGTTGACACTTAGATCTAGAGTTCTAAATGACTAGCGACAGGAGGGGATTGTGCAAATTCCAACAGGATGCATGCCCTCTACATGCAGTGCAAAGTTGGGTGGAGCAGACCAGTCTTGTTTGCTGGATTTGCCCACTCATTGGTCATCGGCTTCACAGTCTCAGCAATCCAGTTTCTTTGTTTTTATAAATTACTGCAAATGAGACTGCAGCTAGTCTACAGGACTATGTATTTCATAAACACAAAACAAAACAAACTGGTTTGTAAAATCTCAAAAATATATACCGACAAATGAATCTTGATCTTCATGAACGATTTTATGATAAAGATATAATACAGTGAAGAGAAAACCTCACATCATTTAATTGATTTAACATCTTTGGTATCAAAGAGTGAGGTCTTGCATTTGTGTCATGACAGGCATGGCTACTTCTGTTTCTGAGGCATGCATGGAGCAGTATGACCTGTGTTTTTGGTAACAAAGGACTGGTTACTGCTCATGACATCCTCATATTAATGACACATCACACCAACCCGCCAATTTGGACGGTTTATTGCTAGCTCAGTTTGCATCATAACGTACGACCATTTATGATGTGCAGCTAATGTTCTTAGCAACATTTCCCCTGCGTATACAAGCAGCGGTTCAGGGTGTCCCCAAATCGCACTGACGACAACAGCTTGATTCAAAACCAGTCTGGCACCTTCTCTCATTGTTTTGCCTGTCACTGATCTTGCTTGGTCTTTTTATTTGCTTCTATTTAAAGCAAATTTTCAACAAAATTTCTTCAAGCCAACACAAACATTTCTGGATAAATGCAATACATGTACACTTCTTGATGTAATACATTACCCATTCATCCTGTAAAGCCTTCAATATGGCAGGGATACTGGTTGCTGAAGGTGGCCTGGGCTTCACCAGGGGAGATGCTGCAATCAAAAATTCAGGGAAACATTTGGAAGATTACTCCCAGTATTTCAATTGACAAATACATCCTAAAACTTAAATAGTGTTCTCTTTATATGATGTTCACATATTTTGCCACTCTTTTGTTGTTACTGTGCAAAATTTGTTCCTCAGAAGCACAACATACTAACAATAAAATATGAACAAAAAAAATCTCAGCATTACATATCAAGTGAAACTGAAACCTGCCTTGAGAGACCAGCTGTACATATGGCCCAAATTGTGAATTCTGTCTGAGTGAACAACAGTCAAATGATTGTGTGTAAACTGATCACTGAGCTGATGTTTGGTCACAATTGCATCATCAATGATCACTTACTTTTTACTTCGATGAGCATTTCCACAGTCAGCTTCTCCCCATTCATGGGATCGTTCCCGGTCTCTCCGATACATTTTTCAATTAACCGTCTTTCATATATGCACCCAGATACAGGGGAAATGACTGGGTGTTCTGGGACCTCGTTGCTAACTGTTTGGTGAAGAGCAAATAAAACAGTCAATAAAATTCTATTGTCATTCCCACCCGACTGACTTCAACCGACAAACAGATGTAGTATTTTCTTGCTGTGGTGTCAGTTTTACAGTGGACAAGTCAAAGTGAAAATACACTATGTTCCCCATAACATGCTAAAATGTTACACTTAATAGGTAAAACTTCACATAGTGGTACCTGCTGTTAAAGACCAACCCTTCTGCCAGCCAAAAATGGTCTCATACAACAGATGGTCTAAAACTTGAGGTAAATTTTGTCAAGGAGCTATCATCAGGGGGAGAGAAAACTCCAGAATACACACAAATTTTATTACCCACTACTGTGCTAGATGTGCCTTTGAAGCTCGAAGTACTGCTGGTGTGATGCCGGCTGATAAGCATACACTTTCATGAGTATTTAACTCACCACTGAAGTTTGCTCTGCCACTGGACTGGACAAGCTGCAAGTTCTGTAGAACTCTTGTGTATATAGGGAAGCAAAAAACTGGCATGCATGATCACGATTCTAGTAGTGGGTTTGAATTCTACCCATTGCCCAATTTTAAATGGTTTCACATCTCAATCCAACCATTTTAGGACATGCCAATTTTAAGACAAATAGGCTTTCACCATGACAAAGTCAAGCTGGCCATGTTCCTATATCTGAGCCACTGAAAGTCATCTTGTGCTATACTACTGTTTTTGAAACTTGGTTTTATAAGTTGTTGCTTGTTTGTTTTATAAGTTCCATTGTCCATAAATACCAATTTAGGTTACATTGCAGTGTCCCTGCATGTTGAAAGCTCAGATTGTTAGTGGAAAAATGGATTATTTCGCCTCGAGCCTTCCTTCTCCCCTTTCCTCCTCCGCTCCATATACTGCATAAGCCTACGTGAAAAGGTCGTATTGCCTTCAGCGCCCCCCTATGTCGTGCTCGAGAGACCAATATTGTATGGGTTACAGACGGATGACAACTCCATGATTTTGTAAACAGACTAGGGTAGTACTAAACACAAACTTGATCCACATTTTATCATGACACTGCTGTACTGATCATTACTCTCTGCATGTTCTCATACTGCTGGGAGGAGATAGCTTTCACATTACATGACAATGTTTACAGTGACATTGCTCCTCAATCAAGTTTGCACCAAAACAAACCAAAAGCCTAGTACTAAAGGTTAAATGTTAAAATAAAAATGCTGTACACAAAAGAACACTTTTTACACAATCAACAATATGGCAAGTGGCGATATACGTCTTCACGAGAAAATCTTTCTCAAATGTGATCCTGCAAACATTGTGGAGTGCCAATGCCAGGGAATTGTTTGAAGGAATGAAGCCAATGCCACAATGTCAATGTGCATGTGCCACGACCACTGTGATGCACTGATGGCATGAAATGATGAATGGCGATTCGCAGGAGAATGCTGCATGCTTTTCGGCCACAAGAAAAAAACTTGGCCTTCATCCCTGTGCTTCTACATCATGTGATTCCGCTTACAGGTTCAAAAATAACAAATCTATCCTTAAGATGTTCCCATCCCCAATATTCTCTAAAGCTACGAGAAAATAAACTGACACCATTCACAAAGAGAAACGAAAGTTAACTCACTGGTACAAACCAACGCCATTTTGGAAAGCGTGGGTTTTTGTGGATGAGATTATACGAGATTTGATTTTTTTACCATGTTGATCCATGAAGTTAACGGTATTATTGAATAAAGTATGTACATTTCGGTGGACTGTGCATTTTTATTCATTAGTTTCCATGATGTTTAAGAGAGGTAGAAAACTATCCATTTTTTAGGGACCGCGAGAGAGCTGGGGTGTCATGTGGGCCTGTCATGTGGCAACTATCAAGTTGCCGTCTATTTTGACAAAGGCCGCGCGCACTTGGCTGTCACGCGCGACACAGTGAGACGCTGAAGGCAATACGACCTTTTCATGTAGGCCTATGCAGTATATGGGGCGGAGGAGGAAAGGGGAGAAGGAAGGCTCGAGGCGAAATAATTCACCAAAACATGCAAAAGAAGTCGCTTTTCATGGATTCTTTCCCCAAGAGGAGAGTTGTAAAATGTATGCCATTTCACTGCAATTCAAGTGGCAAGGGATTTTACACCACTTTTCTGACATCAGATTATGAAATACCGCCGAACTCTCAAACGATGTGATCTTGATGGAAAAAAGCTTTTGACCTGCATAGGCCAAGTCAAAGGAAGACCGGTGAAAGGCAGTGACGCATACATGCATTATACATGTACTTATTGATACCATCTGTCACTCGGTTAAATACTGGATAACTCTACAAAATAAGAATCAAGACTCACTGGTACATAAAGCACTTTTGAAAAATTATACACTGTGCAGTAATGGACTCAACTGTTGGACTTAGCTATATTAAAGATACTCTTAGCTGTACGGGAAAGACTGAAACTTGGTTAAATCTTGGAGGCAATGACCCTAAACGTGCTATAGATGATTTAAGGGAGTGTTTACAGCAAATGTATGAGCAGCAGTGGTTTTAACTCAGCTAACGGTTACTACAGTGAAAATACCCATAAGCTCCGCACATATTGCAAATTTAAATCAGAATTTAAACTTGTATTTTATTTACAGCAAGACTTGCATATAAAAGAAAAAAAACTTTAGTAAACTCAGAATCAGTGCCCATACCCTGACAATTGAGACAGGGAGGTACACACGTCCAAAGACTCGAATAGAGGATCGCGTTTGTAAATTATGAAACACCGATAAGGTAGAGGATGAGATGCACTTCATGGTCAAACGCCCTTACTTGAAAAATAGGAGAGATATACTATATAGTAACTTAAGTAACTACCCTGAACTCCAACAAAATCTAGAAAACTCCAATGATGAAGAAGTGTTCAAATACCTTATGACATTGGGGTCCGACAATATTAATGTGTGTACCTCCCTATCCTGGCATTTGTAAATGGTATATTTGAGCAGCGATGTGAAAAGCTGGGATATTAGTCTGCACTGGGTGCACCCACTGTATGTGTATTTTTTTTTCATGGGGGGGGGGGTCTGTTTTATTTAACGAGTATCTATATATCTTTCATTGCATATGTATGACTTGTACTGTAGACCATACCTTCTAACAGGTTATGTCAATAAAGTTATTTCTCTCATGAATTTCCTAGCAAGTCCTCTTCATACACATTTATTGAATGGTCCAGGTCAACAGCTTTCCTCGGCGTGGCTTTGGCGCATTACCGCGAAATTGTTCCCAAGGCGTGCGTTGAAGGCTAGTGACTTTGTCAAAACTTGGCCCTGGAAGAGTTAATGGAGCATGTGGAATTACTAGGCCCTCCCTACCTGACAAATATCACGTGAAGACAATTGTTATGGTTAACTTCCTGGCTACGACTTTCTCCAATTTTATATAAATGAAGAGACGAATGTTTACAATCATCACGATTCTTAAGATGAACCTATGTTAAGCTCCCGGCATATTGTTGCGAATGATGTTACATGCATTTTGCAGGATGAATGATTTTCAATTTCTACCAGCTGACTAATTTATTGTTGACAGTTTTTCTTGCCTGAATAGATAGGCCTATGGTTTCGAAATAAACAAATGAATAAATAAATAAATAAATAAATAAATAAATAAATAAATAAATAAATAAATAAATAAATAAATAAATAAATAAATAAACAAAACAAAAAGAAAAAAAAAACAACAAAACAAAACAAAACAAAACAAAAAAAAAAAAAAAAAACAAAAAAAAAAAACCGGTGGACCCTGAGTATGAAAAGGGCATGTTTTGCTTGCTGACCATTATTCGGGAACCAAACGAATCTGCCTGCACAGTTAAAATTGTACCGCGCAGTTTTTCTTTTTTCTTCTTCTTTTTTTTTTTTTTTCGTTACTTTTTTTTGGCCAGAATTACTATCAAATTTATGCCCAGAGTGCATGGTTTATTTGCTCATTTCCTTCAAATACTGGTACCATTTTTCTCAACACTTACATATAGATGATTTCGGTGTTACTTTTCATGCTACATGTTTGAATGGGAAATATTTTTCGTGTTAGTAGAGATGACAGAAAGTTCTTCTAGCGTTGGCAAGTAAGCCCCACCTCAATGAAATGTGTTTGCGTGAATGAATGAATCTTTATTGACTGCGCTGTTACATAAAATACAGCAATATGTCAAATATACAACATGTACACATGTAGAGTATGAAAGAGAAAAAAAAGAAAGAAAATCACATTAAAATATGCACAAAATCAAAAGAAAAATGTAACAAAAACAGTACAGACACGTACAGCACAGTACAGTACAATAAATACAAAAGATTTACATAAATCACTAATAACCTGAAATGAAAATAGAATGCCATCATCAAATTGACACGGTGTTACATGATTACAGTGGTTTCTCTCTTAGGGCAATGGCTTTGTCCGTGAAATTTTCAAATAGGTATACGAGTTCTGTGTCATGCAGTACCATAGTAAATTTAAACATACTCTGATTATCATAAGCATCCGAATTACAAAATATTTCGCGTATACTCTTATGCAGATTTTCTCTTGGATTTTGAAATTTGGTGCATGTCATAGCAAAATGAAATGCATTATCAAGTTCTCGGCAAGTGTCGCAAACTCTGTGTAAACAACTAAACTGCGCGAAAACAACTATACTGAAGTTAACTCCAGTATACAACATTGATTACAACTATTAACCTCGCAGCAACACAAAATTCTTACGAGATGCATCTGGAATCTTTTTTTCATACAAACAGGATTAGTGACAAATTCATCGGTATTTTCGACCAAGCGTGTAAAATCTGCTGTGACAAAGACTCAAATGCATGTATGCTCCAAAATTAATAACAATGGATTTTCAATGGAATCTTTCCTTATTGACATGGGAAATATTCAAGTATATCGAGTCACAGGGTATACTTATGCTAGGGCGTCATGATACTGATGAGAAGAAGAAGAAGAAGAAGAAGAAGAAGAAGAAGAAGAAGAAGAAGAAGAAGAAGAAGAAGAAGAAGAAGAAGAAGAAGAAGAAGAAGAAGAAGAAGAAGAAGAAGAAGAAGAAGAAGAAGATTGCAGGCAACTATGAGACACCTACCGTAATCTTCATGATGGTTCAAATTAAGATATGAATATAAATGACAAAAAGTTGATTATAATGAATGTATTGCAGGGGATAAAACCTTCTCTTTCTCGCTTGCTTGTTGCCTGCCGTTAAGCCAGAACGAGCCCGTCTGTGATTGCATGCGAATTACAATATGGAAAATAGTGCTTCCATATGTATATAGTTTAGACATTACAGGTTAGCTTATGGACAGTAAAGAGTTCGGACTGTTGGATAGGGTAATGACTACTAGGAAGTAGTTCTGGACAAAAAGACACAAATACAATACAATACATGTATGTATGTATGTATGTATGTATGTATGTATGTATGTATGTATGTATTGTATTGTATTGTATTGTATTGTATTTGTATCTTTTTGCCCAGAGCCGCTTCCTAGTAGTCATGACCCTATTCCGCAGTCCGAACTCTTTACTCTCCATAAGCTACCCTGTCCCTGTCTAACCTATATACATATGGAAGTACCATTGTCCATATTGCACATGTTCCTCTGTAAAATTTTAACATAGGCTGTATTAGCCCAAATAAATTCAAGGATCTTCAGCGGGTAACTATTCAACATGTTTCGGAGCCTTTTACCCGTACATGTCTCTCTGAGTAGCGGCTCCTTGTCTAAGCTAAATATTCAGCAAAAACTACCCACATAATAATGAATAAACATGAACGTGGCAAATGATGAATTAGCTAAAAACGTAAAGTTTTGCTTGTAAATGCAAAGCTTCATTATGAAAGAAGAATACCTGTCAAACAAACCATAATTACTAAATTTATATAGTACAGGTTCCGATAAGAACAATTTGACTTACCCCTGAACCAGTGTGTACCCTTTCTAGCTGGACAGCTTATCCTAGTTAAACCACCCGCCAGTGTTTAACTGAAGTGGAAACAGGCTGGGGGCATTATATTCAGTCCCAATGATTGTAAAATAAAAAGTTGCAGCTAGACCACCTGTACAAACCAAGGGAAATCCTGACAAGGACTGCAACAATGTACATCCTGCACCAGAAATGTAAAACAAACTCCATGATGACACTTACTCCTCAAACAGTTAAGCTATATTTCACTGCCAACCCTGAGTCAATGTATCAACATAATGTGTCAGGTCTGTGACATTTGAGAAAATACTGTCAATTTTGAGTAATTTTTTAAAATTGAGTAAATGTGCATTTAGGCATGTCAGAAAAGAATGAAAGTCATTAGCATTTATACCAAAAACATGCTATCAAAACAATTTTTCTTAACAGGATTTTAAATACAATTAGGCAAACATGTAACTGTATGTATGTATGTATGTATGTATGTATGTATGTATGTATGTATGTATGTATGTTATATAATTAAGGAAGGGACTGCAGAAAGTTTAGGTCTCATGGATTAACATATTTAAACTGAATGGGTTAGCTACTCCCAAAGCAGTTGAAGCAAACAACTAGAAATAAACACACAAAGTAGCAAGTAAATGTGCTTGATGACCCCGACTATGTTACTTAGTCTCGTGTGCTTCTTGTGTATGAACGTTAACATTATTTTGTAAGTTTTTTTCTTACTTGTCAAGATATGATTATCAAAGGAATGTTTATGTTCCATTTTAACGCCTATTCTACATTTCAAAAGTCGAATGTTGAACAAAAAACTAAATAATTGGAATATATGCTGCCAGTAAGTTGATGTAATGTACATTACATCAACTTAAAACTTACAACTTGAAAAAGGTACAAACCTTTACAGGTAAGTGTGAGTTATTGGTAGACATTGCTAGACTGACGGTATATCAGTACGTGTAAAGCTGAATGGGAGCAAACACATCAGTCGATTCTTATTCGTTCTACAGCGTCTTTTTGTGGTGTGGTGACACAACGGAAACACCAGTTTGGATGTTAAAATATGCATGTCAGGGAAACATTTACCGGTGTGATTAATTAGAACGGTATAAAATCTTGGAAGACGCATTTTGTATGTTATTATTATCATTTATACTTCTCATATATGTGTTCTTGCTATTGAAATAATCATTCGATCTTAATAGAATGTGTCACAATCAAGGCGCCACATGAGCAACGATTTTACGGCTTTGATGTCTCGCTTTGCAGTGACTGGGTGTTGTTCTTTGGTGTGTGCTTTTGGAATTCGTTGTCACGAGACAAAAAGACAACTACTGAGAAGTTCTATCCCAATATGCATATTGTGCATCAATATTAGCCCATCAAGGTTACAACCGTCAAGAAACTCTGCAAGCAGATGACAAAAACTCCGGGCTCCATTCCTAATTTGACATCCCGTCGGTGTAGTTTTGATCTTACCCAAAAGAGATATGTTTTGTTTTCCGCATTCCCACAGCTATCATTATCAAGTTTGCCTCTGGGAAAAAGGCATCTATGTATGCCATTATGGCCTGCCTTTCAAGCCAATGTCGTATAACGGTTCCTTCGATCTCTCAGGGTCACGATGGTTATTTTTATCAACTTTCAGGCCTGCACACCTATTCTTGGCGCACGATTGAGATCCGCTATCCCGTTGCCAACATTCAATCTGCTGCACGAACTGTTGGGTCGGCCAGTGTTGGGTCCACCAGTGACCCACGAAAAAAAAAACCTTATTCATGGAAATAAGCATAATTTGTACATAAAGTGATATGAAATAAGCATTGTACGATGTTTGATAACATTAATATACCACGATTAAAGGTGACAAGTCTGTACATTTTAAATACATTTCGAGACATTTGAAGTTTGTGGAGTGTAAGGAAATGTAGTCAGCATTTTCTTTATATTGAGCTTCGAAAATAAAAGTTTAAATTCTTCCTGTGGGTATCATTCCGTCAATTTTGCTGGAAATATGTGGGAAAGTTACTGTTTGTGGTCCATGCGGCCAAATTATGTGTTGTGGGTCGTGGTGCCATAGTGGAGTTCATTGCTGGAAGGTGAACATGCCTGTGTGTGCGCGTTCATGTTAAAACAGAAATACACGCTGTCTTCACTTGTACCTCAATCAGAGTTCGGGAAAAATGATTTTTCGGGACAATACACGGGAGGGGAGGGGGGGGGGGGGTTGAGCTCTTGATAGCCTAAATTTCAAATGAAATTTCAATATAAATGCAGACTATACACAAGTAATAATAAGTGCACAGTAATCATTTCCCCTTTCCTAGTGGTTTGTCTTTTTTTCCAGTTCATACCGATCACATGTATGTATGTATGTATGTATGTATGTATGTATGTATGTATGTATGTATGTAGGCCTATGTATGTGTGTATATATATATATCACTCGATTTTCAGTGTGGTCACCATAATCAAGTCGCCTGTATGTTTACATGGAACATGTCAGCAATAGGACTCCGATTTCCCAGTGTGCCGTGCAATTGACAAAATCATTCTGTCTGGTACGCTGAAGTAGTGGTCACACTGTCGCATATGTAAGCGGCTTTACTGAACATTGTCAGCATGACGAGATCAGCTTCACGTTAACTTATCAAGTGTCGCCTGCAGCCCCTGCCTCCGCTGCAGACGTGTGCAACATGGGGCCGCATGGAAGGCTTCTGTTGCTGGTGGCGGCGGTGCACTTCACTGCCGCCCAGTTTGTGCACACGGACGAAATGGGGGGAATTAAATATCACAATGTACACGACCAGGATGTACAAAAAGCCGTTGTTGAGGTAAGGCAAACATTGCCATTTGTCTGTTTTACAAATCTATTTTAATGCACACGTTTATTCGAAGGACTCCAGCTTTGCGAGCATCCAGAGAGGTGTACGGCAATGAGCTGCAGATTCAGTTTCATTTAGCACGAACCTATTATATCTGACAGCAGGTCCATGATTTTAACAATTTCAGTTTCATGTATCAGAAATGCATTATTTCAAAGACATTCCCACGATCCTTAAATAAATG
The DNA here is from genome assembly GCA_964020975.1 of Hermodice carunculata. NCBI lineage: Eukaryota > Metazoa > Annelida > Polychaeta > Eunicida > Amphinomidae > Hermodice > Hermodice carunculata. The sequence continues at coordinate 31,612,302 of OZ026620.1, forward strand.
ATTGGAAATTTACAAGGACATCAATTAACCTCGATTTTCAAGGTTGTTCATCAGAAAAAAATATTTTATAATATAACTCCTGAGCGTTTAACGGCGACAAAGAGTGAAAGTTGACGTGGCATTCTCACGCTGTGCCAGCGTGTATGTGGAATGGCGCATTCCGTACAAGACTCTGGAGGCATGCAAAGACTTTCCTCCAGTCCTTGCATGCCGCCATGCCGTATTTTGAAGAGAGTGTAAACATTGCAGATCTGTGTTAACAGAATTATTCGAGATAAAAGAATTTAAAGCCATAAAATATTTGAAAAGCTTGACCAATTTTGCCAGTACCAGGGTCGGGAGGTAGGGGGTGGAAAGGGTGTAGGTAGCCTAATACAGGGATGCTTCTAATGATAGTGGGGTTAATAGTACCCTTCTCTCTCTCTCTCTCTCTCTCTCTCTCTCTTCTCTCTCTCTCCTCTCTCTCTCTCTCTCTCTCTCTCTCTCTCTCTCTCTCTCTGTGCCATGGATATATATATATATATATATATATATATATATATATATATATATATATGTGTATATATATATATATATTATATATATATATATATATATATATATATATATATATATATATATGTGTATATGTATATTTGTGTGTGTATATGTATAGAGTCCGGCAAACGTTTTCCATATATTTTTTCCAAGATGATGGTATATACAGTTCAAAATAGAGACTTTGTCGCACGATAAATGAATAAGTTGAAAAATGAAGAACAGTAAGCTCCCCCCCCCCCCTCCGTGGTCTCCCTCCCAATAAGCAACGAGGAGGGCCCAACACCTCAGTTCTGTTTTAGTACCAACTAATATTACAAAATAAAACTTGTCAAAATGCTAATTATTGGTACGTATTAAAGGTGGAACTTTCTCCATAAAATCACAAAATCAGTATCACTGCCAGACTCTGACTCTGAGTGAAATCCAAGATGCCACGAATGATGCGACCGATATGTGTCTCCACAAGGCTACCAGGAAAGTTAAGCAGTACATGCACGACTCATTTAAGGTTTTGGAGGACTGTTGAGATAATTAGACACACACGGCATCTGGACTAGTCACTGCAATCTGGTCCCGCTTATTCATTTACTTATTTATTTTCGTTTTTCTGTACAGATACACAAGCTAAGTGCATAACTTTTATATGTTGGGTTCGTTATAATAATATAATTTTGTATGAGCCACTTATCTCTTGTATCTGGAACACCAGACTGGAAAATGGTGTCACTGCAAATTGCAGTGATCCGCAATGTAAAAAGGTGGTAAAAATATTATACTCAAACGAGGCAGTCCGACAGGAACGTTGGTGCTGTATAAAATTGCCATATATTTGCAATATTGCAAGTGCACCAATTCAGTGAGCGAATTTACTGACGGAATGTCCGTGTGAAACACATAAAGATACACTGTGGCAGTGTGTAAGTGTAATTCCCTAGAAGCTTATGACCTGCATGTTCAAAAGGAAAATCAGCACAATATTCCATGCATGGACCCACACTAAGATACCAGTATTTTAGCTGCATGCTTCAAGTTAAGATTTCATTATCCCTGCCTCGCCTTTTGAGCAAAAACTGCTCTTCATAGCTACAAGCCCATCATGTTGACAAACCATGGCAATAGTGAAGACAAAGATATCTATTAATGACACTGAGCTATTTAAGAATTTCCCAGTGAATAATGAATAAACCGTTCCCACAATTCCACAGGTGAACATATTTTCACGTAGCTTTCTCCGTTCACAGACAGGGTCACACCTGAACGTTAAGTTTTAGGCTGGAATCAAGAAACAGGCATGAGAAAGCAATACATTACTTTCTTAATGTTTATTACGCCCGCACAAAAAAGTTGTTGTTTTGTAAGAAACCAACAGAAGAGACCTGTCTCAGCCTACAGATTGCATTGGCATACACTGGACACAAACGTGTGGCGAGGGAAGCTTTATTAAATACACATAAGTATATGAATGGTAAGTTAACGTATATATTTTTTGGTTGCTAAATAGCTGCAAGGTGCAAAAATATGGCCTAATATTATAAGGAAGTGATCCCTAAGGGAAATCATATATATATATATATATATATATAATAAGCATGAACACAGTCAGGACTGTGACAAGGTGGCATTGATGGGCAAATGGTCCAGAGATACAGAGATATGTTAATTATAGGTATATCCTACCGCACTTATTCATATGCAAATAATGAGTGGTGACCAAATTGTATGTTCCTCAGAGCTGTGGTGGATGACGACTGAATACGCTGGAGGAGGTGAAGAAGTTCATCTTTCAGGACTTGCCATACTTGTATCCTTTCCAATGCTACACCAGTCTTCATGCTACGTTTTGTGGCAAGGCATCTGTCAAAGTTGTTGGGTGATTCGAAGCTTAGGGCCAGGTCATAGCGATCAACATGTTCAATTTTGTATGTTTTGTACCGATATTATATTGCTTGGGGTCAGTTTTAGTTCACAAATGACAAGATTTCGATCTAACGAAAAAGAAAATTAATATCATTTACATATTAACTTGAACAAAAAAGGGAAAAATCACACGTGATGACGTGAACAAACTGTGCACACACAATGCAAATTTGAACATGACCGCAATATGAAGGTAATCGTGATCTTTGCAAATTTCCTCCTGCAGCTGAGTTGTCTCTTTCTTAGCCATTGGTATTTTAACCACTGTCTGTTTACTTAGAGTTGTGCCGGATGACGACTGGATCAAATTGAAGAGGTGAAGAAGTTCGTCAACCATGACTTACCCTTCTTGTATCCTTTGTATTCCCCGGAGCTGACCCAGCATCTGTACACATAACAATATTAAGACCTTTATAAACATATCAAAATTTAAGTACATGTTTGATGAATGTCCAGTGTTTGTGCATTCATAGGTAAATCAATCAATCAGTGAATCAATCAATCAATCAATCACGTACATGTACTTGTAAAAGTTCAAGCACATGCTTGATGAGTTAATCAAAATTCAAGTGCGATAATAATTTTATCTTCTTTAATACCTTTTTATGGCTCCGAAAAAATTTGATAAGGATATTACTTATTAATTCTAAATACCAAGGATATAACATAATGTGGAGCCAAAGACAAACTTTTTGGTTCTGAAACTGACAAATTAAGTTCATCTGATTTATCATTTTGGAAAAAGAAAATACATGCTGGATCAAGGATATGAAATGATTGCATATATCCCTGGTTGGATGGTGGAATGGTTTGACGTTCAGAATCATCAACATCCAAGATTTAAAGCCAGTTAAAGGACATATACCAGGTATTCAATCTCTTTGACCTTCACATTTACAAAAGTAAGGTCACTGACCAGCTTTTGTCTTGTGCATTGGGGTTCAGACCATAAATTTCAATTAAACACACGCAAGTTTTTGTTTTTTGGTTTTACTCGTAAATCCCAGCAAGACGTTAAGAGCGGCTTTACAAAACCCACCAGGGATATGTCGGTTTATTTTATAAGATTCATGTGGTTGGAACTGACACAGTGTCTGTATCAATTGGCCGTGTTCACAATTCAACTAGCTTTGGCAAAAAAAAAAAAAAAAATTGCACAGCTAGCATTATTTTGATCCCAAATTATTTGTCTGGGGTCTTGTATGGAGACCTTGATAATTGTATTGTCATTTTTGCAATGCGGGTCACGTTATTGTCGTCGTCATCGTCGTCATCATCATTTTTATTTACTTATTTATTTATTGATTTATTTATTGATTGATTGATTGATTTATTTATTTATTCATTCATTCATTCATTCATTCATTCATTTTATTTATTTTATTAATTTTTTAAATTTTTGGAGTGGGGGTGTGTGTGAAAGTGGTTTGAGGTTAATGATCCATTGCCTTGTGCATCTTGGGTTTTACAGGCTTTCTCAGTGCACGTTTTATGCGGTTCTTGATGAGTGTCATATTGCATAAACAGGGCATGACAGTGTATGTCACAAAGTTCAGTTTGGTACACCTAGGATTTCATTATAATTTATTTTTATCCAGTGAATCAATGGCTTAAAGGAACTACTTGTTTCATCTTTTGGGTATTAATAAAAGACGTCTGTACTTTGTATCTTAACTTGACCCTTTCCTAGTTAGAATATGATCAAGTCAATAGTTTTTCTTGGCATCGACGAAAACTATTTACCTGGAGTATGCCATCATGATAGGTCGTAACTCTCAGTTTCAGCAAAAGTGGTTTCTGTTAACATGGAATTTTAGAAGACACATGGCATGATTTTAGCATGAAATGGTTAATATTGTCCCTTATTTGAAAACCATTCATCATCATCATCCTGTATTGTGCAGTCTTCGCGATCGAGTATTAGCACAGTGTGCATGGAGCTTAAAAACACAGTGAATTTTATATACAGTGCCAAAACGAGTTCGGTTAAAAACGTGGACTGTGAAAAACCTGCCAGTCAAAACAAGAGTACTACACTCGACCTTCAGCAGAATGATTCGTCTTCTTTAAATTGACTCACATTGTGTATATCAGGAATCTTGGTTCCTATCTGTACCTCACATAACTGTGTCAGTACGGACTTGTGAAGTGTTGGATCCCTTTTATATCAGTAACTTGCTGATGCTGATCTCGTGTAATCATATGTAAGACCATACACTTTTTAATCAACAAGACCATGGTACATACAAGGTTCTGTCTCCAAAAATACCACTTTAGTGGCTGATTCTCTATATAGTATGTAAAAAACGACATTTTCTGAAAACTTATTCTCTGTGTATGGGTGATTTATAATGGATTTAATTCAGAATCATGATTCGATGATGTTGCAGTGACTAGGACTTTATAAAGACCAACTGCCCCTATACAATAAAGTTCAGATATGGACAGAAGAAAGCTGGTTTTATAATAAGTCACTGGTATACCTTTGTAGTAGTGAGATACTGTGATGAGCCTTTATTTTTAATTGCAGTACAGTATAAAAACAAAAATAGAAATGCATGTCTCTAATTTCAGAGGTAAGAACATCTTCTGGTAGCTTTAAACCCAGAACCGAAAATGTCATATGTGGTTGCATGCATATTCCGACCTGGTGGCTCAATTGTGTTTGTAATGTCTTTAAATCGGTTGTTGTATGCTTTTGCATGACTTCATGGTCTGGATTTTCAATTTTTCCTCCAAGCCGAGAATATGTCATATCATTTGGCTACATTTTGGGTTCGAGCTATATGATATGAAACTAAGTTCCACATGGAGTCATACTTGACTACACAGAAATGCATGCTTTATTATTATTATTATTATTATTATTATTATTATTATTATTATTATTATTATTATTATTATTATTATTATTATTATTATTATTATTATTATTATTATTATTATCATCATTGTTTTGGGGATACAATCATTGAATGGTAAAATGTGATAGCATGGGGTATGCCAGAATAAGTACCTAACAGTTTGTTGAAACTGAAAGTCAGAATAAAAGCATGGAACTTGGAAGCTAATTTGTCTTCAGGTAATTCTGGCTGGAACAAGTGCGTCATGGATATTGTGTCTGAAGTTCATTCGAAGTTAGTTATGTGTTATGTGGTGACCAAGTTGTGTGTCAACGACCGTGCCTCCCCCCACTTTACCCCGCACTGCCGCACAGGCTTAGGCACAATGGGTGCTCCGTTTCCACATCTTCTAACGAAACAAAGGAGGAGGACTTTTCCAAGTCCAGTGCTGCACACGGGGCTGCACATGTGTTTCAAGTTGATTCTTTGTCATATGTACCGTGCGGCATGCTGGTTGGTTTTCGTCCTGAGTCAGTGCATCATATTTGCATTGATTTGACCTTGACCTGGAGCAGCCACAATGTGGAGTTCAAGGAGAAGCCTGGGGAGGACCCCTTCCTCATCCTCTATAACGTAAATGAAGAGGTTCTTGAGGTGGGTTATGTATCAGTACCGATGAGCATACGTTTATTACTGGTTTGACAGCTTGCCCTGTCATATTCTTCGAAGTTTGCTTCTCTGTATTTTATTGAATAATAAAAATGTACTGGGCAGCACAAGTTTGTCTTTTGTTGCACTCTTGGTGAATTCTGTACATGAATGCTTCTCTGTGCTTGCCACTCAGTTTTTGCAAAGGTCACAAGTTGGAAGTGAAATGCGACAAGTCACTTTTTGCTGATTGCAACTGCGTTTCAGTGGAGTTTGTCAACGCATTTTGCAAACACAGTCCCTTGGTGGCTTGTAACTGTCATTTTTCAATATGGCTTAAAACAGTTACTTGTTAGTGGTTGGTGACTGTCATTTTACAGGTACATTGTCCGCATGTTCAGTTTACACACAACATTCTCAGTGGTCTACCAGTAGTGATTTGTCTGCATGTGTAGTTTGCCACAACAGTGTTACAATGGTCTGCCAATAGTCATTTTGCAATGGTTCAGGGAGTCAATTGTGCATGTGTTGTTCACCAGAACATTGTTGCAATGGTCTATCAATATTTGACAATGGTTTGAGATTCTTTGTCCGCATGTTAATTTGTCCCCCCCCCCCCCAAATAAAAAAGTTCGCAATTAGTATAGACACATTCGTTTTACATGGATTGTGAAAGAAGTGAAGCATTGACTTGTCGAGTCACTCTCCATGGCACAGATTTCCCCCTCCCCCCCCCCAATAAAAAAGTTCGCAATTAGTATAGACACATTTGTTTTACATGGATTGTGAAAGAAGGCAAGCATTGACTTGTCGAGTCACTCTCCATGGCACAGATGTTGGCGTTTACTTCCTACATTGTCTATGGTGGAGGAAAAAAAACAAACTCGGAGAGAACCATTGTGCACGGTTAAAGTGGTAGGAACTTTCTCCACATGCTTCCCAGGACGAGAATCGAAGCCGGGTCGCAGAGGTGAAAGGCGAGCGTCTTTGTTGAGAAGGTATATGTGGTTTAGCGCAAGGGATTTATAACGAACATTTGCTGAAATAGCGAGTAGTTTGTAAATTCAGTAAATTGTAGAGCTGTTGCAATAACGTAACTTGAACTCTTCCAGTGCCAAGTCAACAGATTTCCTCAGCATGCTTTGGTGAACAATGTGCCCAAAGCGCTCCGAAGAAAGCTGTTACCCTGGATCATTCTTGTGGTCTCTGCTATGCGTGTTGGTTCTTGAATGAAAGGTCCATTAACAAAGAATAGGTCTCGTTGAAGCTGAAATAGAATGCAAGATCTTCAATCTGAAAACCCTACTATTTGGCGCAAGTGGCAAAAATAAGAGCGTCAGTTATGGAATTTTTCGATCAGTTCACAGTTACATCAAATCGACTGAGGGATTTATAGATTAGCTATTTTTCACTTACAGTCTGCTGCGTGATTTTATATCCCATCACTGATGTGTGGTAAATTATACTTAGCGCATGTGCTCGCCCAATAGTCTTCTCGTTTTCCCGCACCTCTTCTCCTATCTGTACGTAATCTGATGTGCCAACTATCGGTTATCTGGCGGTTAAACACTTCCATGTCTACCGTCACTGCTTGTTCAAGAGGTCTTCATATGGGCAAGGTGCCTGTTGACTAATTGTTTTTCGAAATGAAATATAATTAAACCAAAGCTTTTTAAGTGGAGCTGATTGTGCTGCAGTGTAACCTGATATTTAAGGCCGTCCCTGCTGTCAGTAGAAGTGGTCTCATATCGCAGGTGGACTTAAAATACAGCATAATTTCTTTGACAAATTAGCTGTAATGTCGTGAAAGGGTAGACGTAAAAAGATAATCGCTCTTTCATAAGAAGTAGTCTTTAAAGCAAGTTCCACTGTAAGGGTACTCAGAACAAGATTCTCCCGGGAAGTGTACTATTTGGTTACTTCTGGAGCTGCCAGGAGTTGAATGTTCTGTTTGGAGGTTGCTGCATCTAGTGACCTCAATGTTTAGCGGTAGAGGGCCATTATGTGCACTCATGTTATATTTTCATGGCTAACAATAAACAGCGTATGAAACAGATGTTAGTTATGTCCACCGTGGAACTAATTTTCATATGTATAGTTTGAACCAATGCAGATCTCACCATGTGCGTGGTGGGCAGCCAAGTTGTCATTGAATTGGTTTCATTGCTCTAAAAAAAAATTTTCACCATGGGCTGTTAAAATTGATTGTTAGTGTTCTTGTTAATTTGTGAACCATGGGAAAAAATAAAACGGTTGTTATTGAGCTGATTTGTGCTAAATTCACCCGCAGAGACAGTATGTGTGCACACTTCGTTCATAAAATAGACAGCTCATTAAACCTCATGCATGAGCTTCTTCAGCCCAGACGACCGGTCTCCCATAAACTAAGAAGTTTAAGCTAGTACTATGTGCCCAAAATGCACACCTGTAGGTTTAAGAACTCTTTTATTCACTGGTACATCCTGAACAATATAATTGTGATATTTGCGTGCCATTTCTAAACATGATGAAATGATGATAGGTACAATTTGATGAACTGATTTTACTTAAAATTAATCTGACCTTATTCTATTTTACACATATTTTACCGTGATTTCATATGCCCCAACTGCTAAAGTGTATTCACACATTGTACCAAATTTTCGACCAGTGGTTGCCTCATAAAGCACTATTATTGTTACTTCTTTCAGTGCTAATTTTGAGATCGAGTCAACAGCTTTTGTTGGCACGCTTTTTGTGCATGCGGCCAACGGGCATCGAGGACAGCTATTAACCTGATTCAGTTTTTGTTCTCTGGAAGTACAGATGTGTTGGTGTGTTAATCAAGAGTTTTATACGAGAAATTTGAATTTGTAATCATTTTATTACTTCGGATGAGGATTAACTTTGTTTGAATTAGCAAAGAGAAAGTGAAATTAAGACTTTGAAACATGATCAAAATGCCACTATCACATGTCGGTATCTTGGACCAGCCAAGATACCATACGACAGGATGATATCAAGGATGAGATTGTAGATACACCTAACCAGTTTGAAAGAGTAGATACCTACAATACCGATAAAATTTATGGTTAGAGGGGAAGTTTATAATATATATATATATATATATATATATATATATATATATGTATATATATATATATATATATATATATATATATATATATATATATATATATATGCAAGTTACAAAAACATGTATCTCGTGGGTGCTGTAATGACTCTGGTCGTGGATATCCGGACAACGAAACCACCTTGGATACACGCAAATGACCCCCGTTTTGTTTGTTCAAGATGGTTACATTTGATTTCTGTTTCAGCATCTGCCTTATTTTGGTGAGCTTGCTCGCATTCAGGCACTAATAATTGGATTGTTTTTGTGAGAAACCATGCTCAGCAAAGGCTTCTGATGTTTTGTTTTAAAGGCTGAATGGTTGTTGTCTGGTTGAATGACTGTTCAACAAGTAGTGTGATTTATTCCTTTTTAGCTCTGCTGACTTACTAATCAGGCTTAGTCGTCCGTCGCCCGTTCACTATTACATTTTCGACTTCTCCAAAATCGTCAGCCCGATTCAAACTTGGTGGCAATGTACCTTGGGTGGATCTCTACCAAGTTTGTTCAGACGGTCAGGCTCAATTGATTTTTGGATATTTATTGATTTTTTTCCCTTCTTTTTTGGGGGAAAATCTTCTCCCAAACCGCTCACCCAGTTGCTTTGATGTCACACAGAAACACTCCTAGGGACTCCTAGTTCTTAATTTGTTCACCAGGTGGCGCTGCATTTTTTTCTTCTGTTTTTTAATGATTTTGTGTGTGTTTTTGCTTTTTTCGACTTCTCCAGAACTGTTACTCAGATTAAGCTGAAACTTTGTGGATATGTTTCTTGTGAAAGGATCAAACAAAGTTGTTTACTAGGTGGCACTGCTGTGGATTCCTGATTTTTCAGTTCGGGTACTTATCGGTAAACGCACCTTTCCTATTGATTACTATGTATGTCCATGCATGATGGGCATTCTAATGCTAATTCACATTTTCGACTTCTCCGAATCCGTTATCCAGATTGACTTCAAACATGGTAGTAATGATCCTTTGGTGGGTCTTTACCAATTTGTTCAAATGGTCACGCTCCAGTGATTTTTGAATTTTTTAATGCATTTTTTAGTTCTTTTTTTTGGGGGGGGGGGGCAAATCTTAAAATAATCTTCTTGTCCAAAACCGCTCACCCAATTGCTTTGATATCACACAGGAACACTCCTAGGAGCTCCTAGTTCTTAATTTGTTCATTTCTGGAATCACAGTGCAACATACATGAATTTTACTCTTCACTATAACTTGAGAACTACTTGAACTGGGACCTTGATGTTGCACGTGTTAGTGCTCTTCCATAAAGGTCAGACCTACTCAGCACATGGGTGACCTTCGTCCTATCCCAAGTTCATGGGTGTCAAACTTCAGTCTTCAGACAGAATTCAGTCTTGGGAGCTTTTAACACGCCATTGTTTTCTATTGGAAGAGTTCTAATTTTGGCCATTTTCAGTCTTGGCGGGGCAGGACCTGTAACATCCATGCAAGTTCACAGAGCAACAAGTGTGATGAATCTTTAGGTCAGCAGAGCTGGGCTGTTCACACAACCCTCTTGTTTTCAGGTCAGGTTCTGGATCCACCATTTACTCGGGAGTCATAACACAGATATATTTTTTGTTGTATTCTCAGGAGAAAAAAGAAACCTAAACATTTTTTACAGGTCATTAGTGCACATTAAAAAGTGTTACTTTCTACGTATCATTTGACATATTTTCTTGTCGTCTATATGATCAGATTCCGGGTTGCTGACAATACTTTAGCGTTTTATATTGTATTTTTTTGCAACGGTTCTTTCACAGTTGCACTGAGTATGATATCATCAGTCAGCATTTTCATCTTCTAAAATATAAGCTTTGCTTGGTTAATTGAAATTAGTACAGAGTTTAACAACTACATGTGAATTTTGAACAAGCTGCCTCGAACGGTGATGATTTTGTACAATGCATTACTTGAATTTTGTCTCTAGTTTTAAGCTTGTGATTCTGTTGAAAATGAGAAACTCTCCTTTTCAGTCAGCGCAAAAGCTTTTGGTTTGAATGCAGTTTATTGAAAAAGAAGTAAAACTGTCTGTGAGCTGAGCACATGCAGTTCTCTTTAACTGCCAACCGAAAAGTCAGTATTTTTGTCCCCAGTTTTCTTCGTATATCATCCAAATTATTTGGGTTTGTAAATCAATCGAAAACATGACAGAAAGTTTACTTTTGTACGAGAATTTCTAAATCTTTCACAGAGTACCTGGTACAAGCAAACACTGTGAACCTGTACAAGAGCAACTTTACTTTCAGATTCCTGTTTCTGTTTTCAATGTACTTTTCAGCGGTTCAGCGGGGCAGCCATGGGGCCGATAACCAAACATGACATTGAAACATTTAGTTGGCCTAAACTGACTTTGAAACATTTAGTTGGCCTAAACTGACACTGAACTCTATATTTGGTTGTCGCAAACTGTCATACCCTAATGAATGCCATACCGTACGGCTTCACTTTCAGCACATAATTTCTACTTCAGTAAACAATGTCACCTTTTCAGATGGAGTCAAGAAGTAGGTTTCGGACAGCACTTGGGTGATTTGTTGCAGGTTGACATAGTAATGCCAACATTGCCAAAGGAGAAGCATGATGGGTGTGAATGAACGTTGATAGTATGACCTTGACCTATGCCAGTCACAATGTTGAGTTCAAAAAGAGACCGGGTTATGACCCACATCTTCTCCTGCTAAATAAGGACGATGAAGTGTTAGAGGTGGGTGCTATTGATGTGCCTCACATGTAACTTACGCGCAAATACACTGACCCAGTAACCATGTTTCTATTAAACCTGAATATGTGCCTCTCGAGCACAGGCGCTTGTCTACGTCAGGGCGACCGACTGTGGGCGAAGAAAATCTCGCCCACAGTCGGTCGCCGTGACGTAGACAAGCGCCTGTGCTCTCGAGAGGCACACTCCTAACTTGAGCATCGGGGCTTCAATGTCCAGAGCTACTCTGAAGTCTAATTTCCGATTTATATCAAAATAAAATTGCATGCCTAGGCTGTTTGATTACCGTGAAAATGGTAGCAAATTGCAGTGCATGTCATTTTATCTTTCATTTATGGCGTACCACATCTTTTTTTTTTTAACCAGGTGGTGCTGTATTTGTTTTTCGCTTTTCTATAGAATTTTTGTATGTTTTCACTTTTCCTGACTTATTCTTTCAAACGGTAAGTTGGATCCTCTTCAGACTTATTGGCAATGGACATGGACTTGATCTTCACCAACTTGGTTCCCCACATGTGATGCTCTCATTTTCTGATTTTTAACAAATTATCAAAATTTGGAAAAAATCGGTAAGCGGATATGTTCATGCTAGTCTGAAACAAAGGTGACTTTGATATCATTCTGAAGTTCATGGGACCACTTCTGTCTATGCAGGACTCCCACAATCCTCTTGTTATATGAATTCTTCCCTACAGTATCGAAGACGTTATTTAATTATACACTTTCATTGTAAACTGTTCTTTGTCATATTTTGACTTCATTTTATTATGCATTTTCTTCCCTGCATTATAAGTTTTCTGACTTCTTTTGTTTACACCTTTTAAAACCGAATTATGAAGTAAAACTGGTTGGCGTGTACACCAAGACAGGTACTGCACTTGGTGACCCTTTTTTATGGCGTTTCAGGCCAAGGTTTAAATTGTTATATGAGAACAACCTGCCTCAAAAACCTTAATTAGTTCCATACCAGGGTTTGAACTATAAGCAAGGCGCAATTTATGGCTCAGGTTAGTAGAGAAATCACGCAGCATGGATATAATTTGTGAGTAATGATTTTGTCGTTTTGTGCGCACATTTATTTGGTTACCCATGACACTTGTATGTACACACATGCTGATGGAACGGTGTGGCGGCATTGTGCAGAACGAAAGCCGTACCCTGAGCACACATGACAATGCACGGACTGCTTCAAAACTGCAATGCATATGAACTGTACACACACTTTGTGCTGTTTGTAGAAATTTGCATGTTGATATTAAAATATTGTGCGAGGCAAATTGAGTTTCTGTCATCGAGTTCTTCATGGTGGGAGTTGTGAACTGATACAAAAACTGCTTATTTTCCCTCCCTGTAAAGTTGTTTTGTCAACTTTACATGCTTATGGATAACTTCAACATAACACCAATGTAAATGTAGGAGTAATGTTGAAAGCATTGCAATCCTTGTTCTTTTAATTCTTTACATTTATGGATAATGTAATTTGACAGCCACGAGAATATGGAAATAACGTATAATTTATAGTGTTTATGGTGCAAAGGTCAGTATTTCCACAATTTAAAACAGTTCCAAAAAGTATGGCCAGTCAAAGAGAAACGAACATGAAATACATTAAGGTACTCGTGGCTCAATGTTTTGAAGTAGGAAAATAAAGGATGGCCTCCTTCACGCTTTGTACATCCATCAGTAATAAGAAAATACCCGACTAATTTTAAGTGGCATAAAGCCTAAATACATAAGCTCATGGGATTTCACGTAAATGAAAGAAAACTATTAGGATATTTCATTCTTGTGCCGAATTTAATTGGATTTGAATGATAACTGCATATTCAAATTTTTATTCAAATAAAGTTCTTTGATTCACCCATACCGTGTAGTATGCATTCAAGTTGAGTGGTGTTTGTGATTTTTGGACGAATTATGTTCGAGCAAACATAAAAGCAGCAATGTATGTCTTGAGCGTGTAACGCAATGGGTTAAACATATAAATTTATCGCCCCACCCCAATATTTCATGGACAGTAAAAGGTAGACAATATACTGAAGAAAATCTAAGCAATAACAGACAAATAATTGTTAAAAATTATCCTGTTTACCTGGTATGTGTCGCAGCATAGTTCACCCTGAACAATGTATGTCACTTTTGTAGAAAATCCCCCTCTCCAACCTGAACCGGCAACAGTGCAACAGACTGTTGAAGAGGAAAGGATTTTACAAGAAGCCTAGTCCAGACTCCGAGGTGCCACGGGAGTTCCTAAATGGTCCTTACAGAGAGAGACCGGATCACGATGAAATTTAAAATACAAACAGAACAAAGTTGATGCACAGCAAAAATGTCCTGTTCACTGTGGTAAATACATGGTCCAATGGTGGTATAAATTTAAGTTAAAATATGTAGACGTTAACGTTGCACACATGAAGATACAGATCGCAGAAGTATTTTTGTAATGTATGCTAGGACTTATAAATGTATATTTATGGAAATTTAAAGATTGTTGAAATGTGGTCTGTCTTTCAAGCACAGCTGGGAGATGGGATGGCAGGTTGACTAAGCATTGCGCTCAGGCCTTTCTGGTGTAACCCCAACACAGAACTGTTTCGTTGATAGATCATTAAGACCCCCTTTACACTGAAATCCATTACAGTGGAAAATGTTAAATCATGCAAAAGAGTCCGCACTTTTAGAAGGCACTTTATCGAAGAACAATTGACTGACAGGCTCACCAGCCTATAGTAGGGCTTCTTGTACATATAAGACAACATAACATTGATATTTGGAGACACTAATACACCGATAGTCATCGTACGGGACCACAATTTGAGAATAGATGGGAGAGGGAGCATGTGTGATGTGCAGTGAGATTACAATTACTTTCATTAGCCGAAAAGTAGTTTCCAAAATTCATATCTTAAACCTTCCTGAATTCTTGATATAATGATGTATTGCATGAAAATTGCCTCATTTATGTTTCTTTTTTCCCTTAATTCCAAACGATAACGTGTGAGCGTTTAAATTTGCATAAGGTATATTTTAGTCTGCAATTAATTTCTCAATAAAGCATATGTACTACATTCGAAGAAAAAATGATGAATGTCCTGTAATTCTGCTCCACATGGGCATGATGGTGATTCAACAACGCCAAAAAGATTATCATTAAGCTGGTGCAGCCCATTCTCATCCTGGCATGGATAACAGCAATTTGCTTATCACCGTGGGCCTAATTATACAACTCCTTACATTTTGGTTTGTTCTTGTTAAGTTCCCTTTTAAAGTCCTCTTTATGTTCATGATTCCTCATTGACCGAGGCAGTAATTTCCATTCATGTATAGCAGATGGAAATAATGAATTAAAATACATTTTTTGTGTATGAAAAGTACGTACATGTAATTGGTTTGTCCGTGCCGAACCTGCTCCATTTAATAGTTTATTGAGATAACCAGGGGCAAGCCCATTTATTATTTTAAACATAAGTGTTAGTTTCTGTTTTTCCCCACGTTCAGCCAAAATCTCCCATCCCATCTCCATATATATTTGCTGTAGACTTGTATAAGCAAGTGCTCCTATTACAACCCGTGCTGCGGCCCTCTGAATAGATTCAAGTTTGTCTTTATCATATTTGTGCATTCAACCCATACCACTTCCAGAAAGTTATGTGTTGACTCACTTTCACACCAAACTATTATTGAGATAAATTTAGCCTTTCAAATTGGTGCAAAAGTTGTAGTTTGGGCATATGCCTTGCCGTTTTTGTATTTATTCAACTACATCCGCTTAAATTTGTAGTCCCTGTTCGTTTATGCGTCGCTCAGCATTTTAGATTGCTGCACCTAAATTGCAATAAATTTGTTGACAAGTCACCGTAGTTACAAAGATGTGGAATAATACTTTTTATATACCATGAGTGGTCCGAGTCAGATATAGCACATTGAATATCTGCAGATATTGACATGTAAAGGGAAGTATTTAAATACTTACAGGTATGGGAAGTGAAGAGTACTTGACCGCCGTAAAAACAACTGTAAATAGTGACTGACCAGTGCATTACACTATAGTTGGATGCTCATAAAAGTTTGTAAAATTTATATACAATTGTGTGTACCTGCGTTCAGCATGGATCTAACAATAATTTGTTATATTTGTGAATGTCACGGGTATATTGATGATGTTTCGGGAGCATATGTATGTAGAAAAACATCAGGTTATAAAATTATGTAAGATCACCTTGCACAAAGTTGTTGGGGATGAATGTTGAACATATGGAAATCGGTGTTCTTTGATCTGTTGCTTAAGTTTCTGTTATCTTGAGTGGAAAGCAAACGTAACATTTAACATTAACATTGCTTTGTATTTCCATGCACCTCGCGGATTGTTTTAGTAAATGAAAGTAGTTACCTTGGTAACAGTCACAGCCGTGGACCGTGGTTTGGAAGCTAGTGTGACATTTTTACCTCAAACACTAAAGAGGTAAAAATCGAAATTTAATTGCTCTGCCAACCAAAGTGTGTCCACACCTGTATATGTTGTCAGGGGCACATTTATTTACCAGCAATTATGTGTAACTATTCAACAACTTCAAAAAGATGTATATACTTGAATGTATATCTGTCATTTGAATAAAATGGTTATAATTGAATTACATTTTTCCGCGTGTTTATTTATATAAGCTTATTTAGTAGGCATTATATTAATGATAAATATTACACAAGGAGCCACAAATACAAGATTTGGCTTGCGTCCATCAGGGATCACATGCAAACTCTTTCTCGCTTAAAAGTGATCAAGAACAGTGAAATATCTGGTTCAGTGGGCTCCAGTTTGTCACTAAATAGCTCGCGAACCAAGTTTGGAGGAGAAATTGAGTGTTGAAGCGGCAGGGCCCGAGTCCGTAAGTTTCCTTTGCATCAAAGCCTTGGCAAGAAAAGCTGTTGACTCAAGTGGTGTTTTAAACGGGGAGGTGTATATTACAAGATCACGGGAATTATATTATCACTGGAAATCCATATCAAAGCCAGGCGTTTTATGTTAAAATTTGCCCAGTGAACCCTTCTGCAATCAGCCCAGATTTTAAAACCATTTTACTTTCAGATAATGTTTCCAGGGGAAAAGGATGTTTTTTTTCCATGATAATTTTCATGAACAATACCAAACTTGTGGAAACAAATTTTATGTGTAATTGTTCACATAGGTATTGGTCCTTGAGCAATGGACCGGCGTGGTGGGAGGAGCCGTTATAAATAACTGGGATGCACTGCCCGCTGCGAAGATTCATGAGTTCAGATTCTGTTGGCTTTTTAATTCTTTCAAAAGAATTTGATAGTGTTTTGTTTGGTAAGCGTTGATTGAAACTGGCAAGAAATAAATTGGATTTGTAACGAATTGTAAACAAAAAGGACGTCACTTTACCAGCCAGCCTTAGTTTGTGGTGTGTTGTCATCAAGATCATTGAGAATTTGTGTCCGCTTCTCTTTTCATGGAATTATGTTTCGGATGCCACTGTCACAGATGATGATGGTCTCTCGATATGAACTGGTCGTTTGAATTTATATGTGCGGATGTCTTACTGTAGTAAGGTGGTCTAATTATATTTCCATGTGCATGGTGTAATTCGGTATCAAAAAAAAAAAAAAAAAGGATTGCAATTTATTGCCTTAGGACGGAAATCACACAGTTGTAGGAATGTTGGATTGGAGTTTTGATATGGTCGTGGTGTTGACTATTCATACACATACCACACCAGATATCGAGAAGCTCCTGGCTACCCATAACCCTCAAGGTAAACTGCTCAAGTTTCCAGTCGATGTTTTATTCCGTCATTGATACTTGACCCTGACCCGTGACATTCACCCTATTAAGGGGTTGATTTCACACGGAACTCAACGGCTGACAAACAACCCAGAAAATTCAGAGAAATGCAGGGAGTGATGGTGTATGAAGCGTAGAAATAAATCACCTTTTGTAGAGTGGGTGGGGGATTTAAAGGAAAGCTAAAAGAAGTTGCCCCGTTTTTAGTTTTGAAATCCTGGGCCCGTATGCATAAAGGAGGTGTAACTTACCCATGGTGTAGCATAAAACAGTTTTAGTTACCCGAAGGGGGGTCAGGGGGGTTTCAGTACGCTGGTACAGGTAATTATTTTTCTAGAGTACGCAGTACGGAAAATAAAAATCTTTCAAAATTTTGGATAGTGCGAAGTACGTAAAATAAGAGGGCTTCCAGTACGGTAAATAAAAAGCCCCAGTACGCCAGTACGGGAAACCCCTTACCCACCCTCTTACCCCTCAGTTCATGGTGCAAGAAAATTGGTATGCATAAAAGCTGGTGTAGTTATAACCGGGGCAACGAATCCATGGGGCAGTTACGCCACTGTTTAACTGAAGACCCTGATACAAGTTTTAACCCCCTTTCCTGACAATGGCCAGCTGACCTGTCCTAGGTGAGCACAGTGAGGACAGTCGTGTGACTGCTGTCTCCTTTATTGACAGATTGCATTACGTGACGAGGGGGGACAAGGGGCTTCAGATTTATGTTTGTCAAAATGAAATTGAGTGTACACACAGTGGTCAATAATGGAAATATTACTGATTTTATATCTGTGCATGATAAACAATAAACTTATATGTGTGTATTTAATCCTCAAAATATATCTGTGTTATGGATAACACGATGATGTAAGTGATCACTGGAGTTTCAATAGAACATTAAAATTTCTATCTACCCCATATAACCCCCTTTTTCCAAGTCCAGTCACAACAACCATGGCTGCACAAGGCGTGGACAGCAAAGCCAAAAAGAGGAGGAGGGGAATTGGCAGCATGAGAAAAAAGAACGTTGTCTAGCTATGCCCCACTGTTATAAGTGCGCTATCCCTTTGTTAGCTGCATATTGTAAGAAGTATTCAAATAGTTATATGCAATGTGTACATTTTTGAACAAGTAATGGTCAGTAGATTGTGGAAAAGGAAAAAATTCTGATGCTGCAATTAATCGTCTCATAAACAACAGTTCGTTTGATCAGAAAATACACTTTTGTGAATGACCTTTGATCAAATGTATATTTTGCATATGTTTGTATGCGCACTTTTTACCCTCGGCAAATAAAGTGCCAGAGGGTATTGTCGTCAGCTGCGTCGTCCGTCCGTCCGTCTTGTCGACGTTACCGCGATATCTAAAAAATATTGACCACAGCTTTCCCAAATTTTTGTCAGAGATGCATCTTATGATGGACCAGGTTCCAATTTACAACTAGCGTCCTCTTTGTATTTATAAACTTCTTATGAAACTTGAAAGTATTTATCTTTTAGGCCGTCTGAGTGCTGCACACGTGGACAACGTTATCATGATATCTCAAGAAGGATCCAACGCAGCTTCCTCATTTTTTTTCACAGATGCACATCATAATGAACTAC
The DNA here is from genome assembly GCA_964020975.1 of Hermodice carunculata. NCBI lineage: Eukaryota > Metazoa > Annelida > Polychaeta > Eunicida > Amphinomidae > Hermodice > Hermodice carunculata. Next base: position 31,631,494 of record OZ026620.1, read on the forward strand.
ATTCCTATTGAAGACCAACTTTTTCTTATTTTTATACTTGTTGTGAAACTTTTAAAGTGTTTATTTGATGGCAGAATGGGTGACGCACAGTACAGTGGTCTATGTCAGCAGAACTTGCCCCAAGAACACATTCAAAAGTGCTCCTTCATTTCACAAACAATAATATGGAAATTGTTTGTAAATTATTCTTCTGCGAAGTCTAAAAATGCATAACAGAGGAAAATAATTGTGGGCGCCGAGAGTAATTCGTTCTCTATACGCTATTTTTACTTTATGGAGCCGGAAAAGAGATATTTGCACTGATTATACTGTGGCATAATAAGACCACCTGAAGCAAATTGCAGCCTTATTAATGCGAACCCTTCAGTCAATGTTTCGTATTGAAGATGTCTAGTTTTTCTTTGTGTTTGTTGAATGTGTAGACTGCAAACTCTAGTGTTAAAATGTTTTTATTCTACAGCAAAGATTCTAATATTATTGCAAAAGATCTGAGGAAATGTCACACATTTCGCAATAATATCAGAAGCATTGTTAAAGAAGGAATAGTATGCTAACTTTTAGAATATGTCAACGCAGGCAAGGTCATTTTTGGGTTCAAGTATTTGAAATTCATTTTGCCAAACAGTTTGCTTTGATCATTTATATGAGTGAAGACATAATATGTGTTTTATATGTTGCATGAACTGTATGTAACTTAGTCAGACCCGTCTGCGCGTCTGTCTGTCCTTGCGTAGGGCCTAGTCTGTACCATATTTCCTATACCCATGGGCTCACACTAACCTAATTTTGCGTGTAGACACTTCCTTGAATAGCGGACTGTCGTGTGCCAAAATTGGGTCACTATAACCTATTTCTCAACCTTTAATCCAACAAGAAGTTTCGGCTTGTGCAAGCCATATTTCTTAACTATACTTAAAAGACACATAACGCACAACTTAACAATCAAATTGCATTTTGCCGGACAGAGAGACTAGGTAGCTGGCAAATTTTAATAAAAAATGATTGAAACATTTGAGTAAATTTATTTGTTAACAAAATCTTGCTAGAAAACCTTCATCTTGCACATGTTTATAAAAAGTAACTTTTCGCATGCAATATACGAAAAACATTTAACTTATCTGAAACAAACTTTACCTCTTTCGAACACAACTTTTAATGTATGTTTTTATGTATTTGTTTAAACCATTGGACAAAACAAAATACGCAGCCTGTGCCTACTTTGGAGGCAAAATACTTTATTGCAAAATTGTTCTTGCGCTGATCAAGGCGTACATGAAGGCACAATACTTTTACTTTCATTGCAAAATTGCTTTGAATGGAAATATTATCAAACTACGATTTTGACTTAGCCTGATTTAATAAGTGGAAGTCATTATAAATATCATCTAACTGTTAAAATAACCGATCAGTCACTAAATATTTTATTGTCTGCAAAGCAGACCAAGTTCCAGCTAACTTGGGGCAAGGGTTTAGAATATTAGGCCTAGTCAAGGTAAAATCATATGAGGGGACAAAGGTTAAAGTCATAGTGACCCAATTTTAAGTGCATGACACAGGCCTATCCCGTGAAATATACAGCAGCGAAACGGCCTTGGATAAGGTATTATGGAACACGATTGAAATATTCCCGCGTTTCGAAGTAAAGCGGGAATTATTTTTTCTGAATGTGTTACGCAATAAAGTAGCCTACGCGACAGAAAAGGGGTGAAGTAAGTAGAGGGGGTGCGGAGCATGGTCACGTGGTTTTGTTTATTTTTGTTTTGTTTTTTATTTTTTTTTTGCACGGTTGCACTGCAGGTATTCAGTCACTTTAGGTCGGACCTTCGATATATACACTCTAAATTTATTAACGATTTCAAGTTTAAAGGAAGTTTCTGCAACGAGTTTTGTAAATTTATTTATTTTCTTCTTCTTCTTCTTCTTCTTCTTCTTCTTCTTCTTCTTCTTCTTCTTCTTCTTCTTCTTCTTCTTCTTCTTCTTCTTCTTCTTCTTCTTCTTCTTCTTCTTCTTCTTCTTCTTCTTCTTCTTCTTCTTGTTCTCCTTCTTCTTCTTCTTCTTCATCATCATCATCATCATCATCATCATCATCATCATCATCATCATAACACAGGTTCCCAGAGTTTTCGGCCAAATAATATAATTCTAAAGGTTTTATCTCTGTTTTCTCCTGGGCGGCTACATTGACCAATGAAGGGTAACAATAAGATATTAAGTTTCAAACAAACTGTCATTGATTTTCATACTAGTAATGGATACAGTGTGGATTTCTGTAATTACAGTATTTTCATGTGTAGATTTGCAGTAGAGCAAACACATTTAATATTCAGATAGTGCGTACATTTGGTATGTTTGACTAATGTACACACAGTACAATTTTGTTTATTAATGGTAACAGCACAAGGTATGTGAAATGGGGCTGATCTTTCGCACTGTTGGTGTCACTATTTGCCATTTTATCATATATGAACATTCACTTAATGTACAGTGTTATGATTATTTACGTTACATATCATAACAGGTCCCTCGTATACAAGGAAACAGACTTCCACTGGGACTTACACCTCCGTTAAACTATCCCCCTGGCAGGTTTAGAGATCTAGGGTAGTTTAAGGCCATTTACACCATGGATTAAGCTATACTTCCTTCTTGCATACGGATTCTTAAACCTGGTGTAACTTTACACCAGGGGTAACTTTGCAACACCTTCATGCATACGGATTAGACTTTACACCATGGTTGTTCCCTGGAATAAGCTAAACCACAGCTAAACCACATTTATGCTTACGGGCCCTGGGGTTGTATTGAGTTTTTTCTTCTTCTTTAAATTGTGACGTTGACCTTAACCCATGACAATATTAATTGAACAAATTAAAAACAGGATTAATGGCCTGGGGTGACATTAGACCTATAGTGTACAGCACGTACAATCTCAACGTGCATTAAGCGTGCGTTGCGCGATTATTGACGTCAAATACGTGTTATCTATGTAGCGTAATTTTTGTCTAGTGCATCGCTTTCGCTGAGGAAGGCCGTGAGGTCGAAAGCTACGAAACTCTGGTGTTAAGAGCTTTTATTGTATGTATATATATATATATATATATATATATATATAAATATATAGCTTTTATTGTATGTATATATATATATATATATATATATATGTATATATATATATATATATATATATATGTATATATATATATATATGACCGATAGTTCTACACGGCAGTCAATTGTGATCAAACTCCAACAACCCGACATTGCTCTGCTGACTTCCAAAATCATCGTTAGCACCTAATCCGGAAACTCCGTTTTGACAAGCTACTCAAAATTAATACTTGGCCGCGTTACTACCGCATCAGACATTGGAACTTCGGCCGAACTTGGAAAATACCCTTTGGAAATAGAACTGAGGAAGAAATTTTTTAAATATTGGTTGAAGCTGTCGTTTTTTTCCCGACAACCATATTTTGAAACAATCCGACTTAAATTGCCCTTAATTTAGAGAATGACGGCCGTACAAGCTGGGTTACTCCTGCCGGACTTATTCTTCAAAACAACGGCTTGGGCGAAATTTGGCTGAGTCAGTTAAATCATACGCAGTTTTTGGAAACGCATATGCATGCATATATATATATATATATATATATATATATATATATATATATATATATATATATTATATATATATATTGTATATTTGTCCAGAACCACTTACCCTATTCCGCAGTCCGAACTCTTTACTCTCCATAATCTAATCCCCTGTCTAACCTTTATACATATGGAAGTACTATTGTCAATATTGCACACGTTTCTCTGTAAAATTTTCACATAGGCTGTATTAACCCAAATAAATTAAAGGGTCTTTAGTGTTAATAACTCAGAACATGTTTTGGAGCCTATACCCGTACATATCTCTCTGAGTAGCGGCTCCTTGTTACCACTTGTATAAAAACTCGCCAGTATACTTGGACCATGTATCCACTATCGGGGCAACCTTCTCCATTGAGCTTTGTCTTTGATGCAGCGGGGCGCCTGGCACTCGGCCAATTGCTGACCCTTATTTTATTGCCTCATGGTGACTTCTACGTCTGATACCAGATACTATTTCTGGGATCTACAACTGGTCACTGTTTGTCGTTGTATTTACATTTTCAGGTAATGCTCACTGGAAAAGTCCCACTATATATTGTACATTACATTCTTTCAACAAAATTATCCTTCCCTTAACACTAATCACACATATATTCTGGATGCTACCTCTTCAAAATATCCAATGGACATGGCTGCCATTGTGAAAATAGTGAGTTCTGCACCCAATTCCAATGGTTTGTGAATGAGCATTGGGACGATCTTGCCGAGTGGGGGCGGGAAGAGGTTTAAAATAAATGAAAACAAAAATGTATATTTTGCAATTATTTAAGAGCATTAATAACGAGTGAATCGCGGCCTCAGCATATATATGCTGTGGCCGCAATTCACTTTGATATCCAAGTCAAGTGTACTTTTGTGAGACTGTCCCGCAATCAATGCATTAATTGTGCAATGTTCAAAATGGCGCTCAAGCGTGCCGTGTCGCATTTGGATTTGTAACTAACGATAACTGCTTTAAACACAACTGAGTGGGCAGATTAAAGTTAAGATAGTAAATCATGTTATAAAAGTACTTTAACAACCGTTTGGAGTGGTAACTCAGAGAATGGACACCTGGAACCGTGTTAAAAGCACCTGGCCACGATTTGCTGTGATTTTCCTTTCCCACAATGCATTGCGCCATGTTTAAATGGGCGCTCAATGTACGTGCGTTATGCATACTCCTTCGTGTTGCATTTGAATTTATAACTAACAATGATAACTGCTTCAGACACAGCCGAGCGGGCAGTTTGGTTGAAGTTTGGATTGTAAGTCATGTTTTAAAATACTTTGACGACTGTTTGCTCTGGTAACTGGGAGAACGGACACCTGAAACCTAGCGATACCAGACACCGATACCGCGCCCATCGTGGCGCTATGCTTTTATCCCGGCCCAAGTTGACCGTCCAGACAAGTTGAGATAAAATGCTGTGTTTGAGTGGACTTTACTGCAAAATAACGGCACACGTTGGCCAGCTTTTATGTTAATTTTGTCTTACAACTTGATTACGGTTGATTTGAACGACCGTTTTTTTTTACAGGTGGTTGTTTGTGGGGTGATTTTGCTGGTCGGTTGCGTGTTGCAGCTGGTCCAAGGTTGTCCAACTGGAGCATTGTAGCAAAATTTCGAATCACAGTTATTGGAAAAATGCTACAAATTTTGGCCAGTTCGGTAATTGCAGGTACTACTGCACCATGATTATACGTATTCCCATGCAGAACCTGCCAGGGTATTTCAAATAAATTTAAGAACATTTTCAAAAATAAGGTGAAATCATTCTTGATGCATGAGATGGGAGTACTGGGGAGGGAACACCTTATATATTTATAGTTTAAGTATCTTAGTGTTATCAGGGACCTGCTAATTATACATAGCAAGTCCCTGGAGTTGCAAAAATTACGCCTTTGGTGCTTATATTTATTTATATATTAATTTATTGAAAATTTAAACCAATCTTAATTCATAAATGATTAAAGCATTTCAGCCACAAACCTGTGCAAAGCAACTTAATATTGTTCCCGATGTCATACTTGCATTTCTGCTATTTATGTCTGAGTGCCAACACAGACATATTGTTTTTCTGGGAATTCATTCATTCTTTCTTTCTTTCTTTCTTTCTTTCTTTCTTTCTTTCTTTCTTTCTTTCTTTCTTTCTTTCTTTCTCTCTTTACAGGCAAATTTGTCCGACATTTCATTTGAAGAGTATTACACGTAGAAACTCCAAACTTGGCACAATTATACTTCTATTGATGAAGTCTCGCCTTTTAATAATGAGGGATCTGGCATTTTAAAATTATGCAAATGAGGGCTAATTAAAGTTGTAAATCTTCAATATCTTATATACTATAGTAGATGTGGTTCCGAGTGTAAAGGAGTTCGATCATAGCAAGGTAAAGGTCATCTCAAATGTCAAGGTGAAAGGTCATGTCAATATCAAAGGTCAATTTTAGGCCAATGTCATTTTTGAGGTCAATGTTCACTTCAGGTAGGGGTCATCTCAAGGTCAAAGGTCATTTCAACGTCAAAGGCCACTTTCGATGGTGGCTTTCTTCTAGCCATAACTTGGTCAATTTCTATCCAAATTTGATCATGCTGTCCTCAAGTTGTAGCTATTGTAATACTGCACATTTTTGAAACTTACATATGACCTCTAAAGGTCAAAGGTCAAGGTCATTTGGACCTCTGAAAGTTTCATCCAGTCATAACTCAGCCAATTTCTATAGAATTCTAATCATGTTGGACTCAAATTGTATTTATTGCAATCCTGCACATTTTTATAAGAACATGATATCTCAAAAGGGCAAAGGTCAAGGTCATTTGGTCCTTTGAAAGTTTAATCTTGCCATAACTTGGTCAATTTTCGTCTAATTTGGTTCATGTTGGGCTTAAATTATGGGTATAGTAACACACTGTAATTTAGATGTGACTTGTAAAGGTCAAAGGTCAAGGTCATCTGGACTTTGAAATTTGCACCCAGCCATAAGCTTAATGTAATGTGACGTACCAGAGGATAATTTTTTTTTTAGCATTTAATATTTACAACTTTTGAAGGTACACAGATTTGCTTTGAAGCAAATCTTCGTTTCTTCTTTGTTTGTGTGTTTGTTTGTTTCTATACTGAACCCCAATGAAAAGTATCCACATGCCAATTTTGAAGTATTTTATTGTTTATACTTGAAACATTTCATACCTAGACGTGCTTAGAACTTAACAAAGCATTCACTTTTCTGGCGTAAAAATAATGTCACGCTCTACCGACATTAACGTCACTTACAGGCAAAAAATGTCATTAACTGCCCTAATTGAAAGTCACACAAATTTTTCTGTTCAATATGGGATGTGGCCACCTCGAGCATCAACACATGCTATACATCTGCGGCGCATACTGCTGACCAGGGTTTGAATTCTGTGTTGGGGAACATTATTCCATTCTTCCTGCAGAGCTTGGATCAGTTGGTTTCGGGTAGTAGGCCTAGGTGTCCTCCGTTGAATACCTTGGCCTAACTGATCCCACAAATGTTCAATAGGGCTCAGATCGGGTGAGAACGCTGGCCATTCCATGACATTGATGTTGTTCTCATTGAGAAAGTTCATTGTTAATCTTGCAGAGTGTGCACGTGCATTGTCCTGCTGAAAGATCGCCAGATCTTGATGCTGCTCCATAAATGGGACCATGTGCGGCTCCAGCACCTCATCAATGTACCGCCTAGCATTGAGGATCCCTTGAATGACCACTAGGGGTGTCCGGTAGCGGTTGCTGATGCCTGCCCACACCATGACAGAGGGTCCACCCCATCGATCTGCCTGACGGACACAGGCATCTGCATATCTCTCCCCAGTCCGGCGCCACACACGTTCTCTGCCATCTGCTCTGCTGACACAAAAACGGGACTCGTCAGTAAAAAGGACGGTATTCCACTGCTGGCGAGTCCACCTGGAGTGTGTTCTACACCACTGCAGTCGTCTTTCTCTTCTGGGTTGGGTCAGCAGGTTACCCCTGTAAGGTCTTCTGGCTGTTAGGCCACTGCTCCTCAGTCGCCTCTCCACAGTAGAACTACTGACAGGACGGTGATTCACCCCTTGAGTCTCACGGGCTGTTTGGGCTGCTGTATGGAAACGGTCTCGCAGGTGCATCAGCCGGATGTGACGGTCTTGGCCAGGTGTTGTCACTCTTTCTCGGCCAGGCCTAGGCCGATCATCTACGGATCCAGTTTCTTGTTGCCGTTCAATTAGTCGTTGGATGGTGCGCCGAGTACACCCCATTCTTTGTGCGATTTGAGTGATTGGGACTCCACCCTCTGCAAGCCCCAAAGCATGGTGTCTTTGACCTTGGCTCAGACGCGGCATGATCGCCTCAACACACCTGAGACCACTGGCTTTTTTCTTGGCTGAACATCCCTTTTTAAAGCCACTGAAAACATCAGGTCATTTTAGCCATCCAATAGGAGTGGTGGTCAGAAGCCATATTCGGTGCACAAAAGTCACATGCATTATGTAACAACCCAGCAAAAGTTAAAAAGTTGTCCTGAATGACCCTGATGTAGGCTCCAAACCATGCATATATGCACACACAGTACTTAGTAACTTACAAAATTAATGTGTTAATTTTTTTTAATGTGGATACTTTTCATTGGGGTTCAGTATATCTTTCCTTTTTTTCTGTCTTTACAGGCAAATTTGTCCGACATTTCATTTGAAAAGTATTGTACGTAGAAACTCCAAACTCGGCTTATACTTCTATAGATGAAGTCTCGCCTTTTTATAAAGAGAGTTCATGCCATTTAAAATTATGCAAATGAGGGCTAATTAACGTTGTAAATCTTCAATATCTTATATTCTATAGTATATGTGGTTCCGAGTGTATAGGAGTTCGATCATAGCAAGGCAAAGGTCATCTGAAATGTCAAGGTCATGTCAATGTCAAAGGTCATGTCAAGGGCAAAGGTCAATTTTATGCCAAAATGTAATTTTAAAGGTCGAGGTTCACTACAGGTGGAGGTCATCTCAAGGTCAAAGGCCATTTTCGCTGGTGGCTTTCTTTGAGCCATAACTTGGTAAATTTCTATCCAATTTTGATCATGTTGGACTCAAGTTGTAGCTACTGTAACACTGCACATTGCATGTGACCTCTAGAGGTCCAATATTAACGTCATTTGGACCCTTGAAAGTTTCATCCAGCCATAACTCTGCCAATTTCCATCCAATTCTAACGTGTTGGACTCAATTTTTAGGTATTGCAACACTGTATATATTTGCAATTTACGTGACCTGTAAAGGTCAAAAGTCAAAGTCATTTGAACTAAGAAATTTTTTTACCGCCATAAGCTTAATGGAATATGAAGTACCAAAGGACAAAAGTTGTAGCATTTAATACTTACCACTTTTGAAGGCTCACAGACAGATTTGCTTTGAAGCAAATCTTCGTTTCTAGTTCCATGTTTTTTTTTCCACCATGAAAAGTAGATAAGATGGCGATATATATTTTTTTTTTTTACTAATTTTTTCCTAATTTTAATCAGATTTTTGTACAAGATACCCGAAACTCCCCAGATAAACCATTTTGCATGCTCAAATTCAAAATTTTTCGGGGGGGGGGGCGGTGATGCCCCCAGACCCTTCCCCCCCCCCCCAGCATGCCTTCGGCCCTTTGGGCCGTGTAGGTCACATTTGGGCCACTGAAAAAAATTACGGACATTTTTGGGCCTCTGACTGAGTTTGTAGCACTGTCCTGGGTCGACCAGTATTTATTAGGGAAGGACGGCTTTAAGGTACTTTTTTTGAGGGGGGGGGGGGTGTTTTTGTTTCATTAATTTTGGGGTTGGTCCTTTTTAGTAGGGTCTGTCAGGTTACCGGAACCACACATAATTTTTTAAGGCCTTGGGTAACTTGGACATTTGTTGAAACATGTTGAAAATGTATGTTCTTTCCCCTTTTACACATTACCTCTTTTGACGTCAGTTTAATTTGTTACCTGGGCACAGCCGGAGGCACTTGTCTAAGCTAAATATTCAGCAAAGACAACCCACAAAATAATGAATAAATATGAACGTGGCGAATGGTGAATTAGCTGAATATGTGCAGTTTTGCTTATAAATGCAGAGCTTCATTATGAAAGAAGAATACCTGTCAAACAAACCATAATTACTAAATTTGTATAATACAGGTTCAGATAAGAACAATACCTTTCTGGCTGGATAGCTTATCCTAGTTAAACTACCTGCCAGTGTATCTCTGAAGTAGAAACAAACTGTGGCATTATATCAAGTCCCAGTGATTGTAAAATAAACAGTTGTAGCTAGACCACATGTACGAACCAAGGGAAATCCTAACAAGGACTGCAACAATGGACATCCTCCACCAGAAATGTAGAACAAACATTATGATGACACCTATTCCTCACTTTGAAAATGTCCAAACAATTAAGCTCTTTTTCACTGCCAACCCATAGTCAATGTTTCAACTTAATGTGTCAGGTTTGAAACATTTGAGACAATACTGTCAATTTTGAGTGTTTTTTTTAACAATGAATAAATGTGCATTAAAGATAAAATTAAGTAGCAAAACAGACAAGTCTAAAAACTGTAAATTATTGTAGCCAAACTTTCTAATTGTCTTTGGATATTAGCAGCAAAATTATAGGGCAAGTCAGAAAAGAATGAAAGTCATTTGTATATAAGTCAAGAGAATGCAATGGAAATATGAAATGAATCGCACAAAAGGAATGATTAAAGCTACTGCGCTGAACAGTTTCAACAGAGCATACACAGCAAGAGTATTATGGGATGGAGTTGCAATACCAGGAATGATATATGGCTTAGATGTGTTTTCAGTGAGTGAGGGAGATATCCAGGGAATGGAGAAAGCACAGAATGAGATGGGGAAATGGATACTAGGAGCACCACCATGTACAGCAACAGAAGCAGTCCTAGGAGAGTTAGGATGGAATAAAATCACAGATAGAATTGCCAAAGCTGAGTTAAAGTACTGGGGTTATTTACAAGGAATAAGTGAAGACAGGTGGTGCAGGAAAGTTTACAATCAGGTAGCAAAGGAAAAAACAAGATGGGTCAAAGACATAGACGGGTTAGCAGAGAAATATGAACTAAAAGGATATGATGAGGTGGATGATTGGAAAGTATATATAGGTAAGACTGTTACAGAGGGTTGGAAAGAAGACTGGAAAAGAGGAGTCAGGGAAAAAAATACATTGAAGGCATACAAGGTATTAGAAAAGCCACAGAAAAGTGTGTGTTGGGATGGAGGGAAGGGATCCAAACTTCTGTTTCAAAGTAGGGCAGGAGCCCGGGGGGGGGGTACTTCCTATACCTTGCTATACGGGTAGGCGCCGCGGAAAAGACCCCCTATTTTCGGTACTTGTCGCTCTCTAAGACCCCCCTTTTTCCTGCTTGTAGCTCTAAAAGACCCCCCTTTTTCGCTTGTCTCACCCAAAGACCCCTGTGTTTTTCAATTCCTGTCTCCAAATTGCCCCAAAATACACCAAATTTTATGTATAATTTCTTTTTTTTTTTCAATACAAGCTCCAAAAGACCCCCCATTTTCACATTGGTTCCGCTCCCGTTGGGTCCGGGTTTTGTACCCTCGGTGGAGCCTACCCACCAAAAATTCCGGGGAGTACCCCCCCCCCCCCGGGGGCAGGAGTAATCAATCTCGAAAGAGAAATCAAAAGTGGACAACAGGGAGTAATGGAAAGTGTAAGTCATGTAGACAAGAGGCAGATGAGACAGTGGACCATTGGCTCTTGTGGTGTGATGCATATAGAGAGATAAGGGAAGATTTTTTCAGAAAGTGGCACAGAGAAGATTACAATTACAAGGGTTTAGAAGAGGTTCCGGGTTTAGAGGAAGAGGAAAGTATAGCATGGATTTTAGGTATGAAAGGTGGCTTTCTGGGAGGCAGGAAAGGTAATAAAAATGTACAGGACTACCTGGTAGGATGCTGGGAGAAAAGGAATGAAATAATAGAGTTAGAAGGCAACAGGTTAAATTAGAATTCCAGAGTACAGGGAGGGGAAGGAATGGGAATGGTGGTAGCCCTTATAAGGGCTCCCATGGGGGCTCCCATGGGAAAAGCCTGAGCCTTAGAGGCGGGGATAGGGTGTGAGAGGGATGGAATATATATATATATATTTTTTTTTTCCTAGGCCACCTGTGTCACAGAGTGACACAGGACCGTGGCAGACTAGCGGAGAGCCACCGTATTATTATTATTATTATTATTATTATTATTATTATTATTATTATTATTATTATTATTATTATTATTATTATTATTATTATTATTATTATTATTATTATTATTATTATTATTATTATTATTATTATTATTATTATATAATGTTTCTTAAAGGCCCTTTCACAAAACCGCTTTCTCCCGCGGGAGAATGACCTTGGCCTGGGACAAGGACACACAGGTGCACTGAGCGAGCCCTTCATTAAAGTGGTAAATAAACTATGTGGTCGACTGGTGAGGCTGAGGTTGTTCAAACCATTTACTGGGTCATAGCCATCCACACACCACATTCAGGCTGGGTCAAGGGGCTGGGAATAACAGTAATTGGGACTTTGATACTTCTCTTAGTGAACATTGTAGCCAGATCTTGGATTTAGGATGAAGGGAATGGCAGTAAGACAAAACTCCTATGCTCTTACATTGCGCCTTCTACGACTTCCTACGGAAACGTCTATTTAAATACCTTAGCGAACGAATCCACGGATTTTAATATTTAGGTGACATGGAAAAATTGCATATTTTTAATGTGCCCACAGGGCACGACCCAACTACATACATCGCTTCATATATACAGAATTGTTTAAAACTCAGACACAGCAAAACCCAATAATGGGATATACACAGTCTGTTTATCACCGACTCATTCTATATACAGTTGTTTTATGCCTTGTAACGAATGTATGTATGTATGTATGTATGTATGTATGTATGTATGTATGTATGTATGAGTTAAACGTTAAAGTAAGTATTATTCTTGAACTTTTTTGAAGTGTTAAGGTAAATACAAGAGTTTACTTTGTAAGCAACGCTGTTCAAGTTTTCCGGTAGTTATCTATGTGCACTATGACAAGGACATAGACAAGTAATGCGTGGATGGCGTAAGGCCGTTAGAAATATATTTCACTTACCGGATAGAGCATGTTGTGACCTTTTTTTTTTTTTTTTTTTTTGCCTCATATAAGAGAATTGCCTCCGGGCCATGTTATTTGCACCAAAGATATCATGATTTTTTTTTATATGGATTTAATGTTAACAACAGAAAGGCTAACAGTATTTTTTGTGCATGGCGTGACTCTGTCAAGCTTGAGGACGAATATTAGGTTTGTCTTTCCAACACTAGATATGGATCCTTGAAGTGTAACTTGGTTATGATGAGGTGGAGAAGTAGGTTATCAAGAGGTTGTATCAAACTGCTCAGGAAAATGACATAAGAGAATACAAACAGGTAAGGGAACTGTGCTTACCTAGAGATGGATTGGAGGAAAGGTTACTGGACACAATGAGATGAAAGATGTTTTTTTTCTATGCATTTCAAATTTGTGCCTTCCAATTCTAAATCTTGACCATAAATTTTAGTGTGTTATAAGCGGGCGGGGGTGGGTGGTGTGGTACTCCCATTACTTAGCATTACGGGTACGCTTCGTGATAAAGACCCCCATTTTTGAGCACTTGTTGCGCCCAAAGGCCCACCTTTTATTTTTTTTTAATCTATTATCAGGAAAACTTCTTTTTACAGCGGGGCACCGATGGAACGGGGTAAATTCCATGATGCCTCAAATATATATGTACAAGTAATCCGTCATCCTTATTGACACAGATGATATGTATACATTAAAAATTAAGTATCTATAATTAATAATTCGTGATTTGTGTCCTCCGCACCAAAACTAGAGATAAACCACTCATTGGGACACAACTCTAGAAAGCGTCAAGACAAGTACATTATACATGTTACATATATATACTGAACCCCAATGAAAAGTATCCACATAAAAAAATTAACACATTAATTTTGTAAGTTACTAAGTACTGTGTGTGCATATATGCATGGTTTGGAGCCTACATCAGGGTCATTCAGGACAACTTTTTAACTTTTGCTGGGTTGTTACATAATGCATGTGACTTTTGTGCACCGAATATGGCTTCTGACCACCACTCCTATTGGATGGCTAAAATGACCTGATGTTTTCAGTGGCTTTAAAAAGGGATGTTCAGCCAAGAAAAAAGCCAGTGGTCTCAGGTGTGTTGAGGCGATCATGCCGCGTCTGAGCCAAGGTCAAAGACACCATGCTTTGGGGCTTGCAGAGGGTGGAGTCCCAATCACTCAAATCGCACAAAGAATGGGGTGTACTCGGCGCACCATCCAACGACTAATTGAACGGCAACAAGAAACTGGATCCGTAGATGATCGGCCTAGGCCTGGCCGAGAAAGAGTGACAACACCTGGCCAAGACCGTCACATCCGGCTGATGCACCTGCGAGACCGTTTCCGTACAGCAGCCCAAACAGCCCGTGAGACTCAAGGGGTGAATCACCGTCCTGTCAGTAGTTCTACTGTGGAGAGGCGACTGAGGAGCAGTGGCCTAACAGCCAGAAGACCTTACAGGGGTAACCTGCTGACCCAACCCAGAAGAGAAAGACGACTGCAGTGGTGTAGAGCACACTCCAGGTGGACTCGCCAGCAGTGGAATATCGTCCTTTTTACTGACGAGTCCCGTTTTTGTGTCAGCAGAGCAGATGGCAGAGAACGTGTGTGGCGCCGGACTGGGGAGAGATATGCAGATGCCTGTGTCCGTCAGGCAGATCGATGGGGTGGACCCTCTGTCATGGTGTGGGCAGGCATCAGCAACCGCTACCGGACACCCCTAGTGGTCATTCAAGGGATCCTCAATGCTAGGCGGTACATTGATGAGGTGCTGGAGCCGCACATGGTCCCATTTATGGAGCAGCATCAAGATCTGGCGATCTTTCAGCAGGACAATGCACGTGCACACTCTGCAAGATTAACAATGAACTTTCTCAATGAGAACAACATCAATGTCATGGAATGGCCAGCGTTCTCACCCGATCTGAGCCCTATTGAACATTTGTGGGATCAGTTAGGCCAAGGTATTCAACGGAGGACACCTAGGCCTACTACCCGAAACCAACTGATCCAAGCTCTGCAGGAAGAATGGAATAATGTTCCCCAACACAGAATTCAAACCCTGGTCAGCAGTATGCGCCGCAGATGTATAGCATGTGTTGATGCTCGAGGTGGCCACATCCCATATTGAACAGAAAAATTTGTGTGACTTTCAATTAGGGCAGTTAATGACATTTTTTGCCTGTAAGTGACGTTAATGTCGGTAGAGCGTGACATTATTTTTACGCCAGAAAAGTGAATGCTTTGTTAAGTTCTAAGCACGTCTAGGTATGAAATGTTTCAAGTATAAACAATAAAATACTTCAAAATTGGCATGTGGATACTTTTCATTGGGGTTCAGTATACAATGTAGAACATGAAGCTTCCAGTGGTATAATCATTGAAAAAGAGGCATTACCAATGTAGGTATATACAAATCAAATTACAAAATTGTTAATTCACCATGGTTGCATACCTATGGAGATGTGGGTTTATATTGGGGGGACTCCCAGCAGAGTGACGGGGGGGGGGGAGGGGGGGGGGCGAAGCCGCGCAGCCGTAACAAGTATGCCGCAGCGGACACCGGCTCTGTTGTTTTGACTCCCTGTATATACAATATAATACAAATTAGACCAGATAAAAACATACTATGTATCTAAATATACTTATAGGGTCCCTTCCACAAACGCTCTTCTCAACTTCCAGGCCTATATTATGTATTTTTTGCTTGCTGCATCAAAAAGCCACCCCACTTCATCCCCGTGATCGAAAGCAAGATCACCAAGCAGGAGAGACAATTTAGAGTTTAGGGAAGACGCAGCAAAAATTTCCCAGATGTACCTTTTTCAAACCATCGATCCAAACGCCCCATGTTTTCAAAATCGCTCCCAAAGACTCCCATAAATTGTTCTCGAGCTCAATTACGGCTCTTTTTACCTCATGGGATGTGAACTTCTACCCTGGGACTGTCAATACCAGCTCCCAAAGACCTCCCTATTTTCTTATTGATTAGCTCCCATTGGGTCTGGGTTTCATACCCTCAGTGGATGATGTCCACCCTAAAATATGGGCACCCCCCCCCCGTTATAAGTTTTTACATGCACTTCAGGGATCATAGTATGCACGTTACTGTGTCTTTAAAACAAATGAATGATTTGACTTTATCAAAAGTTACGCTCAGATATACACAAAACTCCCAGGTCTATGCCTGTCCTGTGTGTGGTAGGAGTTATCTTCACTTGCTCCTGGCCGCGGTCGAGAATTGAACCCGGATCGCAGAGGTGCAAGGCAAGAGTGTTCCTGCTGAGCCAACCCTGCATCCACGTGTAGGAATAAAAATTACTTGCATATCCATGTACATTATATGTAAATATAATATTACAAGTGAACATAACTACATGTAACACGTCACTCTGTTCCGGTTTTTGCATGAAAAAATACAGAAACTAATCAGATGCTGTCACCAGCTAATCTGTGAAGACCGGATCCCATCAGTGCATCACACTAGTTACAAGAAAAAAAATCACTGAGATGACACATGTCTATACACTCCAATCCTGTGGTTATTAAGTCCCCATAGTTACCAAAACAGTCTTTATGGATTGGAAGACTTGTGCTTTGCTGGGTGTGACCAACTCAACACTGGCACTTTTTGTGATTGGAGGAACACACACTTCAGAGGTCTGGTGTTCTCTTGGGATCAAGGGCGGCCCCAGATAGTCACAGACACAACGCTTCCCTGTAAGAACACTGTTTATATATAGTGACACGAGACTAGTAAAATTGTGATGAGGATTTGTTTTGTGAGGAAATTCATCGAATTTAGCAGATGTATAGCATATATTGAAATCAACTACTTTTGTTTGCATGTAGCTATAGTTGACCAAGGCACAAATGCATATATTGAACCTGGAATGGCACCTCTATTTGGAATAGTTTTGAAGATATGGGGGATTTCTCCATGTTTACAGTATTTCGGGCCCCCTTTCAAGCTATAGGCCTAGTAGAGTTGAATGTGCTGGATTTGTGTGTAGATCTGCGTCATAAAACAAAATCTTTCCATGAAACTACCAGCTTTTTGATCACACAAACCAATTGGATAAAAACAGCATGTTCGTGTGGTGCTGCCGCTGAAAATGTATGGCATTACTTCCTTACTTGCCCTCGATATGTTATTATACGCAACAATCTTCATACGTCTGTTAATTCAATTCATGCATCATTCTGTTTAAATACAATTTCGTTCGGTGATTGTCATCGCAGTCTCGAAGATAATATCTTTATATTTCTCTCTGTGCAAGAGTTTATACAAAAAAGTAAACGTTTCGAAGCTGAATCACTGACATGATACATATGTTGGTAGCTTCTACAAGCCCCTCTGCCTGTGTTCCGTTCTAGTAGGGTCCATCTTCTCCTTGTTTTGCCCCTGCGTCGCCACACCTAGAGTACTTTTTGCATTCGACGTGTGGCGGCGCAGCTGGTGTGCGTTACGTCTGTCATGTGCTTGTGTCTTCTCTCGCAAGAGGGATTCATATAGGGCTCTGTCCTTCTTCACAATTGTTTTCTTTTTTGAATAAAATATGTTTAAACCAGTTGGATAAAATTGATGTCGAGGCATTTCATGTATATTGCTGAGTGTTTTAAGTATGGGAACATTTTGCAGTCGGTCCACTTTTGCACTAAATTACAATGACTGCAGTTTCACCCTGTCTAATTTAGACAGAGTTGAAGACTTGAGTCGATTGCTTTCCTAGCTATGAGTTGGGAGCTGAGTGCTGAACCCATTTCAAGGAAATCTGTTGACCTGGGGCGTGACCTCTCGCTGTGTCTCGTCCAAAGTTCTCGTTCAAGTTGTTGTTCCTGACGGTTTAAATCGGTCAAAAAAAAAAAAAAAAAAACAACAACAAAAAAAAAAAAAAAAAAAAAAAAAAAAAAAAGAGAAGAAGAAGCAGACTACATGTGACGACCAGCCGATTGTGCCGAGGGGGTGGGGGTGGTCGTGGATGGGGAGGAAGGTTAAAGAATGGAAACGGTTCTCGGTCAAGGTCATTTTTCCTGCAGCACTCCGTAAATCGAGATTACTAGCAAAAGTTGGCCATCGATTTTAATTGGAGCTTATTTATTTGTCAAACAAGTGGAGGAATGTTACGGTATCTTGAACATGTTTCTGCTGAAGGTTATTTTCAGGTCAGTCAGCTGAGCACGTTGGAAAAATCGGTGCCCGTCGATTCACATTTTTGATTTCTCAGATCCTCCTCAAAATTAGTGGGCATGTATCTCGGATAACTGAGTATCGATCTAGCAAGTCTATTCAAACGGTCACACTCTAGCAATTTTTGGATTTGTTATGAGAGGATGTTTTGTTCAGTTATTTTGACAAAATCTTTAAAAAATCGTCCCGGAGACAACATGGCCAATTGCTTTGAATCACACATGGACACATCTATGGATTCGTTAACCTTTTTTTTTTCAACAGGTGGGGCTGTGAACTTCCTATTTGCGACTTCTCCAAAAGCGTCAAGCAAATTGTGCTAAGCCTTTGTGGAAATATACCTTGTAGAGGGGTCAAATAAGGGTTGTTCACTAGATGGCGATGCTCAGCATCTCTGATTTTAAACATTCTTTTCAATGTTGATACTGATCAGTTAAATGCATATATTCCTCTTGATTAATATATACATTATAAGTCGATGGAGATTATAACGGTTATTCATAATTTGGACTTCTTCATAAACCATCTGCAAGATTCACGTCATATTCGGTGGGGATGCACCTTGGGTGGGTTTTTGAAAGTTTTCTCAAATCGTGATGCTTCCTTGCTTTTTACATTTGATTGTTTTTTGTTTGTTTTTGTCAAAATCTGAACTTTTTTCTCTAAAATAGTTTGGCCAATTGTTTTTTAATTCATTATATTGAAAGGCTTCTGGATATTTAGACGAAACGTGCACAGTGTATGGGTGACCTTGACTGCATTCCCATGGTTACAGATCCACTTGCTGAACTCGAGGAGACTACAGTGTCCCAGTTTTGCTTCCTTGCTGGATTTAACTGTTCACTTCACAGGCGCATGAACATATTTGGACTCCGGGAGCATCGATGCTCCTTTTCTTGTTTATGTCTGAGGCCAATAACTCTGTGTGCGTAGGAACAAATGACACTCTGTATTGACATGAATAAAGTACAGAATTCTCTCTTGAATATATCCAAATCATGTATGTGTTCCTTATTTTCTGTTCTTTATAATGAATATACTTTCATCCAGTTTTAGTAATATGACCCACTATGCACTTACATTATCCTTCACCGACGCCATGGTTGTACGACATGTCATTCCTCCTGGGAATGTTTCAAAAACGGAAAAAAAGTACATGTAATATTGTCTCCCGATTCTGGTGTGATAACATACATCATTTCCATTCTAGTGTGGTAACATATTATTTCTATTCTGGCTTGGTAATGTATGTTGTTTCCACGCTAGAATGGCGGCACGCATCCTGGAGAATAATGTTTGTGATGATGTGCTGGATTATCCGGATGAAACTGATGAGGCTAGTGGCATGGCTGTTGGTGTATTGACTGTATTTCAGAGTCCTGTCATATTAAGACACATTGCTGTCCATGTGGCTAGGGGGATTGGCTGTATTTTGTACTCTCAATGTCACTATTTTTTTTTTTTTTACATACGGGTTCTCAATTAGTGTCCCTACGCAACATCGAATCAATTGGTTGAGTGGTTTCGGAGAAAAGGTGTTTTTTCAGACTCTACCAAAAATAAAAAAAACAAAAAACAAATAACAAAAAAAAAAAAAAAAACAAACAAACAAAAAAAAAAAAAAAAAAAACAAAAAAAAAAAAAAAAACAAACAAAAACCAAAACCAAAAACCGAAACACCCCCCCCCCCAAAAAAACCCACCCCAAAAAACATAAAATATTCAACAATTACTGGAACGTGACTATTTGAATAAACTTGGTAGAAATCCACACAAGGTAGTTTCCCACGAAATTTGAAGAGGATCTGGTTAAGGGTTTTTAGAGGAGTAAAAAATGTCAATTGAGTTTGATGGATAAAGACCCATCTTATATCCTTTGCTGAGATAAAATATACATTAGCAGTGAAGAAATTTAAAAGAATGTACATGTACAGACACAACAGGCAGGATACACACAAACCACACTCTTGTTTAACTTGATATTTTAGGTCATTACAATTATTGTATGAGCAGATGGACCCCTTGCACGAGTTGTGTTTAACCATCCAAGTGTATAAATTATGGTAACTTGGTATTAATGAGCTAGCAAATGGTATAACATGAAGTCAAATCAACATTCCCCGGTCATTTGCAATAATATAGTATCACCATAATCACACAAAACTGCTTCATAAAGAGATCTTATTTTAACCCCTTGATTGCTATAAATTACAACAAATCATGCCCATTTGAATTGTGCTAATGACTCAAGTTTTAAAGCCATCCTAAGGACACTCATTCATGTATAGTTATACCTGTAGTTCAAGAGGTATAAGCATCCAAGTCAACAGCATCATTTGGATGAGTACATTGCACCCAAACGTAACTGAAGGAAGCTGTTATCACCAAACCTGAAAGAGTTAATATAAGCAAATCTGGCATTATTCATCAAAATACACACATACACACTCACACACCCCTCCCCCTCAAATATTTTCTGTCTCTAGATGCTTCATATATTTCTGTGTTGGGCACTCACCTCTATATCACATGAGTGCATACATAAGAGATACAGACTGCGGCGTCTTCTACGTAATTTGTGACAAGAATAATGTTGACACAATTAAAGAATTCACACCAATTAACACAACAATGGTGTTTAGACACTTTGTGTTCACAATGTATTGCAGATAATTTTGCTGACAAATTTGAAAACTTGTAAAAACTTTTTTTTTTTAACAATTCAGTTAACGAGTCAGAAATGAATAAACTGAAAGACAACATAACTAGGGGTGCTGCCCATCTTGTACATGGCTGACCCGCCCACATCTTGTGGTCACTTTCCACGACCCTTACTTTTTCTACATAGATTAATATGGGGAATTAGCAGATATAAATTTAACCTTTCTGCATGTTGTCATATAAGCATTAAACTTTCATTTTTTTCACACCTGGGTGTATTTGAAAGATTACAATATGTACTTCAAGTAGATTAGAAGATGGTAATTCCAAAAATCATTCTCATATCAGGTGCGGATCCAGGATTTGCTAAGGGGGGAAGCTGAACTTAGCAAGTAAGGCCGGGGATCAGGCGGCCGCCCAGGTCCCCGGCGGGTCCAGGGTGGAGACCTGGCGGGGAGTTCAGGGGGGCTCCGCCCCCCGAAGCTACAGGATTTTAATGCATTTAATGGGGGCATAAACTGCCATTTTTCTCTGTCAATAAAATATAGTGGGGCCCTCTTATAGGGCACCAAAATGCAGCCTGAAAGTGGCCTTATAAGAAGGGTGACCCCTTCTACAGGGGGAATATAGGCTATATAATAAAATGTTGCACTTTCTGCATAAGAATGGTGACTTTTCAAGAGGAGTGGCCTCTGGTGAGAGGGGCCTCATACAGGGGACCACTGCAAGAGATATGATGTCTGGTTTATCTTCATTTGGGATGTCAGTGTCCCATAATCAAACTTTGATAACCATTATAAAGGGTTTCATTTTCCAAAGCTTCCATGTGCTGTTCAATTGTCATTGGAATTCACAAATTCTCCAAAACAGGAAACTATGTGTCGTTACCATGTTAATATATTGGAATGTTATCCGACACTTGTCAAATGAATTAGAGTCCATAAAAAACAAGGAAGACACATGAAGTGTACAACATTTGGTTTAAACATATTTTATTAACACAATTGGCCGACAGGCTCACCAGCCTATATGAGGGCCTCTTGTACAAAGAAGACAAGACTACATAGTAGTCTTTGTACAACATTTATGAACACGTGTAACCATAAAACATTCAAGCCTGCAGCTGAACACTGGAATAATTTTAGAATTAGATCACAATTTAGGCAGCACCACACAACTACTTGAATGAAAAAAAAAGCAATAAATTAAACAACAAATAAAACTACAGAATGAGAGGAATGTTTGGAACTATATTCAGAATGCCACAATATATGTCTAGAACTTGATTTCACAAATCGGCTGAAATAAATATATACATAATCTCAGTACAAAGTGTCAATCAAGCACCACTATCTGATTACTTAATAACAAATATGATCTGTCTGAAATCAGAATAGTCTGAGTTGCACTGAGTAAGACACAAATCCCCCATGTAGATGAGGATTTACAAATCACTTATCACATTCAGGCAGCACCACTGAAGATACATCTAAATACTTCTAATCATTAACTAACTATAAAACTAAAAAAACAAAAACAAAAAAAACAAAAACAAAAACAAAAACAAAAAACGAAAAAAAAAAACAAAAACAAAAAACGAAAAAAAAAAAACAAAACAAAAACAAAAACACGCCCCCCCCAAAAAAACCGCCACCAACAAAACAACAACAAAAAAAAAAAAACAAACCAAAAAAAAAAACAAAAAAACAAACAAACCAAAAAAAAAAAAAAAAAAAAAAAAACAAAACAAAACAAAACAAAACAAAACAAAACAAAAAACCGAAGCCTCTGAAAAATTGCTTCAAGTCCTAGCTTAAAAACCTCTTCAGTTATCATGCAGAAACCAAAGTTAAATCAGGTGAAGATGTGACCTTGGAATTTAGATCAAGGTCACCAAACTTTACATTTCTTTTAGCCCTTAACAAGGACTATATAGCAGTGCACTATCCAAGTCCTTGCTCAAAAACTTCTTCAGTTATTGTACAAAAACCGCAGGAAGTCTACTGTCTGTGTGTGACCCTCAAAACTGGGTCAAGGTCACCCATCTACAAACTCAAACTAGCCCTTATAGGCAACCATAAAGCTGTGCAATATAAAAGTGCTACCTCTAAAATGCAAGTTATCATGCAGAAACAGAATTCAACCAAGTGGCTCTGTGACCTTTGAAATTAGGTCAAGGTCACCCATCTTCAAACTTGACCTAGCCCCGAATACGGACAATTATCCAGTGCAATATAAAACTCCTGGTTTAAAAAGCTCTTCAGTTATCATGTGGAAACCAAAGTTAACTCAGGTACCAATGTGACCTTGGAAATTAAATCAAGGTCACCAAACTTTAAATTCTTTCTAGCCCTTAGAAAGAACTATAGACCAGTAAAGTCTCCCAATCCTAACTTAAAAACTTCTTGAGTTATTGTGCAGAAACCACAGGAATTCTACAATCTCTCTGTGATCCTATAAACTGGGTCAAGGTCACCCATCTTCAAACTCAACCTAGTCCTTACAGAGAACCATAAAGCTGTGCAATATTAAAGTCCTAGCTCCAAGGTATAAGTTATCATGCAGAAAGCATGAAACCATGTTCAGTAAAGGGGCTCTGTTACCTTTAAAATGAGGTCAAAGTCATCCATCTTCAGACTTTGTCTAGCCCCAAATATGGACTATAATCGTGTGCAATATAAAAGTCCTAGCTTAAAAACCTCTTCAGTTGTTGTGCGGAAACAAAAGTTAACTCAGGTACCAGTGTGACCTTGGAAATTACGTCAAGGTCACCCATCTTCAAACTTTGACTAGCTTTTGACTAGAATAATACACCTGTACAGTATCACAGTCCTAGCTCAAAAACTTCGTGAGTTATTGTGCGGAAACCACAGTCTACCGTCCGACCGACCGACCGACCGACCGACCGACAGAAATACATGTGCAAATCTATATGCCCCACCTTCTTCGAAGGGGGGCATAATAAACCAGTTACCTTTTGTAGCTGTGGCTATACGATTTTTGTGAGGTATTTAGTTATGCATCCAGATTTACTGTCTCAAATTTGATGTTTCTATGTGCAGTAGTTTTCAAGTTATAAAGTTGCAAATTACAATGTAAAGTAATGGGAATACATAACCCTAGCCCTTCACTGACTACAGTGTCCTCTTTTAGGCAGTTCTAGAGCCTTTTGTTCTTGCCCGTGCCCATTGTGTAACTTTGTTCATGTTTTGTCCTGTGTGTTTTGCAATATACATTTTGTGTGTCACTCCATGTTCTGGAGAACCCCCAATTAGTAACATCTCGATGTACTACAGGGCGATCCAGTTGAAATAATTATGTTTGAAAAAAATCGAACCTTTCAATCCTGAATTTTTTAACTGAGTCGACAGTTTTCCTCGACATCATTGCCTTCAAAGTGGACCGCGGAAAACTGTGGGCTGAAACACACACACACACACACACACACACACACACACACACACACACACACACACACACACACACACACACACACACACACACACACACACACACACATTATATATATATATATATATATATATATATATATATATATATATATATATATATATTCATTCTGAAACTAATAGATCTGTATACATGTTGGTATTAGGATGGACGAAATGTATTTTCAAACAGAATTCAAATAAGATATTACGATTTAGATAGCAGACACTACATCAGTTTGTATTATACGGAAATATATACCCGTACTTTTTCTATCACTGATCTGCGCTGCTTTTCCATTTAACCCCCAATTTTGATGTTTAAATAAGAAGCCCTATTTCTTACAAGTCTAGAATTTAAACTCTAATTTTTCCTCGCTTTCTCTCTCTCTCTCTTGAAACAGCAGGTAGCTTATAGGCTATGAGGGAAGAGAAGAGAAGAAAAAAGAATTAAGATGACAGGATGTCTTTTCTTGGATGACGAGAACAACGATTATAAGTTTTTAATTAACAAAGAGAAGAAAAGAGAATTTCTTTCTTTTCAAATCTTGATTTATGAGAAGAACCTTTGAGTTTTATACTTCAAAGCTAGAATATGCACTTCTATAAGCTTTGTGATCATTCCTGTAAATATAAAAACATGCAAGTTAATCTGTGATAAAAAAAATGCTGTGGGTGCATATTTAAGCTGCAGCAAAAGCACCTTTGGGACGTGGCAGAGTTAAATGCCAAGTGGCAGCATGCCAGGAAGTATTTGAGTGATCGCCGCTCTTGCTTAAAGGTCCCAAATGCCAAAAGATATATCTTTTGTTCAAAGTGAAAGACTTAGAGTATCATCGCATTTTTCTCAAGGATATTTTCCATATTCGCAGAGGAAAATAACTTTATTGGCAAAAGAATTTTGTTGCCCATGACGTGCCCGAAGTTGACAAGTTTGCGCCTTTTTGGCCATCAAGCGGGCACTGGGTCATGACGTCACGAACTAGTCCAGAGGCCAGATCGAGAAAAGTCTCTTAGTTTTCGAGTAACCTTGCTCACGTGGACCCAGGAATGAAACTAATTTTGTTTAATAGGCAACACCTTGGGCCAAAATAATATGCGGCAGGATTAAAAAAAAAAAAAAAAAAAAGGGTAATTTTGGGTCAGAGGTTAAAAATGCAGAAAAATATTATAACACATACCATTTTTTTTTCTAGATTTGTTGTAACGGAGATATTTTTTACAAAGTACAGAGTTAGAATTACTAATACATACACAAAAGTAAAGGAAGTGAAGGGTACATTAATGCAAAGTCATTCTGTTGCAGGTCAAGGTCATCATAATTGAACTTAAAAGCTGAAAACGTAAAAAATTAGCTGAATGACTTATTTTCAATTCATCCTTAAATTCTGTGTGGGTCGTCCAAAGGATAGAGTTGTACTTTTTGATAGACAATATCCTCACATTTGTTGAAAGTCATTCTGTTGCTGGTCAAGGTCATCATTATTGACCTTAAAAGCTGAAAATGTGAAAAATTAGCCGCATGACTTTTTTAAAATTCATCCTGAAATTTTGTTTGGGTCGTCCAAATGATAAACTTGTACTTTCTGATAGACAATATCCTTATGCACAAAACCATTGTAGCTGCATCCCAAATTGGAATAACGAAACTTAAAATGATGACGTCATATGTCAAAACAGCAACACAGCTATACTCCAAGTGTGTCAGTCCAAACCTGTTATAACAGTCGTA
>OZ026620.1:31662334-31715334 GCA_964020975.1 Hermodice carunculata
GCTGTGTGCATTCCACTAAATGTTCATATGGTACAAGTTACCAAGTTTGCACGGAACTCCTGCCCAGCCTGGAGAGGTGGATTTCAAGCCTCGAATGCACTGTCGAAAGTCTTTAAAATGTGACATGAAGCCTTTCCTTCTTAAAGTGGTGGTCAAATGTCGATGCGTCAATGTTTTCAGCTAGTTTAACAGTAATGAAAATAAGTTGAAAATGAAATGTACATAAGACCTATCAAGGTAACACGCCCCAAGTCAACGCTTTCCTTGGCTTGGAATGGGTGCATACAAGTAACATCTTATAAACTGTACGGATTGCTGTTGATACACTCTTCAAGTCAGTCTTAAATTTAGTCCTCATTCAATGGAAAAAGGTTCTTTGGGATCTGAGTATTTATCCAAGTGGGCCTACCACTGGAATACCAGAAGCAGACTGTCCACTCCAATTCGAGTGTCATAGCGCACATTCTCTTTAAACAGACATGTGCAAATTATTTAAGTCAGCTGTCAGCATTAACAGAAAAAAAAAAATCAACGTACTAAGCAAGGTTACTTGGTGCATGCTGCCTGTATTACGTCACTGTTGAATTATTTTGGCACACTGTCTCTAAAAACATTAATATATATATATATATATATATATATATATATATATATATATATATATATATATATATATGTATATATTACCAAATATATCTAAGAATATTGATATGCACCCGCTTACAAGCAAAATTTAGTTGATTTGAGATTGAAAAATAACCCAGTTATTCCCAGTTGTCAGTGGCATTTTGAAAATTTCAGATTTACTCTGAAAAATTTACTCTGAAAATGAACCAAATTACAGAATGCAAATGTGACAGTTTCCTTGAGGTTATTTTATTTGGCAAAAAATTCTGAAATACAAAAGATTTCATGTGGGGTTTTCCACAGACAGGCAACGGTTACATTTAAGTAAAGGTTAAAACCTCCGCATGAGTATTTTCTCATGGACCACTTTTTTCGAACTAAAACCTTTTCAACTTTTGTAAAGGTGTATAATATCACAAATAAAAAATGCATATATTTGTAGTAAAAAATGTGTCAAAATTTTCAAACGTGCATGCGATACACACACACACACATTACATATATATATATATATATATATATATATATATATATATATATATATATATATATTGATTAAAACACACAGAAAGTTTAAATAAACAGGCACTTATGTCCAGGCCTACTTGTTTTACTTCCTCCATATTTTTGTAAAATTCGTCCAAAAATCTGCTTCAGTAGGCGGTTTGTAAAACGCACCGATTAACTATTTGTTATTACAACTGGTTGTTGTTTCTACCCATACACATTCCAATGTATTTTATTCCAGGTCAGGTCTTCGTTCACCTGACACCTCATTACGAATATTTTTATACACACTCTGCCATCCAGCCCGGACTGTCTGTCACGTCTGAAGGGGTTTTGAAAACCTGGTAGTTCAATTAAGTCATTTGGAATAGATGGATTCAACCATGTCTCCGAAAAAGCCACAACATCATCTTCAAAAACAAATTCGTAGATGTCGTCAGTTTTGTTGCTCGAAATGCGAAAGTTTTGGTAAAAAACAGAAAAATCATGATGAGATTTAGAATCGCTTAACCAACTAATGATGAGCAGGAACTTGAAGTACTTCTGCTTGAACTATTTAGTGAGACCGGACCTGGATTTCCCTCTGCGTCTCCTGACAAAAGTAGTAAAATTTCCACCAAAATACATAAATATCAATCGAATAGCATGCTTTGTAGAGACGATATAGTGAGTTAGCTTTGAAACTACGCCACGATATGAGCTTTGCAACATTTGATCGAAGCGTATCACACCACTCTTGGCGCTCAAACTTGTCATTTCATTTTCTCAAGCTGAGGTCGATGTTTTTTAATCAAGTGGGCTGGCGCGCTTAAGAAATCTGATTTTGATTGACACTTGATGTTCGTTTGCGTTTAATAGCAACTGCAGTATCCATCGTGTGAACATGCAATTTTCAGTACAATATATCCACGTGTATGTACATGTAAATGATGCAGTGGTTGTGCACTGAACTTTACAGTTAGTCAAAGACTTGACACCGGCCGGGTGTATGTTCACCTCTAATACATATTGTAAACCTAAATGAAAGATGATCTTTTGTTTTTGATAAAAAATATTAAACGTCATATTCATATTTGTAAAAATAACCGCCATGACAAAACTGTACATTTTAGGAATTCTAGTTTATGCTTGATCGATTACAGCACAAAAGATTGTCCTGAAAATGGGACAAGCTTCGTAATTTGGTGATCATTGTGTCTGGAGGTTCCCAAGGGCTTCAAAATGAGCTCACTGGCGGCACGTCAGTGCACTTTGAAGCCAACATGCTGCGATATGTGGGTCACTGCAAGAAGACTTCACTTCTTAATAAGGAATTCGAAGGGTCATCGGAATGCTAGAAGCCACATTATTCCAAAAGCGTGGTTAAATCCAGTGACATCAAAATCAAACACAACCCGCACACTTACCCTCCACCTTTTGCCCAATCCTATAACACTTTTAACGTTCTCTCTGTGTGTGTTTGTCTGTCTGTCTGTCTCTCTCTGTATAATGTGTGTCTTTGCATTGCTGGTGGTGGTGTGTATTTATGCACGCTGGCGTTCAAGTTAACAGACATATGAAAAGCAGGAGCGCCTTGACAACGAATCAGCAGCGCATTCAGTGAAAAAGAAATCGTTTGAGAACGTTTTTGAAACGGCTTTTTTTCAGAGCAGTTTCTTTTTCAAAGAACGTTTGGAATGCGTTTTGAAAAAAGCGTTGTTCAGCTGCGTTCTGTTACCGAAAAGCGCTTCAAACGAGTCACCCAACGCATTTCAAACGCGTTATAACAGGTGCTCCAAACACTGTTTTTCCATGTGTATCAACACTTCGTCAAAACGTTACAAATATTTCAAGCACCATGTGCATATAGCTCCGTTGACGCTGACTTTCAAGCTGTCATTACCGCTCCCAACGTTTCAAAATGTTTCAAAACTAATTGCATGTATCACTCTGGAAATATATCAAGTTATTCAGAAATAACAACTCCGTTTGTTTTAATTTTCTATCATCCTACAAAGTACCGACAAAGATGAGTTCATCGCTGCACTGCATTATCTTACGTAGCACAATGAGTAAATGAGTCGTCAGTGTCAGTGCGTGCTCACAGCTTGCGTTTCTATTTTTCGCCTTTCACATAATTAAATAGAATATTAATCAGGGGGAGATAATTGGCGGATAATTAGCCCCTGTAGTATAGTAAGTTGGCTCATGGAAGAGGAACTTCTGCAATACACCTTTCTAGATATGAAACTCTGTGGGCCGGGCACAGGACATACATGTACAGCTTACAAAAATGCATACTCGTTTAACATCAAAGTCAGACGACCTGTTCAGGGAGCTTCGCGACATATGGCTGACACCTGTTTCCATTGCATGAATATCTTGAAATAAGTGGCAGACTTTCTTAAGCCAGCAAGACTCAAAATTTTGTTTGAAATTATTTTGATGAAATGACAAAAGAATGATCAAAACACTTGCCCAAACGCACTACTTTGGTTATTATTTATTAAGATGCTACATTAATCCTTGGACCCCTTCTCTTCGTCATCCACATAAGTGACATGCACTCTGCTTCTGATAACGTTGAGTCTATTGCTTATGCAGATGATACAACTTTAAATCTCTTTCTCCCTTTAACTGGATCAATAGATCAAAATTTATCTAAAAATGTTAATTTCGAATTTCTGAAGGTATCGGATTAGTTAACAGCTAAGAGATTAACCTTAAATATTTCAAAGACCTAAGAACATGATTTTCCATTTTCCCACAAAAACATTCAATCAGATACTGACATGAAAAATTAATAAAATTGAAAGGCCAGATGAATTAAATTTGTAAGGTCAACAGATTAAAAACTATTTATCATAGATACCACATATAAGTAAAATTGCCAATAAACTTTCCAGACTCATTTGCATTCTTTTGAGATTGTGGTCTTAATTACCAACCAAAGGGCTTTTCCCTATATATACAACTCTCTTTTTGGTTCTGAATTATTGCCTTTTAGCCTGGAGTTATTCTCCTGATAGAATCTTGCCTTAGAAAAAGGCATTATAATGTGCATTTTTAACACCCATTTCCTTGCACATACTGAAGCCTTGTTTAAATCCCGGAATATTCTAAATCTTGACGATATAATACGATTGAAACCATTAAATTATGCAACAGGTACTCTAATAACCAACTTGTTGCTTATTTTGGGAATACGTTTCTGGCCCAAACTGTGACACATTCAAATAATAACCGACACAGAAATGTTCCTCGATTCGCTATTCTGTGAGAAGTTTCAACATTCAATGCGTTTCTTTTGTCCAAATCTAATTAAAAAGACATTCTTAAATATCACAGAGAAGTAGTCTACATTCGTTCATATTCAGGGATTTCAAACTGTGTGATATCGCAGTTCATTGAAAAACACCGAATTATGTTTTTTTTTTTTTTTCCAATGTAACAGGAATCAATTGAAAACTAAGTCACGGTACTCTTTATAAATTCATGCATACTGTACTATGTTCCCGAAGATTTCTCCTTCTTTTAGGTCTCTGTGGCCTAAATTAAGTTCATTTTCTTTACCTTGGTCCGAAACAGCCATTGTTTATACATAGACTTAGCCAGCTGCTGTCTGTGCTGTGACACAATATTTTTCTTTCGTTTTTTCTTTCTGGGTAGGGCCAGCGATAGCGGAATCAGTATTCCTCAACTGGAGTTATCCTGACACATTATATATAAATGTCTGTGCATGGAACAATAATTCCTCTCTTCATGAAATGGAAAACGTTCTACTGAATTTGTGTGTCATGCGAAAAGCCTATCAAATAAAGTTATTTGATTCTTGAGTCTTCAGTCAAGCCTTCCTCTAAGCTGAGAATGTTTAGTATATACATAGGTGCGAGCGGTGTGTACGTACCCCACATCCACCCCCAGCCGACAAGGTCCACATCTGGAACCGACAATTGGTACCTGTCAAACTGGCTATGGTCACAAATAATATCAGGATCCATTACAACATGCGTATTTACTTATAGAAGTTGTGGACAAGTTTGCAAAGAAACACACCAGACGACCGGAGCTTGGCACCGTCCTGAAGGATAACAAGGACACACAGTAATCATTAAAGTGCGTGTGACAACACACACTTTTCTGGTTTTTTTCCTGAAATTCTTTCTTTCTTTCTTTCTTTCTTTCTTTTTTTCTTTCTTTCTTTCTTTCTTTCTTTCTTTCTTTCTTTCTTTCTTTATTTCTCTCTCTCCTTCCTTCCTTCCTTCCTTCCTTCCTTCTTTCTTTCTTTCTTTCTTTCTTTCTTTCTTTCTTTCTTTCTTTCTTTCTTTCTTTCTTTCTTTCTATCTTTCTTTCTTTCTTCTTTACCAGCAAATTTGTTCGACTCTTTTCTCGGACATTGTTATACATAGAAACTCCAAACTTGGCATGATTGTACCTCCATACAAGGGGTTTGACCGTTTTATAAAGATGAGTGAAGGTGTTTAAATTATGCAAATAAAGGGCATTTGAAATTTAAAATCTTTAATATCTTCAAAAGTATAATAGATAGCGATGTTATTTCAACTTCTACTAGGGAGTTATTGACCATTGCACATCTAATGAATTTAAAATAAAAGTTGTAGCAATTTGAATTATGCTAATTAGCAGCATTTGAAATTTTAAAACTTGAATATCTTCAAAATTATTGTTGATAGAGATGTCATTTTAACTTCTACTAGGGGGTTAATGACCATTATGCATCTAATGAATCTGAGGCAAAAGTTGTAGCAATTTAAATTATGCTAATTAACGGTATTTGAAATTTTAAAACTTGAATATCTTCAAAATTATTGTTGATAGAGATGTCATTTCAACTTCTACTAGGGGGTTGTTGACCATTGCACTTGTAATGAATCTAAAACAAAAGTTGTAGAAATTTAAATTATGCTAATTAGCAGTATTCGAAATTTTCAATCTTGAATATCTTCAACACTATAACAGATAGAGATGTCATTCCAAATTCTACTAGGGGGTTGTTGACCATTGCGCACCGCATGAGGTAAAAATTTAGGTTGTAGCTATTTAAATTATGCCAAATAGCACCATTAGAAATTTTAAATCTTGAATAACTTCAAAGCTATAATAGATAGAGATGCCACTCCAACTTCTACTCCCGTGTTATGGAATTGTTGTACATTGTCATATAAATATGCTATGAAGACACACACACTGATTTGGTATGCAGCAAATCATTTTTTCTAGTTGATTCATACTGTTCTAGACTGCCTTCCGGTGCAGAATCTAAAGTCTGAAGCCATTGTACTAGACAAAGGTAGTAATGGCGAAGCTGAACAAAATGAGTAGAAAACTGAACTAGCAAAAATGAATCAAAAGTGGAGCGCCAACACCACTTTCAGAAAAGCGAGTCTGTATACGCAGGCAATTATAAAACCAATCGAGAGAAAATAAAAAAAAATTGCCATAACACGAACATACATACATACATACATATATACATACATACATCGAACATACATACATAAATACATACACACAAACATACATACATACATACATACATACATACATACATACATACATACATACATACATACATACATACCAAAAAGTCCAATCACGGTGCAGTATTACCAAAAAACTGTCTGTCACAGTCTAATTTAGACACTCATGCTTTCGTGGAAAAATGAAGCATCATATGAGTTAGCGCTGGCATGATAGCAAAACGGAAGATCACTGCATAGGTCGAGCTTTTATGCATGAGGTAACCTGGAACAGTTAAGTTCGTGAACTCTGGTGATTCCATTGAGCGTCATTGTCCTTTATCACTCGTGAGAACAACTCACAAGCTGATGAATTAAGCTGGACCTTGCAGAGAGATGGGAAATTTGAACTGAGCCATTATTATGTTGAGAAACATTTAAGTTTTAACGCACTGAGTTAAGTGACGTCTGTAGTCTTAAGTCAGTGCCAGAACCACCGACCAAGGCCTGTAACCATAGTATAGAATGAGGTAACTTTGCACACATGTACGAGGCAACAATTCTGTCTCACAACCCGGAACACTGAGTAGTATTCGGTAGAAAGTGAATTCAACTCGTTCTTGCACTTGACACGACCCCCCCCCCCCAAATCAATTCACCTTGTTTGTAGATTTTAACTCTTTCAGTGCCTCATTTAAGACCCAGTCAACAGCTTTCCCCAGGACGCTTTGGACGCAATGCACAAAAGGCGTGCAGAAAAAAAAGCCATTTACCTGGAGTTTTATATTTTATGTAGCTTCAGGCATGCCGGTATTTGAATGAAAGGTCTTTTTACAAGGTTGTCTAACTTGGTACCTTTAGAACTTCACAGCAGTTCGTTTTAAGTGGTTCGACTTTGGTCACTGAAAAAGTTCAGCAAGTTGCATTCACTTCCACATTCAAAAAGTTGGTACGGTAACATATGTAAAAACAATCATATATATATATATATATATATATATATATATATATATATATATATATATATATATATATATATATATACATATTTGTACGAAACTTGAAACTTAAAAAATGCATTTGACGTTTTGCCAAAAAACATACCAACACATCTGAAACAGTTATATACATACTTTTACAACCACAAAATGACTACACGACAACACAAGAACCACATGACCAAATATATAATGGAAGAGAAAAGGAGACGTAGGAAAAATCAAACTGTCTATCTGTATGTGCTCTCACTTATGCCACAGAATAGTTTATAGATAACCCACGACAATCTATTGCGTACAATAATGAAATTGATTTACTGGAGTAAAGTATACAATGTAAGTCAAATGACTGTCTTCAACATCAAGTATCCCAGGGATGCAAACATTCAAAGTGTCATTTCATGGACAAATATTAAGACCATCAGAGAGCACAAAATAATTCACAAAGAATATGGCAGCAAATACTCAATTCGGATGAGGGACACATACAGTAAATTGGCAAGCGACAGTTGGAATCTCTGGTATCAAATACTGTTGTAAAACGGCGTAACAATATGTACGCGCACTTAATATTTTATAAGGAAGTTTTGAATTGCTGAATTAAATTCAAAGGAATATATGTACATATGCACCAAAACAGACATTGATTTCGTTTCTGCATGTCCTTTGTGGGGTGTCAAGGGCGCCTAGTGAAATGTAAGGTCGAATAAATGAAAGCTGAGACTCAACACAGTGCAAGAAACGAACTGTTGTTGACCGTATTTGTATACACATCAGCCTAGAAACCTGACCTGATGTTAATCGGACTCATTTTCCTGAGCGACCTTGCAAAAGTTCAATGTGTAAATAATGCAATGTGAATATGCCAGATGCGGAAAGAGTCCTTTTTCTGTGGCATAAAAAGGTGGAGTACGATACACATGTTACAGCTCAATTCTTGTTGCTACTTTAGGATATGTTTATGAACAGTCGCCCTTTTACCAGGGCCAGCAAATACACGACTTTTTAATACTTGCCGTTCTTTACCCGTCTAGCCAGTCACTGTTTTAATTGCTTGTAATGTTTTTGTCAACCAAGAACAAAGTCCATATAAGAATTTCATGAAAGTTGGGTGGAAGAAACCGGTGTTAGACTGTGTTAGATAGCACTGGCCTCATGCTGAATACTTGAATTTCAAAGAAAAGTTGGGAACTTTTTGTTTTTTGTTTTCATTTTCATTTTCTTTTGTGTGTGTGTGCGTTTGTCAGTTCTGGGATTTTTTTCATAGTGTTTGTGCTTTTTTTGGAATTTGAATATCGTAACGCCCATCTTTCAGATTAAGTCTAACAATATCAGCTTATAAGTGTGATGGACAAACGGAATTAATTGGACTAACATGTAGCCAGTAAACTACGTTTTACTGATATCACCTATTTTTAACAATGGGATAAGACTGAATCATGTTATCCTCCAGATGACACGAGATCTTGACATCTCCTGACGAGGTCAGACAGAAAGCGTCCCGTGATCCCGCTTGACTGCCAGCCGGAACATTGAATCATAATACTGTGAATGTTTCGAAGATTCAGGAACATATGTACGCAAAATGGCCAGGCTTTTTTCCTATTTTTAAAGATGCAAGGAAAACTGTTGACCTGGGGCATGCTATCAGTATAGGTATCATCTACAGTTCTCAGGAAAAATGTTTTATCTTGACAAAAGAACTTTTTTTGTAAAAATGATTCAGCCAGACGACAGTTTACATCCGGGTGCTTTGGGGCGATTTGGTGATGGAAAAGGCTTAATTAACTTGCGCAAAATCTGTTTGTATATGTCACTTCTATTATTCATCATCTTCATTTTTATGTAACATGTTTATTTGCTCCATATGTTTAACTTTCTTTAAACTCCCTTTTAACCCCCACCCCCACACATATCACAATGTCAGAGTGCCTGCCTTTGTTAATTAGGACCTAAGCTCATTTTATATCCCACAATTGTGAGTCCAATTTGTTCTAACAAGCTGGACACAATGCAGGTATGATGCTTGGTTAGCTTTTGCAATAATTGTTATTCATTCAATCCATTTTGGTCTTAACATGTAACATTTGTGCACTCACGAGTTTTCCACTTTGAAAACATGCCAACATCTTGAAGTTCATGCAGTTGGCTCAAACTAGTGGATGTTGCGGTCCGAAAATGCAATTTTACTAAGTCCTGTAACTCCGCATCTCCACGCATGTTCTCTGAAAATATAAACGTGCCAAGTTGTCCCCTATTCTCTTTACTATTTTGGAATACCTTTGTGTTTTCCCGAGTGACTGGAGCACGTGATTGAGGCCGGTCAGAATCATAAGTGGCTATTTGACTGTGATTCAGTTGCAATATCCTGGTCAGTGTCGTGGATTGCTCCCTGTACACCCACACTCACGGCGATTAATGATCGGACAAGGTAAATATGGATCTGAACGATGAATATACATGTGACATGAATAATGAGTAAACACGACGCACCAAACTTACAAAGGTTAATACCGGAAAAAAACCCATACTATTAAAAAAAAATATTGGAAACTACTTGTGACAAAGTTCAGCTGGGGACACAGCTATATCTAAGTATTGATGTACTTACAGACTATTTGAACTTGGGTAGTTTGTTTTTCGAATGAACTCCCCCTCACGGTCTTCTGTAATTTAAATGAAGTTTGTTTGTTTTTGTTTCACGCGCATGGTTATATCCCAAGAGCATAGTACCTGTATCTAAATACACTTGTGACATTTATGAAAGCCACATGTTAGTATGTGAACTATTTCCATGATTTCCCGCAAATAATTGTACATTATTTACATACATCAGATTGAATGAATCTGTGAGACTCCTTGAGAAAATTATAGATGCTTGTGTGTTATGGCACAAAGACATCGCATTATGAATGTAACATGATTGTACGTAAGTTTTGATGTAATCAAGTTGTGACTAAACAACTAAACAAGCTGCATAAACAAGAAAAAAAATCTGTCAAAGCCTGAAACCACCCTTTAACAAATTAAAGTATTCAAAAGTCATCGTGCAAGATCAATGTCACGGACGTGACGTCGCGGAAGTATTGGTTATCAGTGAACTGTGGCCAGTTGTGACCGCGGCACATGGTGCAAGGTTTCGATAAGACGACTGCTAACAAAACCCACAACAACAAATCAGCACTCGGATGCGGAAGGCAAGGCTACACGCAGTTGCATCGCGATTGACTGATCTGGACTCACAGACCAGGGGGAGTTTTCTTGAGAGGAATCGCCTTCGCCTGGATGCATGTATACATGTAAACCTCAAACTAGATTATGTCTGTTGGTGGCCAAGTCATATGTACACAGTGCATAACATCGACGGCAAAGATGGAGAAGTGCGTGACAAATGTATCTTTACGATTTTTTCTCCTGATGTGGTTGCATGCGCTGCAAGTGATCCATGGTAGGTACTTTATTTATGTTTACTGATTAAATTTAGTTGAGGCGGATTCGGAAATTTCAGAAATGAAGGCGCTAGATTTTCAGTTTGGGAAAACACCTGAACAAACCTAAAAAGTATGCAACTTGTCAGTTGAAAATACAGATTCTGCACTTAAAAAAAACAAACAAAGAAAAAAAAAAAAGAAAAAGAAAAAGAAGGGGGGGGGGGGGGGAGGGACCCGAGCACCAGGAGTACTTTTCCCCAAATCCACCACATAAGTTTTGTACTCTGTGCGTCCCCCCCCCCCCTCCAGTATATTATCATACCAGACACGCTAAGTTTGAAATCATCGCTTGTCATAATTATGTTTGTCATATTTTGTTGACACGAATATCGACTTGACAGACAGCAAACAAAATCTCTCTCTCTCTCTCTCTCTCTCTCTCTCTCTCTCTCTCTCTCTCTCTCTCTCTCTCTCTCTCTCTCTCTCTCTCTCTCTCTCTCTCTCCTAACTGCAAACTCATTTGCTCCTTTTTGAAAAGTACATTTGGTCGACGAGGGCCACGAAATGTGAAATCTGGCTCATCCTCGCATCAATATATTTCTCGTACAGATATTGACTCAATTTGAAGCCCGTAACCCCACTGAACATAATCTATTGACTTCGATTAAGTACATTTGCGCCACATTCAATTTTAAATTAGTAACTTTTTCTCGACATAAATTTTTAAATCCGTTCAAAGTCTAAAGCTAACATCTAGTTTCACATTATCAGAAAAATAAACGTATTCCCATTGTTTAAATGCTTGCCACGATTAATGTAAAACATGATTCTTTTGTCACAAAATACATAGTTTGACAGGAGTGCTTTCACGTTAACTGTGGACCAACATATTGAACCTGTTCAGTGATATGAATAAGGAGTGGTTGCGGTGTTTTAATTCAAATGATTGGCTACTGGCCTTTATGCCGAGATTAGAATGGAGTGAATGAACATATTGAATAGAGTAAATAAAGGGCAATCTTGCTTTATCACCCAATTACTGCTTTTTGTGTATAGGTTTCCGATATATGTTAACCCTTTTCGTCCTGAATGTTTCAGAAATGCTCGTCAAAACATTTTAACTGGCACCAATGTAGTTTTATTTCAAATCGGTTTGATAAAATCGGAATATAACATTAAAAGAAAGATAGTCCTTCTATTCAATAGTACACAAGTATGACGTTGCTAAGTCGAAATTAATTTACATGTTTTCAGTTTACGATTGTCACAACGACTATTTTTGAATTTTTTGGCAAGCTTCGCCTGTCATACCCAGGTGCATGTACGTCTGATTATCATCACAAGTCATTGAGGTTATGACCAGTTCGAGGTCAGGTCGGAGTTTGTTGACATCGACAGGCACATGCTCCAGACGCGCATGTGACAAATTGCGAAATCAATATCAGCATGAAGTATAGGGCTCAGTGCCTCTGTTTGTGCGATAGGTCTCTGTGTATTGATCACATATGATTTGGTCCTTTAAGTGAAATTCCGTCGACAACTTTCTTATGGGACATTTGGAATGAAACTCCCCAGGCGATAAGCTATATCGGAGCTATGAGAAACGCTCCACATAAGCCAGGTTAGGTAATTCACAATGAAAAGAAAGTCTTTTCAGTATGGAGCATCTAGACTTACTTCACTCTTTTTTTTTCAAAATGTTTCATAAGGAGAGAAGTTGAAAATAAAATTTCAAAAACAGACGACCTTCGCATCTGCCAACTTTTGTCGACTTCTTCGCGCGGAAAATGTTAGAGGTGGCACTGGCACTTGCGCTATATTGTTATATTTTCGTGCACTAGCCTGCTATGTAGTTTGAATTTGGTGACAATCACCAATGATATATTTAGATATCATTGGACAGACTTACCGCTTGCTGACCTGGATTTCTGCCAAATATATAATGTCGTACGCGTCGTTCACAGTTCTCAGGAAGAATTTGTGGCGGTAATCAATACTCTGCCAAAATATAGTCTAGTTTCTTTCCAGGTGGTTGTTTACATTGTGAAGTAAAATTAAAACTGGCACTTCGAAGATTTGATATTCACTCCTTCACTGATAATTTGTACATTCGTGGCCCTACTAGCATCTTTTTTGATCAAGCATGATGATTGTATTGTAATCCCAGATATTGTCTCCTTTAATTACATTTAGCTCCAAATAAACACATGGCGTTTTTTACTCCAAGAATATCTTGAGAAAAGCTGCTAATAAGCGTATCATGTAAAACATTGCCTGATGTGTCCAGTTAAATATTTTGTGAATGCGCAAATACAAGAACGAAATAATTAGGAAGGGACGTTTGGAAGTACACTCATTGTCTTCTCGTTTTGGCGGGCTGCTGGAATCATGATGCGTTCCTGCCCCAACACCCATTCCCACCTTCGTTCACACGAAAAGCCTCTATCTTGTTTCATTACTTGGCGCAGGTGAGCAAAGTCCATATGGAATGGACCCAAAAACGATGAAAAGTACTCCGTCAGTATGAGCCCCTGTTCAGCTCGGAGAAAACAAGAGCGCAAAAGGTTAAAAGATTGGTAAATGGAATATGCTTCGATCTTTTCACAGTGGCTGCTTCCTAATAAAAATATATACAGTGGAAAATTCCATTGTCAAGTAATTTTGGTTATGGGTCATTGGATCTTTGACACTCAGGAATTACAAAACACACATGCAGACAGTTTTTGCATGGGACAGGCTTTTCTCGCCCCGATTCAGTTGAAACTATTTCTTGTCCTTGTATGTTTCACTGTTTGTGTTGATTTATCGATTTCCGCACCTACAACGCAGACAAGCTCTGCATTATCTCTGGTACACATGGTCTTCCCCCAGGACAACCTGTTTCCTTATCGTCGTTGTACATTCTTGTGTACATATTTGTTGTATGATCATTGGTCTAAGCATTTATTTAGGTATGTTATTGAAAAACAAAAACAAAAACAAAACAACACCCCTCACGCCCCCCCCCCCCCAAAAAAAAAACGCTCAAAACAATTGCGAATAAAGGCAGTGGCGTGCCTTGGCCTATTTTAATCACAACTGTACATAAGATAGAGTAAATGTTGCACAACTAATACGGTGTCATAGATCAAAATAAACCAGGACACGAAAGGACAGAATTCTCCATTTGTTATCTAGATGTTGTCCACTTTTTGTTGTGTTGTCAATTCATGTACAAGAGGCTTTCATATAGGCATTGTGTCTGTTGGCCAATTGGTTATTGCAAATGAAATATGTTTAAACCAGACCTTATTCACACACACACACACAGACACACACACACACACCTGGACAACACGATGCACCGGCAAAAATTCCGACAAAAAGCAAACGTTATGTATGTTTGTAAATACGCGAACATATTTGATCGATTGTCAACGGAGAGTTAAATACATTTCAAATCATGGACGGTCCAGCGTGTTTTTATATATTTTTAAAAGAAAATAATACATCAGGACATCTCTCTTTTTTTCACTCTCACTTACTCGGTTGCTCGCTCACCCTCCGCATACACAACTTTGAAAGTGGGAAGCAAGTCAAGTGTACCCATGCATTTATTCTAAATGGCAATTTCTCAGACGGTTATATTATATATTTGGGGATTTTCCACGAGACCCATGTAATGTCCACAAAGAACGTGCCTTGCGTCACGCTTGGGACGTTTTCACAACAATTCAGGCAATGTAAATCCTTGCTGACAATAAATTGATCAACACTCCCAGGGGTCACACGGCTAGACGAGCTCGGCCCAGGTGGCTGCAAATGTCTCCTATTTGTGTTCTTCTTGGGGAAAAAAACTTCAATGTTTGCATTTGTAGGTTTCAATCCGCGGCCTTGTTGTGTATCATTCGGGCAACCCGAAATAGAAAAATTGCAAGTAGATTTATTATATCTGGGTACCAGACAGGTATTTCAAATACCTTTATAAATTATGGTATCTGTCCCATCCAAACTACCCACCCACCTGCCTACCTACGTTGAAGACTTCCGATCCATCTACCTGCCTACCTATCTACCTACCTACCGACCTGCCTGCCTGCCTGCCTCTCTACCTGCCTACCTACCTACCTACCTACCTACCTACCTACCTACCTACCTACCTACCTACCTACCTACCTACATATAATATTGATACATGGCTTATAATTAGAATAACAAACACGAGCAATGTTTCATGTGCCAGGTAGGGTAACAGCACTTGACGAAAACATAAATGGAAGAAACTGAATCAAAATTGGGAGATGTGTTGTCTCCCTGCGAGTCAAATTCAAGCAAAATGTCCATCGGGTTGAATTTCTACTTGGAGAAAGAATCTACACAGTACAAAAACCTCTCATTGTCTGATCGTTCCTCCAACATCTTTGTTAATTTTATTGTTCTAACAATGGAACTATTCAACTGAAACTGTAATAGTGGTTCCACTCACACCATTCTTTTGTGATGACAAAGAAAATGAATGA
Source organism: Hermodice carunculata (assembly GCA_964020975.1). Lineage (NCBI taxonomy): Eukaryota > Metazoa > Annelida > Polychaeta > Eunicida > Amphinomidae > Hermodice > Hermodice carunculata. Next base: position 31,677,856 of record OZ026620.1, read on the forward strand.
ATGATGACATGCATTATATTTCTCTGTCGTCTCTGTCTGCTAGTTGACCTGTGCGTGGCTGTTTAAATAATAATAATAATAATAATAATAATAATAATAATAATAATAATAATAATAATAATAATAATAATAATAATAATAATAATAATAATAAGTTAATTATTAAACCTGGGGAAAAATCACAGTCAAATACAAGTGCATCTAGATATGATAAGACAAATGATAAGGAGATATGAAATACAGATCAAGAATCCATGCTGTGGGTGAAAATAGCACATTAGTACAAAATAACAACATAACACAAAATGAAAATGAATTATATCACAGTAGCAAATAATAATACCACGAACACAAACATGCAATACAACTGCACGAGTCCACATTTTCAAGTGATAGCATGGATAATACACATGAAGCCAGCTATCGAAGTAACCTGGTTCTATGTATACAAAACTGATTATACACCCACTAAAAGATTTGAATTAAAAAGCCCTAGTGAGTAATTTGACCAACAAGTGTTCACTGAAAATTAATGATTTAAGTGAGTCGATGACCCCATTTTCACTATTAGGCTTAAAACGATAAACATCAATATCAGTGGTGATTTCACCTATAGAATAGCCTGCTCTTATCAACCTTTCAGCAATAGTTCCGTCATACAGTTTCCCACTGGAAATATAAACAGCTAAAAATAATCACACGTCTGTAGCAGGAGAATCGATCTCAATAATGTTTTTAAACAATCAAAGTGTTCGGCTTTTAATCTGAGTATCTACAGAAGAAATGCCAATAGCTTCAAGTAAGTTAGCAGATGGTGTTGCTATCCTAGGCCCCATGCATATTTAATGCAGATGCCCTGAACAGAGTTTAATTTATGCACCATAGTATTACTGAGATACACTCTGTACCATGCGGAAGGGTAGGCTGGCAAATCAAATACCAGAGATGAGCTTTAGTTTGGCTGGCAAGGCCAGGATAACAAAAGCCAACCTCTTCTAAACTAAAATAAGCCACCCTGGCTGATTTAATGCGTTTGGTTACACGAAGGTCTGCATCAGATTTACTACAAAAATAAGTGCCCAACACTTTTAACGAATCTGTTTTATACATACTAGGTCCGTCCAGACCAAGGGTTCATGGCACAGGAGATGTGAATTTTGGTTCATTTAAAGCCATATATTTAGATTTTGCAAGCCCAAATGAAAATTTCCATTCCTTAGCATAATCGAGACATGTATGTAAGCCCAAAGCGGTGCTACTTTTGAGTGCAATGTCGTTGGTATAGGTCAAGGAGTTAATAAAGCAGGGGCTGATTCTGACTCCAGCATCAACATGCTGAAGTTTTTGTAAATGGTCATCTATAAGACCATTAGAGAAACGAGGAGACAGAATAGTATGTCTGGTCCCTCTTTTTTTTCTTTTGTTGCTGTTGTTGTTGAAAACTGCACTATGAGCGCCATTTCAGGTGACAACACCTTACATTAAACCATACCATTTACTCATGAAGACCCAATAAATATGATCCAATCTGGTCATAAAGTTTATAGACCAGCCCAGGATGCCATATCGTATCAAAGCACTGAACAGCGTCTTATGTTGAAATGAATAAAGGAGATTTCTGGTCTTTAAATATACAACATGCATCATCCAGCAATTTACAGGCCATAATACTGTTACGTCCTTTTCTAAATCCAAACTGTGTGTTGCCTACTTTGTCATCAAACCCAAGCAATACTTCAAACACTTTGGCATAGGAATAGCTTACAGTTATAGAGCTATAGCTGTCAGTGACATTTACATATAAAGTAGACTTTTTATGTACAGGAATTATGTTTCAAACTTGAAATACCTCGGATGCAATGGTCTTGGATAAAATAAAAGGATAAATTTCAGCCAAGTGTTTCTGAAATATTACTGATATACCATAAGTCAGATAATCTGCCATAATACCATCAAAACCTGCAGACGAGTATTTTTAAATTTGATATATAGCTGTGTCAACATCATGAGCAGTGATTTGAATACCAGATCCCATGGTGTTCAGCAAAATAGTTCTTTCCACAAAACACACAAAATCTCCCTGCTTGTGAGATAACACCTAGTTAGGAAAACAGTTCATAGTTGAAGAATAGTGTTCAGCAAAATTATTGGCATTAAGATCAGATCTGATCTGTTTGCACTATTTGCGTTTAATGACATTCCAAAAACCTGTAATATTTCCCGAATTATACATTAAGTTAATTCTATTGTACCCAGCCACTACTCTAGAATCAGTATCATATACCTTTTATGGGAAGGTCTACCTGCCTCCACATTACATGGAATATTTTCTCTAACCCATACTTTCTTTTCTGCCAAAAAGAGTTTTCATGAAGTGTCTTTTATCTGAGTCCCCGGATGTGGATCCAGTCTGTTTATGCAGATCACCCTGATAAGTAAACAACAATTCAGTAGAACACGGAATGGTCTGAGTAATCTTTCTGTATATTCAAACTTACACTCATTACACAACTTAGAAAGAAAAGTTGACAAAGAGGCAGAGTGTTTGTTGATGCATCAACTTCAATGAAGACACTCCTTTACAATATTCTAATATTACTTCGCAGGGTGCATTGGATCAAACTTAACACAGTTTACATGCATCAGCTTCAACGAACACACTACTATACAATATTTTAATACTACTTCTCAGCATGCATTAAATCAAACTTTATACGGTTTACATCCTACTTAAGCCATCGGTTTCAATGTTATCCCTGCTGTGGATATGTTAAGTTGTCAAGTTGTACTCTTGTAAATATAAATTCCATCTTCATAAACTATGATTCTTGTCCTTGAGCTTGAATCAAAAAATGAACATAAAATATATAATTGCAAATAGCAAACCATTGTCTCTTTTTATGTGGCTTAATATGTTCTCTGATGCTTGTTAACCTTCCTTGAAAAATAACCTATACACTGTTCCTGATTATCTGTAGTGCTTTATATTAAAGCCTTTTGCAGTTACCGCAATTTTAAATGGAAAAATTTGGAGCAGAAAAAATTGATGCACTGGTTCAGGTCCATGAAAGCAGTTTGACACAGGTCATTCCAAACGAAATTTTCTCTCTTTTTGTTATTTTGTTGAGGGTTCATTGATTTTGAAACAGTTTTTACAAAATTACACCCTGCCATTCCAACGAATTGTAACTAGTCTTCCATCGTAGTAGGCTGGGGAAAATCAACAATGACACATATTTTGGCAATACGCTTATACTGCCTACAGCACATCCCATATATATCACTTCAGCTTGGCCCAAATGGCTTTGTCTAAATTCACAATCAAACTTGCTGTGCCTTATCTTTCAAAGAATACCCTATTTCTTTCCATTTAGTCACCCTGTGTCTTTGGAAAGATACAGGCATCATCAATATGTCATACAAACTTCTAGACTAGCTAAAACAGTGTTCGGTAACCTTACAAATATGGCGTGTTAACTTTTTATACCAAATGGCATGACTTTACGTTGAAATAGGCCTCCAGGTCTTGTGAAAGTCAATATTTCTTTTGCCTTTTCTCCAAGTGGCACATGGCAATACCCTTTCAATGGGTTGCACGTGTTTGCAAGCGTGCATTCCCTATTGTATTGATGGAATCACTCACCTTTGGAACTGGGTACAAATCTGATATACATGTGTTTACTGAATTCACTTACCTGTAGTCAATGCTTTGAGCAGTCAAGTTTTGGAACCAATACAAAGGGACCAATCCAAGAAATCTGACTCATATCTATTTTGTCATCATCCAGCATCTATTTTATTTTTTCGTGAAGTACAGCAACTGTTATGGCACTCAGTTGATAGAGTTTCAGCTTAGTAGGATTTCATATATGTATATATTATGATCATATATGTATATATCATGATCCAAAAACTAATGTGACTGGGATGTGACAAAATATTTGTGTACAGTGGAACCTTGTTAATGCGAACACCGTTGTACCCCAGTGATCTGTTCAAATAAAATGAAGCGTCTGGATTACTGTATCACTATTACTTGAAATGAACAATTCTGTTCCACGAGAAGTGTTCAGATTAATGAGACATACAGATTAATGAGGTCCATATTAATAGGGTACCATTGTACATATAGCGGTACTCATGAATTTTTTTTATCTAATCAGCTTGCTGTGATGGATCCACGTGACTGAACTTACTATTGACAAGGTTCAGTAGTAATTCAGGCTTCATTTTCATACTTGAAACGGAACTCCAGTCTTCTTCTGATAGATCACCGTCAAGAGAATGTACCACAAAATTATCTGTACTCCATTATATACTTAGAATGGACAGCAACCGATGAATCAGCACCTGTGTGCAATAGGTGTGGTCCATTCTCTTTTTGTAACTGTGGTCCGGGTCGAAGATGTATAGCATTACATTTTCACACGTCTGTGATACAGAATTTTGCAAAATATCTTACAGTCTTGTATAACAACAGCTGCACCATTTTCTTTACAAACTGTTTTCTGTGGAGCTAAAGATTGTGACTCAACTATAAACAAAGAATTTTTCTATCTATCCAGCAATATGTCCTTTTTACACTGAATGTTTCAGCAATGGTGCTGTTACATGAATTTAACTGGACTCTTTGTAATAAGACCGCTTACACTCTTACAGCCAAATTGATCAATTGTTACATGTAGTTCCTGGTATATCCATAGCCTGCTATCTGTTTCGTCTGTTGGTCTTACCTTCTCCATGTATAAAAGCAATTAGCGAGTATGCTCTCACTCTTTTTGTTTCAACAGTGGCATGCTCCCCTTTTGAATATGTTGGAATGTGTCCCCCTGTGCACTTCTCTTTTCTGCAAGAAGGATTTGTATAGGGCATTGTACTTTTTCCTAATTGCCAATAAATATGTTTAACTCATTCCATACCAGTCCCTGATATTTACGTTTATTATCAAGATTTAAGACGACAATTGCATATCTAAATTCTTCATGAAAAGAGGTTTCGTTCAAGTACCAACATGCCTATAGTCTTAAGTCACTGGTTCTGGCACTGCCTGGCAAGTCATGCAGCAGCTGCCGCAAGGCAGTGCCAGAACCACTGACCAAGGCCTGTGACCATACTGTGGAATGAGGTAAAACACGAGTAAACATGTTTAGTTTTCTTACACACTTATGACCGGCTAGTATCTGGGACTATGTATGACGGTCCAAATAATGGTCATGTGTACTTTTACCTGTTTACAGGAAAGCAGACAATGCAGATAACAATAGACATTTGATTATACAAAGGAATGACATGGTTATTTGAATCATAAAAACAGTTAAACGAATCAATCATGACATCATTGGCGTGCATCATTCAAGATACTTTCACAGATGTACATCTGTACGTATTTGCCTGTCATTTGTGGCAATTCAAAATCGACAGCTAAATAGCCTGTGTCTGGTGCTGTTAAGAAGTATTTATACTTCCAAACTCTGCTGGATATAGCTTGCTCCCAGTCCAGACCCCATGTTCAATTTGATATATTTATGATGGTGAGATGTGATGAACATGCAACATGATTTCACAAAAATCTTCCAGTGTTGATGGTTAAGTTAGCTTTGCCCTAAATGTGATATCATTGTCCACTGGTCATGTGAAATTTCCGCAGGAAAAGGCAACTTCTCTACCTGCCATACTTTAATAAATCAAATAAATTCATGAACCACGACGTAATTGATAGTGTGTATTATTACATACATAAAAAGACCCATTTGGGAAAATAGCAGAAATACCATCAGGTGGTCTAGGTTACGAGGTAGTGGTTCTAAGCCTGTGGGGGAGGGTGGGCTTAGAACCACTACCTCGTAAGACGAGCTCCTCCGTCTTTAGCAGGAAAGGAACGATTGACTGCAGAAATGAAAACACAATACTTTATTGCAGATAGGGTAAGTGCTAAGGCCCTAAGTTGGCCATTGCACATACAGATGTTTTGTGTTCACCCTCTCTACCCTGCCCCCCCCCCCCTCCCTACCCCCGTAGGCCTATTAGCTTTGAGTGGTCACAGCAAACGGAAAGACTTGAAGAAAATCATCATGCATACTCTGAGTGGTAGGAACTCTGTTCACTTGTTCACAAAGCCCGAATTGCAAGCGAACGTGTTAACGCTCAGCCAACCGTGTCTGTTATAGCTAACAGGATTCAACAATGCGTGCTAAGAACTTTGAAATAATATATGACAGCTGTTTTTCCATCCGCTTGAAGTTGACCACGACCTTGAACGATCTTCTGACAACAAAGGCTCTCCATTTCTGGCAAATAAAGCAATGTTCTAATCATATTGATCATTCTTGTAGCACAATCGGCTCGTCATTCCTCGGCCTTTGGTTATTTCAGGCGATCAAGAAAATGATGACAAATACAGAATGTAGATGTGCCCAGAACTCGAGGAATGCTGTGAATTCAGAGATGAAAATTATACCTGCTTTTCAGCACCATCAGACACAGGTATTTTAACTGCCGATTTCTATCTGTTGCACAAACACTAGGTAAGCCCATGTCAATTACTTTAATAGAGAATCGACTTCACGCGTGAAAAAAAAGTTGAAATGGCGAGACAGTTACAGTGATTGTGGGATGGCGCTCGCTCTCATTCCCAAACGTATGCTGGTCTTTGGCGCCCTCTCACTTGTGTCTTTTATTTGTCGTTGTTTAAAGTCCAATGCGTAAAATCAACCTGTCCTGGCTGTACGTTTATATACTTATGTTTGAAGATAATAAATTTTGATAAAAGGGCCTTTGATACAGTCACATAATTCTTGTCATGTAGATTGTAGATACATATCAGACGGATTTACCGACGCTGAAGCAACTGGTGTACGTAACAATTTTACTAGCCTCCCGAGACGGTCGGACATGACTGATATATGAAATGAAGGCTAACTAGACATGATGATGTAAATTGTATTTGTTTTGATATGTCAATTGAAACACTGTCATTTATGTGTAGTTCAAGTTGTCTTATTACAGTGTTAGTACTGTAGTTTTTTCGTACTTTTTGAAAATTTTATATCATATAGTATTGTAATATACAGTTTTTTTGCGTATTACGCTAGCGGTTGTTCAGTAACACCACGATCTAGAATCGTTGTCACACACTCCAATTCTGCAGGTGTTTTGTCTTTTTTTTACAGTTCGTGTATAATCTAAAATGGAGAATTGTCGCACATGCACTTCACTGTCTGTCATACAAGTATAGCATTAACCTTGTGGATTGAAGTACCAATCAGGCCATCCGTTCATACACACGCACAGACACACGTCGCTGCAATGAGCTGTGCGTGTTCATTCTTGGCTGTCGGTTGGTGCACATTGATGAAGTAGGCCTTTTTCCAGTCCCTGAAACTTTCTCCAAAATATTTATCAGACTTTTCAGATTTACGATTTTTGCGTATCAATGTTTACATTTGCTTTGAAATTGATCACTTGTGATCTGGTATATGTAGGACTATAAATCGGATCTAGTTACTACAGATAATATATCGCCAGAAATATACACACTTCATTAAACTCGCGGGACCTAACATCGCTGTATCGGCACACATCATTTTCCCGTTAAAAAATAACAGATTTGGTTCAGTGTCAAATGTCGTCTGCTTCTTTTCATCAAGGATGATAGCTTTGCTCAGCGCAATCTCACAGGACGCAATGCGCCCAACTGAGGAGAGCGGTTGACTTAGTCCTATAAGACTTTAGGCCTCTCGTCAAATTAAACCCACGAAGATCGGGTGATTTGAATATTTCATTATATATGTCATTTAGTACCTAGGGTGCAGGGATAACCCACGAAAGTCGATTTGACTTATTTTCAGTGGGGTCCTCTCCGGCCTAACTGCTGTTGTTGACTTTTATTCTTGACTAAGTATGTAAAATTACAGGGGGGAAATGTGCCAACAACATAAGTAGGCCTATATGTTTGTATTTGTGTCTTTTTGTCCAAAACCATTTCCTAGTAGTCATTACCCTATTCCTCAGTCCGAACTCTTTACCCTCCATAAGCTAACCTGTCCCTGTCTAACCTATATACATAGAAGTACTATTGTCCATGTTACAATTGAGAGTGTATATTATTGATATACGAAATAATCGGTCAGGAAATGAGGAGTTAACTTTATCATCAAGGTCACATGAAAAGTCAGCATATAAGCAGGGACGTGCTATTCAGAATCGCTCGTCCGTGATATAACAGACGTATCAACTGTGGCTTTGTAGCAAAAGTTCGTTTGAACGTACATAGTGGGCAATTTCACAACACATGCATGCATTCAACAAGCAGTAGGCCTATTGACTCTAGATCCGATGTTTGGTTACGTAACAGCTGCCAGGGGGCCGGGGGAGAATACTCAATGGATTTCATAAACTCCCTTCACAGAGCCAGTGAGGCATAACAATTTCTTACCTCCACCTGACCTAAGGATGGAGACCTCTGGCCACAGGGAAATGAACACTGATGACAACAAGTTTCTGAGTAAATTCTGGGGTGCAAATTGTAGCTATATAAAAATCAAACAAGTTTGAAAAAGGACATTGATTGACACTAACGTATTACCTTAAGCACAGCAAGTGAAACGAATGAATTTTTCAAATGAAAGCCCTTGAAAGTTCAAAATAGGATTTCTATTTGCATACTTGTAGATATTAACTTCAGAAAATATTCCTAGCTTTTCCTAGAGATGTAATCTGACCTTTGCAACCACTCCCTCTGTGAAATGAAACTGGAATACGTTAACTTTGTTTAAAATATTAAGATAATTTCTGAAATATGAAGAGTCACATATGCAGAGTAGAGTAATATTGAGTAGACAGTGCCAATGAAAGTGTATCTACAGATTTATGTGAGTTTGTTTTAGTCATGTATGTATACTGAGGTAATTGTTCCCTAAGCAGCAAAATTATGAGAAGTCTCTCCACAGAACTGCCTTTGTTCGTCAAATTCTAGAGGAGTAAGTTGTCAGGATTATATGATGTGCTTATGCGTCACTGTTAAAACATTATTTGCAGGCACAATGGTGTATTTTATGAGCTTTGCTAGTTACAATTCCTCCAGAAACAGTCGTCATCGCCACTGTTATGGAATAAAACTATTCGGTGTTTAGTATGCCTGCAATGCTGATGTGTAATTCTGGATCAAAATTTTTATGCAAAGGAATACAAACTTAATTTCTAAAAGTTGTCCTGTGTCACCATACACGATAAGGTGATAATTTGATACCAACTGTGGGGTCACAGACAGGGGTTGCTTCCCCTGTCGGTGGCTGGCTATCTTCCTTTGATAAAAGATGGCCGCCGTTAGGTATAAACTGCTGAACGAGTAAAGAGACGATAAGAGAGCCGGATGGTAGGTGCTAGGAAGAGCTGATGTCTATAATAATAATAATAATAATAATAATAATAATAATAATAATAATAATAATAATAATAATAATAATAATAATAATAATAATAATAATCATAAATTATTATTATTATTATCTGGAGAAGTTTGGGACACCTTTAAACTGTGTGCATTTTTACAACATGGACTTTCAGCTCAGGCAGATGAAAGAACAGATAGTGTGGAGCATAGCCATTCACACATGTACAAAGATGTGAACGTAAAGCCAAAGACAGAGGTTTGGCATAAAATTTCAACAGGTTGGACTTCCCCAAAGCAGTTTTAATTGGCCGGCGTAAGCTAATGATACCTCCCCACGTCAGATCAGATTAGCTGTAATTCATGCTATCTCACCAACTAGGCTTTCTTTGATGTATACAGTCAAACAAACTTGTCCAAAGGGGTTTTCTTAGACAATGAAAGTAAGAAAGCAAATGCACACAGTGGCTCCACTTGTAAGGAAATCCTCTATTGGACCTTGAACTTCCTCGTGATGGTGTTCGTGAAGTCGAACAAACTTGTCTCAGACTTGCCTGCGAAGCGACTTTGTGCATTCCCGCGACAACTCCGATTCGCAGAAAAATATGAGATAAGTTGTTTAAAGAATTCAGTTTATTTGAAATTAATACGTTCATCTTGAATCTATCACAATAAACTATTTAATAATTTTGTTCAACAACCAATAAAATGCTAATTGTCAATGGATTATTAACACAATCGTAAATTCGACGAAAAAATATGACGTGATTGAGTAGTGTTCCGTTTCAGTGCCTATGCAGGGTCACTTGAATGATGCAACCGCATTTTGGGATAACCATCAATGAATTTTTTTGTGATTTTTGGCTACAAACAGTACTCTCCAAAATCTCATAGTCGATCCTGACAGATATGCAATATTATGGATGGACCCAGACATATTTATTTAACATCTTTGAAGTCGGTTTAGAAAGAGAGTCACGTCTTTTAATCGTCAACACGCAAAATTAGCAGCACATACACAGACAAATCATACAAACCCAATCATATGATGGGTAACAATATACAACAGACATAGTTCATTTTTTTCTCTCAATCCTGTAAAAAAATCGTGTTCTTTGTTATTCTTTTTAATGTTTTTGCACTTGCCAAACCGGCCGCTGGTGGCTCTAGCCGGCCCATGTTCCACACTCGACCGACAGGGCAAACAACCACAACAGGATGCAACGCAACCCCCCCAACCCCCCCGCCAAAAAAAAAAAAAAAAAAAAAAAAAATGGCCAGAGAGAGTGTGTGAATGAAGAATGAACGGCACTTTGAATGGCCAGAGAGAATGTTTGAATGAATGGAGTGAATCAGTGAAAGAATGGAGTTTATTGGCTGCATCAATACAATACAATACAATACAATACAATACAATACAATACAATACACGACAACCTGCCAAACATACAAAAATACAATCATGTACAGGTACTATGCAACACAATACAATACAATACAACACAACACAATACAATACAATACAATACAGACGATATTAATTAGTGAAAAGATAAAGTAAAAAAAAAACAAACTTTGCCTGAAAGAGATCCTGTTGCCTGTATTACTTTTAAAAAGAAGGTGGTTGGTGTTATTATTTTCCCTTTGTATTCAGCTGTTATAAAAAACACAATTTTTGTGGATTATCGAAGTTATTAATTGAAAGGAAAATATCGACTTACTTGTTACCTTGAACAATTCTATGACTGAATAAATTTCATCGTCTGTTATACTGCCATATTTACTCTTTCTTACTGTAACTAGAATTTTAAGGGGCGGCCTATGTCTGTCCGCTTCTATTTTCAAGATTATGAGCACTTATTCTAAAAAGCGGTATATTTGTTTTAAATCCAATTACCAAATTTCTTTAATTTATAACTAAGGTTTTTTTCAAATTAAAGTTGTTTCATTTATAAGATTGTTTTTGTCAAATTTAAGTCTCGACCCAACCTAAATTTTTGAATGCCTTCTTAATTTTTCATCGTCTTCTGCATTATTCACAGATTTTTTTTTCACTGACTAATAAAGTATTAGAAAGGAGATTCAGATTGGTGTGTGTCAAATATAGACAGGTCAAACAAGTGGCCTCTGGTACATTTACAAAACCTGTCACAAACTGTACTTTATTTGTATATTCATTCAGGCCGACTGAATTCCACGGGAGTTACGCATGGGAGCAATCGCTCGCCCCCGCCTCCCTCCCCCAATAAGCAAGATCTCCTTGGATTGCACATGCCCATTGTAAAGTGTCTCCCAAGAAAACAAAAATAAAAAATTTGCTGCCGAGTGTTGAGCTGCCATTTGCGACACAGATTCCTTAACTCTATTACTTAGACAATTCTTTTTGTTCTATGGTCAATATAAAGCCCCGAACCAAACTACTGACTTATATGATATACAAGAAAACGTTCTAAAGGTTCAACCTGTAAAGGGGTAAAACGTAGAGTTATGTCATTAAATGATGAAAAAAACCCCTCAATTTTATCTAATTTCCACCATTTCTGTCAGTCTTATATGATAAAATGTCTCTTATTATCTTTGAATGCAGCGGATCTGCAGCTGAAGGTACTTCCAGAAACAGCCCCAGAGAAAGACAAGGCCGTAATGATCCAGTGTACAAACGTGATTACAAAGGACGATGCTCTGGAATATCCAATGAATAACACTCACATGGCCAGTTGTAACTTTTTGTGGAAACGCCGTTTGTTGCACGGGAACCATCAGAAAAAGTACACTTCTCTTCCATCCACATCGTCTGATATCATTGCCATAAAAGTGAAAAACAAATATGGCGTTCCTTATCGATCTGTATTGACAATCAATCGTATGGAACCCAGATCAGAAGGAGTCTATAAATGTGTTATGGTATGTAAAGGCAGCGCTCACTCGGCGTCCACCACCATCACAATGCGAGAGTTTAGTAGAGCTGGTGAGTCTATCTATCTATCTATCTATCTATCTATCTATCTATCTATCTATCTGTCTGTCTGTCTGTCTGTCTGTCCGTCCGTCCGTCCGTCCGTCCACCCACCCACCCACCCACCCACCCACCCATCCATCCATCCATCTATCTATCTATCTATCTATCTATCTATCTATCTATCTATCTATCTATCTATCTATCTGTCTGTCTGTCTGTGTGTTTATCTGCCTGTTTTATTTCATTAAAGTTGAAAATCCTCGCATGATTAATAATCCTCCATGCATAAAGTCGGATGACAGTTTTTGAAAATTATGCAAAGTGGTCCATTTGAAAATTTAAATCTTAAATATCTTCAAAACTATTATTCGAACAGCTTCCAGTTTTATAAGTTTGTACCTAGGCATATATCATGAAACTCAAGCTCAAGCTGTAAAATTTAAATTTATGCTAGTTATGACAATTGAAAAGTTTAAATGTTAAATTCTTCAAAACTATTATACGTAGAGACGCTATTCCAGCTTCAACTTATATGTTTGTGCTGTAGGTGCACCCAATGAATCACAAACAAAAGTTGTAGATTTTAATTTATGCTACTTCAAAACACTTGGAAAATCCATATATTGAATATCTTCAAAAGTATTATAGATAGAGGTGTCATTCGAAATTTAATTCATAGTTTTGTGCTGTAGGTACATCCAATAAACAGCAAAAAAAAAAAAAAAAAAAAAAAGGTGTAGAATTATAACTTATGCTACTTAGGGGCACATTAGAAGCCCAACTTCAATTCATAGGTTTGTTCTGTAGGCGAACCACAAGCAAACATTGTATAATTTGAATTTACATGTACACCTATCAGGAGAACTTGAAAAAGTTAAACGTTGAATATCTAACTTTAAAACTATTATGCGTAGATGTGCCGTTGGGACGTCACATCCCAGGCTTGTCCATACATTTTTGTTCAGTGCTAAGCTCTTAGACACCACCAACGGCAGAATCTCTGAACAAAGTGTGGTCCTTTCAATGAAGTTATAAAGTAAAGCAGATTAGGAGCAACAATTGCAGACTTGTTAGTATTTGTGATAGACCAGACATACATCAGGCCATGATCTGTCACGAGCAGTCAATTACATGTATATATGGACATCACTAGGATTTGTTGTTCATACTCATGTCAGACATGACCATATGATGACCTTTTTGTCATCAGTCCATGCTGTAGTGTCAACAGTGACCCATAAGTGAATCAACGTCGCAATGAATAATGTACTTGTTCGTTAGCTGACACTTGACATTCTGTTTTATCAAAATATTCTTTCTTTCTTCCTGGCCTTCCTTTTTTACCTGCAAATTTGTTTTTGTATTCCGGGAGCCTATTTTGCTATAGTTTTTTTTCTTCTTAAATTTCATGTTTTCTGTCTTGCAGATTTATCAATTTCAGTTTGAACGTACAGAGCAACAGCTTTTCTTCTTAGTCATACAGACTGATTTGGTTTGAAGCAAATCTTCTTTTCTAGTGATCTTTCAATTTACCGCTGTGATGGCTCGGCCGATGCAAATTACATATAATATTATAAATGTACTTATTGTGACGTGCATTTGTAAATTTTTATGGTTTTTGCATGTCAGACATTTCTCGGTATTAATTTCAATATTTTGGACTCAGTCCCAATTAAATCTATATTGAAATGCTAATTGTGTTTTTATTTTCACACTTTTGTACCAGCAGCGAAATAGGCGACAACAAAATTACAGCGAAATTAGGTGAATATATACAGTAATAAATCTGGGCTAGTACTTTTCAAATGTTAAGTGTTCTTCCGTCCAGTTTTCCAAGCTGAAATTTTATTGAGCTTGGAAAAGGGTCTCGTATCATCTTAGAATGGAATGGATCGCTGTAAGGAAGCAGTCGACGAAGATGTTTTCAATAGTCCACAATATGAATTGTGCAACACAATAGGGCAGAATATATTCGAAAACGTAAAACTTGCTGAGCATACTTATGTGCACGTCTCTTAATTGGCACACATATAAAATGTAGAAAATCATCTGTCTTTACTTGCAGATCTATATCCTATGTTAGGGGAAGGTATTTCATCTCGTGTCCTGGGATTTTTTGCACTGGGATTTTTAGTGGTTGTTCTGAGCATTGGAGGATATTTCATGTCACGAGAATACTGCAATCGCAGGAGACGGTTTGATGCAAATAGTGGTACGGAGTCGACAGAAGCACTTACGGCCAGGCGGCTACGTAATAAACGGTCACGTGATGACCGCCCTCCTCGATATTCCTTGGTTGTTTTCGACGACTCTTCATCGGAAGGTTCATCTGTGGGCAGCTGTCAATTTTCTAGTGATGGGAGTGTTCGGAGTGTGCTGGTTAGAAAATCATCTCTTCCGGATTATGCGGAAGCGATGAAAGATTTGAAGCAACAGGGAGTTGTGTTCAATCCAAATAACCTGAAGCCAATGCCACCAGCTTACATTGAAGTAGTGAGTTCTGGAAAATCCTAGAACTTGCCACATGCGGTAAAAAATCGCTGCTGAGACAACAGTAACTTACTCTGGTATATTTATGTTGTGACTGAGTTGCTGCAATAAGCCTGCAGGAAACTTGAAAAAAGAATGAACTGCCTCCTTGCAACTGTGCAGGCCTGAGCAGTAAAAGATTAGAATGTGGAGTACCTTGCTGTTTCTCAGGGTAACGTCGTGACAGCAAATACATTAAGTTACTACAGAGCTTTATCGTATCTTATGAAGAGTAGCTTAATAGCGGCAGATATTACATTATAGGTCAACAGCTACTTTATGCAGTGACGGACGGCTATCAAAGGTTTGAGGAAGGAGGGAGATGATGTATGTTCTGTGATGTTCTGATACGGAAAGACTTGACAGCTTTGTGCCTCTCGGTGTCCTTTTTTTGAGAAACAAGTAAATGATATTTTATTTATTCAACAGCGCCGTACATTGTTTTCTAGCTTGCAGACTCGACGAAAAGTACCGAGGAACGCAAGACCATAATGATACAAAACGATGACTATTGTATTTGCTGATAACGGATCAAAGAGTAAGGGGTAAAAGTACTGCCCGGGTGGTAACTTCAGTTTTTTATTGACAAAGTCATTTCTATTTATCTTCTTTTGGACAATAGCTAACGTGAAGTAGAAATAACAACAGAGCTAACACCAACCATGGATGGAACAAGCGCCTAACAGATACCAAAGAAGCTGTTGATTTGAGACATAATATCCAGATAGGCCTCTTATCCACGATGCTTATTCAAATTGTTTTCTATAAACGAAGTATTGAAGCAGACGAGATTTGACGTCTCGGTGCATTTGTCGTGCATTTGTCTGCTTTGAGTAGGAATTGCTATAATTGTGTGACTGTCGCTAACAGTTAGGTTCATTACCTTTCCGATTACAGGCCATGTGTGTCTTTTGTTTTAGCTTATCTAGTTATGTGGATCAGCAGCACAGCGAATCGATTTTCCGAAGCATGGCTGCTACATCAGACAGCAGTTACTATGAAGTTTTTTTTTTCAATGTGTTTAAAAACATGGGAAAATTGTCCAATCTGGATATTTTTCCCCACATTTTATAGCACTAACATGTTGGTGCTATGCGAGAAAGACACAGTTCAGTTTTGATTCAATTATGGACTTTCTTTACCTGTATGGATATAAAGCTTCCATTCATACTCTATACCACGGAGCCCCAGAAGGTACATGAAGAAAGAAAAAAAATATTTCGTTCCCACGAAATAATTATTTCGAGGGAACGAAATATGTTTCATGGGAACGAATTAATTATTTCGAGGGAACGAAATATATATATATATCTTTTCTTTTATCACTTTGAGGGCTCTATAGTAGCCTTTATGTAGTGGTTTTTATATTTATTTCGTTCCCACGAAGTATTTATTTCGGGGGAACGAAATAAATATTTCTTTTCTTCATGTCCCATATGGGGCTCCGTACTATACCGATTTTACGACTACCAGTGATGATTGATTCATAGCTTTATTTGATGAAGCACACCTTTAGCCGATATCAGCATAAAAATTATTCCAACTGCTTGAAGATAAAATATCATGTGCAAATATGGCTGTTGATAGATGTCTCATTTCGTCGCACTTGGGCCACTGAAACTGAAGTTGCGAGGTAATGGGTTTTATATGTACGTTGTGCAAGGCAATGGGTTTTACATGTAACGTCATGCAACGTAATGTGTTTTACATGTAACGTTATGCAAAGCAATGAAGCAATGGGTTTTACATGTCACGTCATGCAAGGCAATGTTTTTAATGTAACGATAATAAGTAATCAGTTCGATCTTTTAACTCATTCCATACTATGGTGACAGGCATTGGTCAGTGGTTCTGGCACTGCCTGGCAAGTCATGCTGCGGCTGCCCTTGCGGCAGCTGCAACATGACTTGCCAGGCAGTGCCAGAACCACTGACTTAAGACTATTGGCATGTTGGTACTTGAACGAAAGCTCTTTTCATGAGGAATTTAAATATGCAAAAAATCAGGGACTGGCTTGGAATGAGTTAACCAAATTAGGCCCAAGTCACCATAGAACTGCTTTCAGTTTATCTCCTTTCATTAAATGATTGCGACACATGGCAAAACATTGTAAAGGAGGTCATTTTTTTAAACCGTCCAAACTATAATGAGCGGCGATGCCATTTTATTCAAAGTATATATATGTATACGTGAACTAATTCCGGTCAGATACTTTATAATGTTATCTCTTAAAACACCAACAGTGAAAAGTGATTAGTCGATAACAAAATCTGGGTCAATGGTGGTGGAAGGTTTGACCCTAACTTCAGTATCTGTGCCCATTTGCCACTGCAATTACATAGTTTCACATGAATACAGGTAACGTGCATACGCATTATAACCACACAATAATTACACCGAATATAAACATGTTTACTGTTTCTTTTGGTGATACCAGCGAAAACTTGTATTACAGATTTCAGGCCTTCATGACATTGACCCAAGGACCTTATTGAGGTTTGGTGCGAGAATGAGAACAAAGACATAAATGTGTATATTTGTGAATAAAAATTGTGTTATTGTACAAAATATGTCTTGTACATACGAGTGTAAATAAAAGGATTTTTTTTACGAGAGATACATTTTTCTTTTTCTTTTGTTAGAGGCAACAGTATGGCAAACCAGTATATAACTGGTATCACAAGGGGCATGATTAATAGTGTTGGAATACGCTTGGTTGCATGTGAGCCAAATTGTACATTGACACTTAATTCAATCATGAAGGATACCTGTTCAGAACATGGACTTAAGTATTTACAATACAGAGATCAGTCTCTCAATATGTTATCATACCGTTGACAGTTTTTTGCCTGGAAAAATGTATCTTCGTATTTGTTTAATATATAAGAGTGTCTTCATCCCGAAAAGTAAGTTAAGGATATTTTATTAGGAAAGCGTGGTGAAACTAACCACAGATGACGCTTCTGTTTTGCTCTCCATCTCGGTAACACTGACTTTCTAATGGGTCCAAATGCCCTAGTGGACAATACTTTTCTGAACACTCATTGGGGGACTGACATTCAAATCTACACTTTCAAATGCATACCGAATTTGAATTTAAACGTATTTTATTTCACAAGCATGAAAAGGGATTGATAACAAACCAGACTAAAACTGGTTCTTCTCCCAACACATAACACAATCATTTCAACTCAATATATAAACATCGTATGAAAAAAGCAGGGTAATATTTACAAAAGTGTTGAATATCCCGTTGTTTTAACGCTAGAGGAAGTCCATTTCGTGTATAATTACTATTTTCGAATAGCACCAGAAACGTTTTGATTCAAGAATGAAATTTTCTACCGATTAAAACAAGTTTTTGTCCCATGCAAAAACTCCTATCGCGATTACCATATAATAAAAACTGTAAGTTCAAAGTTTGATGGGTCGACAGTGGGCCAAAGTACCGATTTCTTATCGTCACGTAATTTGGACATTCTAGAGAATGGTGGTTTACAGTTTCACTTGCAGCTTCACATGAACAGCCGGGGGAGTTTACGATGCCGTAACGAAACATGTAATGGGGAAGGTACACAGGGAATAATGTCATGACACACCACTTCCTGTTGGAAACGGCTGAATTTTGTTTATCTCCCAGGTAGCAGCACCCTTAACAGTTAGATACCAGGTATACTTACCTGGGGCTGCCATCTGCTGTGTACCTCTCCCATTTTCGAGGGTACAACAGTTCATCCTCATACCAGTGTGATGAATCTGGGCTTTACGGTTGCCATCACTGTAGAAAGCTGCCGGGTGTGCAGCATTTTTGTTTACATTTATTTTAAATCTTACCAAAGTTTTGAATTTCGTGTTTGTCAATCCAGATTAGACCAAAGATTAACAACTGATAGAAAGAAAGACTGTTTTCGTTGTTCTGTATTGCAAAGAACGGAAGCAATGCCGTGCGCATGTCTTGTGCTATAACCTGACACATGTTCAGGAGGGATTCGATCTTGCAAGGACGCAGTTGTACCATTCTGAATTTCGTGAACTGCAACAAATTTTTGTGTTTGTCTTCTTTCACCAAGTGACTCCCTTTTCAGTTCAGCATACAATGCCTGCAGATTATCGCTTTGTGCGACTCCCGTGACCTCACGCGCTGCAGCAAGCTGCATGCGCTCCAACTTGTCCTGACACGCGCAGCCACAGTTACCCCATAGGCCTACAACATTTTCGTACTCAAGTACCGGTCTTATGAACGTGAAGTATAATTTCTCTCAGTATTTTCTGTCTAACATAAACGTCATGCCTCTTAAACAATCTACCCTCTTCATGGCTTTAAAATAGATATTGCCGACATGCTCTGGTCGTGATCCATTGCTCGCTAGAGTTAGACCGAGATGTTTGTGAAAGTTGACCTCGTTTACCACTTTGTTTTTTAAGAAAGAGGTGAATTTTGTTATCTGATATACTTCTACTTCAAGTCATTGATGTCGTTTTTGATTCGTTAGGGGAAATAAACCATTCGAGCCAACTCTAATAACTGAAACAACTTCCTCATGCCGGGATCAAATTATTACTAATATCCCAAATTATGTTCAAATTATACATGTTACCGTTCTGGTTGCGAACAGTAAACATTGCACAGTTGGTGCCACTTTATTATTTAGGCGCAAGAATTAAGCCCCGTGTTACAAAAGATGTGCATGGAATTTTGACGTATTTAGGGAAAATTTATCAGGTAAAGGCCTGCTTTGATTCGGACACTATCGATGTAATTAGTGACTCATGGAGCGCGAGAATTTTTTAAGTTGTGCAAAACATAGTATTCCCCACAAGGAGGTTACTATCAGACCGGACGATGTACCTTGCTATACAAACTCTCTTTCGTGCTTTAAAACGCAAGATTTTTCGAATTCGCAGAAACGCCAAAAGAACCAACAGCTGTTTTGACAGTTACTAATAGATACATTGAAGAATTGAGATCGGCAGAGAAAGCATATCACCACCGACTCAAAGATTCTGTAAATGCGGCACCGCAAAAGAGAAAGAGTTGGTGGCAGCGTGTATAATTCTTTTTGAATAAACACCAAGATTTCGATATCCCTCACTCTGCCAAGGAAATCAAACAGTAACGGACAATGAAACCAAGGCACAGCCATTAAACAAGTCCTTTGTATCCCAGTCTACAGTGAATGACTCCAATTTCCTGCTATTCCTTTTGAGCAGACAAATTACAAACTTTTACAAGATATCTCCGTTAAAGAAATTGAAGTACAAAACATATTGGAAAGCCTTGACGTTAGCAAAGCCATTGGCCCTGATGGAATAAGCACACGTTTGCTGAAGGAAGGAGCTCCAGTTATTTCTAAATAGCTAACTAAATTATTTAACTTCTCGTTGGATTTTCATAGATTTCCGTCTCAATAAAAAAGAGCAAACGTGGTGCCAATTAAAAAAAAAGTTGTCCGAGCTCTTGTCACAGCTACAGACCTATTTCCTTACTTAATATTGTAAGCAAAGTTTTTTTTAGAAAGTAGTCTTCAATTTTGGTTTTAACTTTTCCGAGACAATGCTGTTTTGTCCGAATATCAGTCAGGATTTATTCCTGGGATAATACGGTTAATCAACTAATTTGCTTGTACCATCACTTTTGCGAGGCTGTGGACCTCCAGAAGGAAGTTAGAATTGTATTCTGTGACATTACCAATGTCTTCGATCGTGTCTACCACCCACGTTTATTGTTGAAATAACGTAATGCCGGATTCGGTGACCCTCTAGTAAGCTGGTTTTCCGATTATCGCGACTGTAGACAGCAACGTGTTGTTGTGAAAGGGGGAAAATCGCTTGGAACCGAATCAAAGCAGGTGTCCCTCATGGATCGGTACTTGGTTACCTTTAATTCTTGATATGTATTAATGATATATTAATCATTAGTCACGATCTAATTTATCTGGAATCAGGTTTCGAAAAATTGTCAGACAAAAGAAGTAAACGTAAACTACACGATACAATAAACACCACTGTCAAAGGGAACATCATTACTCGCAGACAGATAGAACGGCAATGTCACACGCACTTGCTTCGACTGTTTCTTCCAAAAAGTTTTAGCCCTATTGTTTTGGGCATTTATTCTATCTGTGTGGTACGCACATGTATAAGATTTATTGTCATTCTCAACGCAAGCTTGTTAACTTTTCTTGTTAGCTAATTTCAAGTCGGTGGCTACCCAAATGCACAGAATACAAAATCTTACAAAGTTTAAGGTTAAGAATAAAAGCTGCTAAAGACTGGTGTTTTCACAGAAATTTACAGCAGAGAAATGTGGCAAAATATAATGTAATCAAAGCCCATGCACGGATTTGGAGGGGGCGGAGCGTACTCTTTCCCCCTCCTTACCCTCCCCTCCCTCTGTTAAGAAAAATGGAACGAAGGGAACTGAACTTGAACATGTGAATTTTGGAGGAGGTATGGGTAGGTGTGTGTGGAAGGGGGGGGGGGTACACAGGGCAACTCCAGCGCCGTCGGTCTCTGACTAACATGTGCGTGTGTTTACACCTCCTATTCCATATATTGGTAAGAACCGGACAACTGCGGCCAACGATTCAGACTATTTTACTACAGACGCTGCACTGCATATTTCCGCTAAGCGTGGTGAAAACCTTATCCTTCGGTGTTCCATCTCATACTTTCATATATAACTTTTGATAAGATAACATCATCAAAGAAAAACAGCTGTGCAGACGACTTAAGGAATAACCATGACACTTCAACTGCACCTAATCTGCCACAGCCCGAGTTACCTTACAATACTTCAAATGAAATAGTGATAGCTGAAAGTGAAGTACTTGATATTCTAAAATCACTGGATGTCACGAAGGCCACTGGTCCAGACATTGTTGGCCCCAAACTACTCCGTGAAGTTGCACCTTCAATTCATAAACACCTCACCAAATTGTTCAATCGATCTCTGCAGAATAACATTTTTCCTTCTGAGTGGAAAAAGGCCAATGTTTGTCCTCTATGCGAAAAAGGCGAAACAAGTTCATGCAACAATTACAGACCTATATCTTTGCTTAGCTGTACAGGAAAAGTCACGGAGAAAATTATATTTAAACACGTTTTTAACTTCTTTAGAGACACCATGGTTATAAGCGCAAATCAATCTGTGTTTATACCCGGGGACTCCACTGTTAACAGCTACTTTCTCTCTTTCATGAATTATGTTTGGCTGTTGATTTACAGAAAGAGGTTAGACTCATTTTTTTAGAAATAAGCAAGGCATTCGACAAAGTTTGGCATCAAGGCTTACTGCATAAGTTAGTCAAAAGCGGTATAACTGGACATATTCTCTCGTGGTTCAGTGATTACCTTTCTGACCGAAAACAATGTGTAGTTATCAATGGCCAAAGATCTAATTAGGGACTAATTAATGCTGGCGTTCCCTAGGGTTCAGTTTTGGATCACTTCTTTTCTAAATATACACAAACGACATCGTAAACATAGTCGAATATGGAATCAAGCTTTTTGCCGACGATACCTCCCTGTTCTTTACAGTTGACCATCCCACTGCAGCCGCTACATCATTAAATTCAGATCTTTCTTTAGTTTTCGAATGGTCAAATGACTGGTTAGTATCCTTTAACGCGTCAAAGACAAATGCTATGATTATTTCTAAGAGGCAACAACCAATAAATCACCCCCACTTTTATTCCAAGGACACCAATTGAACAATGTCAGCAGCCATAAGCATTTGGGTTTGACAATAAAAGCCGATCTTAAATGGAACGAACATATTAACCGAATTGTCTTGAAAGCAAAAAAACAATTAATATCATGAAATCTCTACAGTACGTTTTGGACTGCAAGACATTCTTATGTGCGACCTATTCTCGAGTGTGCCAGTGTGGTATGGGACGGCTGTACACAGATTGATGAAAACCGTGTGGAAAACGTTCAGCTTGTGGCGGCAAGGGTAGTCTCTGGGGCAATGAAAACTATTCCAACAGTAAAACTCTATGAAGAAACTGGATGGGAGACACTCTCCACAAGGCGTGACAAAATTGTTCATAATTTAACACCAAGTTATCTACGACATATCTTTCCAAATATCCCGTTGCCTGATACAACTTTCAATTATAACACTCGCAGGTGGCTCGATTTACCTGACTTTAGAGCTCATACAGATCTGTTTAATAAGTCCTTTTATCCTTCTGCCAGATGCCTATGGAACCTTCTTCCCTTAGATACTCGGAATGCCCTTCCCTGTCACACTTAAAAAGAAAAATACAGACTCCTTCCTTATGCCCAGTGAAAGACCATTCTTTTTTTTATATTGGTAAAAGAAACTCTGCTGTATTACATGCTTGACTGCGCATGGGCCGCAGCCAGCTTAACAAATATTTGTTTCAAATCGGTGTAAAGGTTTGCCTGATTGTGTGTGCGGTACTGGTGTCTAAGATATTTTGCATTTCTTTTTCCCTTGTCCTCGATATTTGATTTCTCGCAATAAATTGCATTTAGCTACGATAAACGTTGCTCCCTTCACACTTCACACTCTACTTTTTGGTTCTGCTGCTTGTAGCATTGAAAATAATAAATTGATATTTCTCGCTGTTCAAGACTATATTGATGACACAAAAAGGTTTCAATTTGATGCCATTATATTATTGTAGCACGAAATAGGTTCTAATCATAAGTTCCTGATGGAAATAACCGGCCCAGTAGATTAGTGTCATGAGTGCCCCACTTTCTGTCTTGTCTTTGTTATGTTCCATTCCTTCATTTATTGTTCTTCAGTGTAGTGTCCGTTGTCCTCGTTTTGTAATGCTTAGCTATATATATATATATATATATATATATATATATATATATATATATATATATATATATATATATATATATATATATATATATATATATATATATATATATATACACACATATACATATATATATATAACATTATGTAAGAATCCTAAACAGCAGCGTACACTACCCTCAACGTGTCTGGTTTCGTCTTGTCCTGTGATATTGCCTGATTTCTCAAGAGGGATTAATATAGGGCTTGCCCTTCTTCCCAATTGAATAATAAAATATGTTTAAACCAAGGAATAACCGATGATTGTCAATCAGTTTGTATAGGAACATTTTAAATACGAATTCAACAATGGCGCATATCTGAAACAGGTCCTACTCCTATCCTCAGCTGAATAATCTTGATTTGATAGACACACTAAAAATAAAATTTTTGCCACATCCAAGGCCTTCATTTTTGTTTTTTCAAATCATTATCAGATCAAACAGCTTGTAGAGGAGGTCAGGGGTTTAGAGACTCACGTCTTTGGCACTAAGAGATACAGAAAAAATATGTTAAGCATTCCTGTTTCATAGGCACATCTGCTGATTTAAAAGGACCCTTCTCAATATATATCTATACATACTTAGAATTCTGAGATTTATCAACCCGATCAGTGCTGACCTTCAACTTATGTCTGCAGCCGTCTTCGGTGCGAGTGTTATTCTTTGAGCGGATTGCACTCAAAGTATTCCAAAGAAAGCTGTTGGCTTGCACTTTTGTCTCTTCGCTGTAAATAGTGGCAGGTCTGAACTTGAATGAAAGGTCTTCTTGAACTCGAATCAGGGATGTTTTTAGTAGTTCAGATGAGTAAAATGTTTATGGAATTAGCAATGAAAGAGATAATTTGAGACGGAAGCTTTCACTCTTATCTGACCCCTATATATATATATATATATATATATATATATATATATATATATATATATATATATATATATATATATATATATGTATATAATAACAAATCCGTCACATAAAAACTCGACTTTTTTATAACACAGAATTATCATGAACAGAATCCCCAGTGCTGTCACTCATATGCCACTGCAATGTGGACCGAAAAACTGTTTTCTGGGTGCCATCTGGCAGATCTACACTATTTCATACTGTTATTGTCTTCTAAGGATCTGAAAAAATGCCGTTTTGTCGCAAAACGCTGATAAAATTAGATTTAACATATCTTTTCTTGAATATAATTACGATACAAATTTTACAATGTAGCCATCCATTCGTCTGTTTTACTCATTGTTATTCTCGTGTGTTTTGGGGACAATAACAACTTTTTCCTCTTCCCAGTATACTAGAATTCAAAGTATACCTTAAAGCCCAGCTCTGCCACCTGTGGACAAGAAGGCTATATACTAAGCCTTCTTTGTGTGATGTACCAAGAAGGAAAATCATGTATGATCTCTGTGGAAGCCAGAACAGATTTGTTTAATTACGTGTATGCTATCATGCGTATTTACAAAATGTTAGAATTTTTTATGAGGAATTTATAAACCAATGATCACGCTGAGCATTTGTTATTCTGGTTTCTGTCGTGTACAGGGCCCTTTATATTCCAAAACCTATCGCGCAATAGTTCTACTGGTGTGGCACCGTGAAAGCACTGGGTCGTTTAGAGCGAAGAGAGGTCTAAAATTTAATCTTATTTTCAATAACCCTCGGGAAGAAACTCTGAAAAATTTCCCTTGAAATTTGAGTTTGTAAATGTGTAAACACGTCGTAAATTATATGACAGTCTTCGCTCATGAATTCCAAGCCACTCGCCCACTATTGTTGCTCCATCTAGTGTGTGAAATAAATGTTAATCTGAGCATATATGTCTAAATGGTATTTTTGCTCCAAAAACTCAATGTTGCAACCATTTAAAAAACACTAATCTAATAAGCGTGATATTTCGTCACAAGATAATCATTTGGTTTCTGAACTTCACGATTTCATGGCTTTTCGGGCGTTGCTTAGTTAAAGTTACACTACACCCTAGCATTGTCATTATCAAAGTCACAAGCAGGGCAGTATCTACAAAATGTTAGGAAGCGCACTTGTCGTAGTATACAGCATAACTGAATTCATTAAACTGTCCTCTGGTTTTGCAAGCGGATAGCGGGAAGCCATGTTTGAGTATTTCTTCTATACGTTGGGTCTACACGTATTTCCACAAATGGTTCTAAGTCGATCTCGCCTTTTGTATTCGTCATTTGTCCCGGTTGATACCCGCACATGTAAATTTTTTTGACAGTGTCTGCATGCAATTTTATTTCACGTATGCGTTTAAGCGTGATTATTTTTTCATCAAGACTTTTGATCTCCTCTTTTAAATGTCTGATTTTATCTTCTTGCTGCTCAAGACGGTCAACTGATTTCTTGTGCTCCCTGTTCGATGTCTGGAGCGTCTCATTCAGACGATCAATATCCATGTGTACATTGTTTTGTTCCCTCTCCAGAGTTTGCATCTGGAGCCTCGTGGATTCTAGCTTGCTCTCTTTACGGCGAATGTCATCTCTTAATGACTCTACCATCCCAATCAGAACACTGAAACGAGTAGGCGAATTTTCTCTTCTGTTTTTAATTTTTTCCCTGATCCCTTCAAGGTCGTTCCGTTGCTTTGTAATCTCAGCTTCTGTCTTACTGTAGTGGCCCCGAAGTTCCCTCTCTCGTCTTTTGTAGAACCTCTTTGTACCTTTAGCTTCGCCCATCATGTGGTCATATTTCAGAACCTTAAAAGTGCGCCGTTTGACACTCAGACCCAGCTGGTCTTGTTTGTACTGCAATTGCTTTATGATGTCACAACTCTGAATCTTCCTGCGGTTGTAAGAGCTAATTTCATCTTGTATTTTTCTCACATAAAATGCATCAGCTGTGACCCATTTTTTCATTGGTTCGCACGTGCGGAGCATTACCGTCATAGTCTCTTCCATTAAGTGCAGAACGTGGTCATATTCCAGGAGATAAGTAGCTGCAGGTTGTTCATATTTGTGCTTCTCACCAAGGGTAAAGTCAAGATCGTTAAAATATTCCTTGATTTGCTTATCCCATAGGATAATTTTGTTTTCATATTCCCGAACAGACAGTAAATCAAATCCATGAGCTTCTGGAGCGAAGCTAAGGCAATATTTTTTCAGACATTTTTCATACGCTTGGCTGATTTCGTCTCGCAAGCTGAATGCCATACACTCAAAAACTCTGTCTCTTTCTAACATATTTTTCAATCCTGTATATTCCAATGCATTTCCAAAATCTGGATCCTCTTTAGCCTTATGAAGTAAAGGATCAAGATCTTTGAAATTTTCCAGTTTGCTAAAATTTTTGCCTTCAGCGTCACAAAGTGCTTTGGCGTAAGGGAACCACGTGTCTGGGTCCATAGCAGACCGCAAATACTTTTCTATGTACAAGCCTGCTTCACGCTCAACGCCGTAAATGGCAGCCATAACTTTGCGCCTAACTCCTTCTTGGGAAACTGGTACATCGTCCGATTTTCTTCTTGTAGGCGCCATGTTATATCTGGCGCTTAATGCTATTGTTTTGTGGCACGCGGATGTAAATTCTGAAAGCAAAATATAATTGATTTAGCTTATCTTTTTCTTAGACGGTAGATGATGACAAGGCTACGGTCCCGCTTCAATGAAAGCACAGTCTCGTATTCAAGGCGAATCTTGGTGTCACTTGTTTCTGCATGTGGCTCGTCCTTAGCCGGAATGATTTTAATTACGAGTCAATCCACTTATCTTGTGACTTTGAAATGTCGCCTTATGGGACACTCTTTCGACACAAGACCTGGAACGATTGATGAGCCTTTCGGTATATAACCTGTTACGCGGCTGAATGCCCAATGCAACCAGCTATCTGTGTGCCTGACCATCTGAACAAGTGAACCGTCCCAGGCGTTGGCAGGGGACTTTGATGTTTCACATCGGGGTCCCCGGTACAAGGCAAAACCTCTGACTATACTATAAACAGCTCCGATCAATATTATCCTAAGTCCTATAATCAATAGTTGTCCCAGGTTCCTTGTTGGTAGTTTCTAGTTGAACAGCGTGTAATGTACACAACGCCTTTCTATTGTTGCTTGTTTGTGATCTTATTTCAACTTCTAATATACCCTATTGTCATTATACTCGCGATTTCCTCTTGAATTACCTATTAAAATCATGTGTTCTTGGCAAACTCCTGCATAAATAGACAACTCGTCGAAGAAGTTTCTGATGTGTTTCTTAGGTTTTTGCGCGTACAAGCACTTGAGAACACAGAACAGGTCTGTACTTTTGACTATGTTTAACTTGAATGAGAGCCAAATCTTTTAATAAATACCATTAGTCTTTTGTTTGCTTTCTTCACACAGTTACATGTTTGTCTGATTATAGCTTCGTCTGTTTTGAGGTTGTTCAAACAAAAATTGTCGGTGTTCTCTAGACCGCATTCGTAGTTATGGTAAGGATATTCACCGTACCATGTCGGCAAAAGAAAATGAAAACGCAAACGGTGTACAATGCAAGATGCTACACACCAACCTTATAGCTAAAACGTATAATTTCTAGGTCATAATTTTGTGTGAGAAAAACCCACCTCCCCTTCAGGAAGAAATAGGCCCACACGACTCTACTATCAGGTCATGCATCTCGTGCGGCACGCACCCTCGCAACGTGAGTGACGTCATGGTGCAAAACGTCATTAGAGTCACTGTTTGCACACATGTAAATACGTGAGGGATATACGCCATGACGTCACTCACGTTGCAAGGGTGCCTGCCGCAAAAGATGCATGACCTGGCAGGACAGCAGTTAAGGCCTATTTCTTCCTGAAGGGGAGGTGGGCTTTTCTCAAACAAGATTATGAACCAGAAATTGTATGTTTTGGCTACTGAATAGGTATGTAGTATCTCTTACATAATCCCGGGAAAAGCTGCATTTGCTCTTTTCGTCTAATTATAGCATATACATTTAGGATACAAAGATCATCCCATAGCTAAATCAGCATCCTACCCTGTACAGTCCCCCCTCGAGCTGTATCCTCCCTCGACCCTTCGGGTCTCTGGAGGATACAGACTCTCGGGGGAACTGTACCGTGTAGGATACTGATTTAACCATGAGATAACCTCTAAATACATTGTGTGCAGAATTGTCTAAACTGGCCAGTTTTCCCAATGAGCCTTTTATGCATCTAAAAACATACTTTTCGTTATAATGAGCGACAAGCTTCTTTATGTTCTGATGACTTTTCTTCTTCTGTCTCTTCTTTTTGTTCTCTCTCCTCATTTGTGTGGGGGGGGGGGGGGAAGAAACTACTGGATCCACGCCTGAACATTCAGGCCCGTTTGGCCCCTTAGCTGCATTATTAACGATTGACGAGTAGTTTAACATTTATAGACGTGAGCGACCCCCTTGGAAACTTTAAACGTGTAGCGATGGTTCAATATTTATATTTATGTTCATTTAATGTTTACATTTATCCAACAGTTCACAGTGCTGTCCAGCTGAAAATATCTGTAGCAAAAGTTTCTTTCCTTGTAGCATTTTTTCCACTTCTTTACATAAGCACCACTTATTTTTGAGAAAATCTGTAGCAATTTTTAAGAGCTTTGTAGCCAAATTTTGCTGCAATGCTCCAGTTGGACAGCCCTGGTTCACGGTCTAAATTAGAGTCCACTCAGGATACTTTTGTGAAACGATATGTCGGAATTGGTAAATGGTCTCATAATACCTCTTTATTTAAAGCCGTTGATATTCCTTGTATCTCGGACCAGATTGCTGTCAAAATTATATCCTTATTTAATCGCAGTTTTAAAACCCAGTCTCCCTTAACAACCTTATACTCCCATTTGCTTGCAGAATATATTGTTCTTGGTCAGAGAAATAAAGACTCCATTGTTGATCGAGTCTTAAAACTACGCTACTCCCCTGTTAATGTTGCTTTTTCCGATTTCCGCTTCCGAGTCCCTCATTATGTCCCTGGTGACGGCACTGTGGATTCACTCAGATATCTTGTCCACCATGGAGCAGTGGAGCAGCTCAAAACAGTTCATTAATGGTCACTGTTCACTTCACATGTATTTCAGACCATATGTATTATATCTGAGAATTATATAAAATCATGGACTGGAAAAAATGCTATAGTTCCATTAATGGTCACTACCCTGTTCATGATCTAGTATGTTACTGACCATAAGGTGTACTGTATTTCATTCTCAGGCGGATTTTTTCAAGACGTACCTTACTTTTATTTCCCGAAACAGGGGTTCAATGAAATATGATAATATCAATATCATGACCAGATGATCCTCAGGTCGCCAGAAAAAAAAAAAAAAAAAAAAAAAAAAAAAAAAAAAAAAAAAAAAGGGGGGGGGGGGGGGGGGGGGAGGGCACCGGTAGCGGACGGACCTCTGTGAAACCCACATGACATAATCGATTCGCATTTTTATTTACATATTCTCGATGTTTAACGGAGCGTTTTTGCGTCATTTTATCCAAATGTGCTGTGGTAACGTTCCTCCAGAAATCAGAGATAAAAAACTTGTGCAGTAATTGACAATCCTGTGTTTAGCAGTGGCATGACATCAGCTTTGTTGGTTTTGTGCTCTTATCCGACTGCTTTGTATCACTCATTTTACATACTTCAGTTGTTATTTTACCTTCTTCATGGTGTATTTGTCTGTCTTGATCATTTCGATGTACTCATTTGAATACACTTTTAATTTCTCCGTTCGCGGAGGGTCAATAAAATAATATTAATAGGTGTGATGTCACCGTTTCCTTTAACACCTGGCCGCAATATTATCACTTACCGCAGATAAAATTGCCGTTATCTGAACAATTCAACAATTAGCTTTGTAACAATGACAGGGTTTACACGCATGTCTGAGGTTGGCGACACGTCATATACATAGAACCTCATGTAATGGCCATGCAGGTGCGCATTTAGACATCAAGGGCAGTACAATGTTTTTTTTTTTAAGTATACACCAACAGCTTTCATTGGCTCTTATGTTCATATGATGTTGTTTACATTTAATTTCAATTAATTATGGGTCCCGCCACTTAACTGATTAAAAAAATGTATCAAATGCTTCAATGATGAAAAGTTCGTTTCATGTAAAGAGAGTCGTCTGATTAACTGCTATATTTTATCCTCATAACCAGGTTGCAAATAAATACTTTTGTATAAAATTGTATTTTTATAACATGCCTTTGTTTTCAGCTGTAATTAACCCGTGTTACTTTCATTTGTTCATTAGATTGTATATTTTTCAAGATCAAGGCAATGTTGTTTTACATATTTATCTTTTTTCCATCCATTTTGCTCTAGAATTCATAAAACCCTCTTTATAGTGTGTGTGTCAATACACACTTTTCTGTTTTTCTAGGAATTCTTTCTTTCTTTTCTTTCTTTCGTTCTTTCTTTCTTTCTTTCTTTCTTTCTTTCTTTCTTTCTTTCTTTCTTTCTTTACAGGCAAATCTGTCCGACATTTCATTTGAAAATTATAATATATGTAGAAACTCCAAACTTGGCACAAATATATACTTCTATGGATAAAGTCTGGCCTTTTTATAATGAGAGGTCATGCTTTTCAGAATTATGCAAATGAAGGCTAATTAAAGTTTAAAATGTTCAATATCTTATATACTATAGTAGATGTGGTTCCGAGTGAATAGAAGTTGGATCATAGCAAGGTAAAGGTCATCTCAAATGTCAAGGTCATGTCAAGGTCAAACGTCATGTCAAGGGCAAATGTCAATTTTAGGCCAAAATGTCATTTTAAGGTCAAGGTTCACTTCAATTAGAGGTCATCTCAAGGTCAAAGGTCATTTCAAGGTCAAAGGCCACTTTCGATTGTGGCTTTCTTCTAGCCATAACTTGGTCTATTTTTATCCAATTTTGATCATGTTGGCTCAAATTGTAGCTATTGTAACCCTGCACATTTTTGAAATTTACATGTGACCTCTAAAGTTCAAAGGTCAAGGTCATGTGGACCTTTGAAAGTTTCATCTAGTCATATCTTGGCCAATCTCCATCCAATTCTAATCATGTTGGACTCAAATTATAGGTATTGCTACACTAGACATTTTTCTAAGAAAAAGTAACCTCAAAAACGCAAAGGTCAAGGTCATTTGACCCTTCGAAAGTTTTACTCCGATTTGGTTCATGTTTGGCTTAAATTGTGGGTATTGTAACACTGTGCAATTTACATGTGACCTGTAAAGGTCAAAGGTCAAGGTCATTTGGACTTTGAAATTTGCATGCAGCCATTAGCTTAATGGAATGTGAAGTACCAAAGGATAAAAGTTGTAGCATTTCATATTTACAACTTTTGAAGGCACACAGACAGATTTGCTTTGAAGTAAATCTTCTTTTCTAGTTTTTTGTTGTATTTATGTGGCGCACCGCCTCTTTTAACTTTATCGCACTACCCTCCTGCGCTAAGTCAGATGGTATGGATTTTGAGATGTGTCTTAACAGCTGTTTAATGCAGTTGAATAAGACAAAAAAATAGCATCTATTGTTCAATATCATGGTTCACCAACGCTGTCTTCTGCATCACTTGCGCCTGTATCCCATACACCTTCGTGACGTTTTCATTAATATCGCACGTTTCTCTTGGCTTGTGCTTTGTGTCATCATTTGTTCTTCAACGTCAAGTGCTGCACACATATACTTTGTTAGCTTTGGCAAAAGTCCTTCTAAATGCGACTTGTACTTTCTTTCAATGAGAGTCTTTTCCTCGGGTATTCTTGCTTTTTGTTTCACTTTCTTTTGTTGTTTCCTTGCCTGTTTCTCTTTTTCACCATCAGGTTCTCCAGCAGCTGCTGCAGCACCATTTGTGGGAGTGGTCACATGTCCTGTCGTGACAACGGGTCTTTCTGAGTATCTGACCTAGACTGGCTGTCGTCTGGTTCGTCATATTTGTCCCAAAGGAGTTAATACACAGGGGTGTTTAATGGCGACGTGGGTCCAGTGGATCGCCGAAGGCGACGAATGTCTAACCGCGACATGGGACCAGTGAGCCGCCGAAGGCGACGAACCAGACTGGTAGGGTTAACAAAGTTCCACCCGCATCCTGCAGATGGCGCGGACCGGTGAAAATTTGCACCGGCTATAACATGCCAAGGGAAGTGCCTTTGCCCTAGAGGCGGGATCATGTGGGATGGGAAATGAGGGAAAGTAAAATTTTTGTGTCCTAACATATTTCTTTTTCTTCTTTTTCTCCTTTTCAGGTCTCCTGTGCCAACAGGACCGCGGCACAAAAGCGGTTGACCACAGAATTATTATTATTATTATTATTATTATAAACAGCCAATCAGAAAGCAGGTCACCATTTGACATGCAAAATTTGCATTTAATATCTAAACAAGACGGCATGGCCAACATGGCAGTAGCAGCCACACGCAAGGACAGTGTACACTTTATAGCTGAAAAACTTGGTCGGCCTGTGGTATCAGGAGTTCAACTGGAAATACTAGAGTACATAGGCAAAGGGCAGGATGTTTTTGCATCTTTGTCGACAGGTTCGGGCAAGTCTGACGTACATGGCGGTACATTCGTGCTGCAGTGGGCAAACCACGGTCATCTCACTCTCAGTCTCAGTCTCAGCGGGGATCCCTCAGCCTCATACGTTGTCATCATTGTATCGCCTTTAGTAGCCATCATTAAAGAACAGGTAGCATTTTTAAAGGAAAAGGGAATGAAAGCAATCCATGTAGGAGATGAGGAATGTGATTTGGAGGGCCTAAAGAAGGGGAATTACAACTACGTGTTTGGCAGTCCTGAATCTTCCCTGTCTGCCAAGCACAGAAAGCAGATTTTCACAAACCCCATCTACAAGTCACGACTTGGTGCCATATTCATTGATGAAAGTCAATGTATAGTGAAATGGTAATGTTTAACCGCGACATGGGATCAGTGAGTCGCCGAAGGCGACGAACCAGACCGGTGCAAATTTCCACCGGTCGGCGCCATCTGCAGGATGCGGGTGGAACTTTGTTAACCCTACCAGTCTGGTTCGTCGCCTTCGGCAACTCACTGGTCCCACGTCGCGGTTAAACATTCGTCTCCTTCGGCGACTCACTGCACCCCACAACGCCGTTAAACACCCATGTGTATTAACCCCTTTGGGACAAATATGACGAACCAGACGACAGCCAGTCTATATCTGACCATCAACAGGTTCGACACAGGAACGAAAATCTTCTTCATTAGTCAGCTTTAGTTCATTTCCTTCTCCGTTTGGAGCGTGCGCCTCTTGTATGGCCCGGGCTGATTGCTCTGTAAACAAACCCAGTCATTCGAGTAATTGGATTTCAAGTGACATTTTAGAATGCACTTGCTACAAGATTGATCTTTGGGTTGGACTCCACATGACCTCCCATCAGTCACGTACTGCAGGTTTTGGTGTTATTCTGGCCCATTGACCCTTGTAGAAGGGACCCTGTAAATGCCCATACTGTATTTTTAAGATAAATATATTTTGTTCTTTCAAGCAGAAAGTGGCCTTTAGTGTCACAATTTGACATTGTCCACCAACTCTCAACTGTCTTTTTTATTTTATCTTATCCATACTATTTTACCATCTTATATTTATGATATAAGCTTTTATTCGTATTCATCAATTTTACTCTACAATTTATTTTAGTTTACTCATGATGTTTTACCTTATTATATTCATCATTTAAGGTTTTTTTTTAGTATTTATTGTATTGTACAAGGCCCTGGGGAAGGGCAGTCTGCGACTGAACAGGCCACCCTGAATGAATAAAATAATAACTCACTAGATAAATAAATAGATAAATAAATAGACAGATAGATAGATAGATGGATGGGTGGATGAATGAATGAATGAATAAATAAATAAATAAATAAATAAATAAAAATAAATAAATAAATAAACAAACAAATAAACAAACAAACAAACAAACAAACAAACAAACAAACAAACAAACAAACAAACAAACAAACAAACAAATAAATAAATAAATAAATAAATAAATAAATAAATGAATAAATAAAGTGTTCTCTTTTCATGGAAGAGGAAAACTCTACCCAAATGTGATAAGTGCATCCACAATGACTGTTACTTGCGGATAATAGCACACGTTGGATGATCAATCTTTGGCCTTCTCACTATGCTAAAAAGGGTTGGAATAGGGCAGACACAATTTCTATAAAAATTAATAGGCCTAAATACAAAGTTCAAAAACTTTTAGCATTTCTGTAAGAGAGAAGTAACCTGACGAACCAGCCTTATTCTACTAGACCTGTCGGAAATCGTTTCGGTAAGACAAGAAATCTGACAGGTTTTGTGTTTTAGTCCACCTGACTTGTCTGACATTATTTCTGCAAACGAAAAAACTGACAAGTCTTCTGTTTTATCCTACCTGACTTGTCGGACATCGTTTTCTGCGAAAGAGAAACCTGAGAGGACTTTTGTTATAGTCTACCTGATTTCTCGGACATCATTTTGGTGAAAGTAAAAAACCTAATAGGCGTTTTATCTTATTTTACTTGACTTGTCGGACATCATTTCAGTAAAAGAAATAACATGGCAGGCATTCTGTTTCAGTTTACCTCTATCGTCAGTGTGCTGAGATTTATAAAACCCCAAAGAAAGTGGACCACAATGTAGTGAATCTTCCACTCGTACAACCATGTAATCGGAGAACTTGGCCACACCAAATCAAAACCAAAAGGGCATTTATTAAACATGTCGGAGCAAAAGTACGATGCACATATATGAAACAATCACATTAGTATACAACAGTCATACACTGCAGCACAGTGATAAATATCTGAGACACCTGTCAGCAATTGAGCCAAAGAACGGATTCAAAGCATTCTTCGATGAAAAAATGGTGTCAACAGTTGACAATCGGTGGAATATAACTAAAGATACACAGAAGACAGTATACCTACCACAAGCATATCTGATCAAATTGGTGAGCCTTCCAGACTGTAAACCCTGGTATATGAAGCAGAATCGCCCAAACCCAATATGAAAATTTGTGCTCCCAAAATAGTATACATTTTCAAAATTGTTGCCCTCCCCCCTGCAAATAATTACTGATATCAAGAATTCATTTGTTGATATCAATAAATAATTTGTGGATATCAAAAGCATGTTTATTGATATATAAAAAAATCATATTTTGATATTTACAAATAAATCGCCAGCAGGAGGAACTTCTGATATTCAGAAAGCATTTTTGAATATCCAGAAAGGATTTTTGGACATCGATAATTGATGTTTGATTTCAAGAATTGTTTTGATATCAAAAAATCAATTATGGACATCCAAATATCCTGTTTGGAACATCACAAAATATTTTTAAATTAAAAAAATACGTTGGTCTCCGTCTGAATTCTTGATATCCATAATTGAATTATGATTATCCAAAAATAATTTTTGGATATAAATAGATAAACTCTTGATATAAAAATTTCAGAGCTAAATATTTGTCATTGAAATAGGTTATGCTTCATGTACAATTATGAAAGCTGATTAGTTTAACCAGGTACACAATTAAAAACTAACATTTTATTTCTCAATTCGCCAAACAGAGAAAGAAAAGAAAAAAATTCCTGCATTTTGTTATTTAATACAAAGAGAAACTTAACAAACCTAATTCTGTAAGCCCATGTACCGTTTGAACACTATCAAGTCCGATATTCTAAGAGCAAAGTCCTATTCCGTACCATTCACTGAAAAACTGTATTGTTCTAAATCATAATAGCAAATTAATTTATGAAAGGAACAAATCATATTTATAAAATTTGAAATTTAGAAGAAAGTTTTAGGCATTATTAGCCTTTAAAAAATCGGGTCATCAGCGGGGAACCAGCGCAAGACTTGTTTCGGTGCCATTAATCCCCGGACAAGTCATTCTGCTAACTGGCGGCACCATGTTTGCATTTCCAATACAAACATCCCGAGCTGATGTATTACGGAATAAAGCGAATATGATGTTCCTTAGTTAAGAGGCCTACTTAAAA
This sequence comes from Hermodice carunculata, assembly GCA_964020975.1. Lineage (NCBI taxonomy): Eukaryota > Metazoa > Annelida > Polychaeta > Eunicida > Amphinomidae > Hermodice > Hermodice carunculata. The sequence goes on from OZ026620.1 coordinate 31,714,552, forward strand.
AAGTAGCCCACATGACATAAATATGATAAAACTACACCTAACACTCATGATTAGGCCTAGCAAAAATGAATAAAATAATAAACCATCCCACACTTACCTACAGCGCCTGGTCTTACAACTCACCCGACGAGGCCTACCTAACGGACTGATCAGATCAAACTGATTAAACCAGCCTTTCAACTTCAAAGTTATCTCAAATTCATAGTTAAGTAATTTATTGATAAAGAAGCATATCTGACTGACTGACAAGTGAAAGTACATGAACCAGAAGTGTGAGCTAGGCAACCTCTAACCAGGAGCTTATTCCATCTTATAGTGTGGATATTCCTTTAAGGGCTGTACCAAGAATATGGGTATCGTCCATACCAGCCATGTTTCCCCAGTGTCCAAGGACACCAACACCACATTACAGGGACTGGTCATTATCACAGTCCTTCACTTCCTTATTTTTGGATATCTAATTTTTTGGCTCCTGCAGTAGTGGCCCCTCCAGTGACCCAAGTGCCACCTTTGTTGCCTCCTGCACCTCCAATGGCTGAACTCTAGAGTAAGCAGCTGGTGATTCTGCTGATTCCTGCTTTTGAGCTGGGTGCCATGCTTCCCTCTCAAGAGAGGCAAGTGGAACATGATCTTGATGAGGAATGTGCTTGTGGTCAGAGACTTTATCTTCTTTCACTGTTGCTGCCACTGCTGCCGAGTGTAAGCAGACTCTGATGGCAGAGCAGCGGGCTGCTTCTGCCTTGAGTCAGATCTCTCTTGGCCCCAAGGCTCTTGAGTTCCCTG
>OZ026620.1:31720534-32018034 GCA_964020975.1 Hermodice carunculata
TCAGAATGCAGTCCAATGCACCTATGTGGTAATGACAAATGTATATTCCAGAAGAAAATGTAGTCCTATCTTTGATATTGTACCCGACGAAGATATATAACTGATACTACAAATGATTGTAATGGATTACGTTTCTATCCAGCAAAATTTACAAGGCTGTTCAGTGTGACGAAGTAATTGACCACAAACATTTTTTTGCAATTTGGTAAGATAATCAATTATCATTCACAGTCATCACGAATGCAGTCACTAGAAATGTATGGTACTAAGTACCGCTACATGGGACCCCGTACTGATCAATATATGTCGAGGGTCTATTTTAGCAACTATTACTTTTCCGGTAGTTACAGATATAATGTCTTTCGCCTCAGTTTGACATATTGAGCAGCCAGATACCAAAGAACATATGACTGAGCTACAGTGCTGATAAGACAGTCCAGTCACTTTAGAGGTTCTTATCAGCCCAATTAATGTCTCATGCTGTGACACTCCTTAGAGTTAGATATTATCAACAGGATGTACAGTTTAAGTTTTTCCATAAAATTGGAGCAAGAAAGGGAACAGAAATAGAAGTATGATTCTGGTTATCAGGGTAACTTATCAAGTTGAGTGGGGGAAAGGTCTCTTCCTTTCCTTATGACCTCATGATTCAAACAGAAGCTTAGCTACACCGACCATACCCAGCTGGGATGCTGACTTGGCTTATAATGAACAAAAGAATAATCTTCCAGTTGCAGTGGCACAATTTTTAATTTTGCTGCCAGGCCCGGAGTGTTAGCTATCTTCTACACTCAGTGCTAGTCTTCATTTTTAAGATGTGACCATCCGTGAGACTAAACATTCAGTGAGTGGTCTATAATTATTGAGTTATGGCTAGACCTATCTTTTTGTTTTTAAGGTTTCTGTCAACATGTTACTCTTAATATACTTCATTTTCAGTAAAATCTAACATGGCCAACCAGCAGTTAGTTTGTTTTCCCAATCAGATACTATTTTTAATTTTTTTTACGTGTTCAACAATGACAAGCGTCATCTTCTAATTGCGGTAATGCATTTGGGGTTATTGGGGATTTTCAACTGAGTTTAATGTAAATCATGAGCTCAAAACGTAAGCATGTGATGGTGAGGCTATCCGCTTAATTTGCCTCAAAAGGCAAATCGAATTAATAAATTTTACAAGGGTCTCACTATGTTTTGGTAACCATCCCATTGTGTAGGAGAGACTCCATACTACAGAACGCGATTGCATTCAGGAGTTTAAAAGTGCTCACAATAATTACGCAAGAAAGCAAAAAAAATGGCTTACCGGTTGTGTTGTACTGTACATTATTCAAATGCGTTTGGTCTGAGTTAAACAACAACTATGGAACATAAAAAATTACTAGCACTCAAACACATTGAAGACGGTCATTCAACAAATGACAATTGAAAACATAATTGTTGCATGTGCAAGTGGTACGTAACCAGTATCAAGCATCTATTTCCCTAGCCTCTTCTTGAAATCCACCAAATATTAGGTGTATGATACGTCCCACGCGAGCTCTGTTAATCTACATGAGATCCTAATCCGTTCTTATGTACTTTTTACCTTTCAGCAGCTGAAAAATTTCATGACAGCTTTTTGAAAAAAAATCTATGATCGAGTAAGGGAATATAAAACCAAAATAAGAAGGAAACGAGTTGAGGCTTTTTTCTTCTTTTTTCTCTTTGCAGTCTTGGCGCTAAACATGATGGCGATGGAAATACATGCCTGGGGAGCGACGCCTATATTATGGCCGCAGTCAGTGGTCAGGCCACTGAAGACAACCACCTGAATGCATTTAAGTTTTCAGACTGTTCGGTGACATATTTCCGGTCACAGCTTGCCACTCTGAATAGGTAAACCTGATGAGGTTTTCATTTCGATATGGCAGGGTTTTTTTAAAAAAAAATCTATGGAACGTCTTGTTGGTAAGAAAAATAAACAAGCAGCATAATGCAATGAGCAGTCGAGTTCAGCTCTGTGTCTTCACGGAAATGTGAATATTTCTGATGGTTTTGGCGGTAACTTTAAAGTCTGTACTTGTACAAAATTATCACCGTGCTGCAATTTTCGACCACTCTTTCATTTATCGTACTCTATGGACTTGGGTCTCTTGGGTCTGGCAGTTGCTGAAACCTATTTAATGTTTTTGTACTTATAATTTGAAGATTAGCACCGACAGGAGCTGGTATTGAGAGTACAGAACTTGAATGACCGGTTTTGAGTATTGATAACATTTAAGGATGGGAAACATGCTTGATGGCTTCTTGATAGATTTATTTGGTTTATAAAGCCTTGATTTCCCCCCCCCCCCCACCCACCCCCACCCCCAACAAAAAATTGCATCGAACATTATGGTAGGTTATCAAGTACAGGTTTAGACAAAGACAGTGACTTGATTGGTTATGGAGCATGGATGGATTACATTGTGCTCCTTGTGTGTGGGGGTGGGTTGGGGGCAAGGTGGGCTTCAGAACTACACGGAAAATGTGGCAGTGTTATCACTGTTGGTATAATGGAAATGTTGCAGGACATTTGACTTTAAAAGAGACATGAAGATTATTCTGTATCACGTTTGTAATGACAAATGTATAATACTGTGCTTTAAATTAACTGAGAAATCACTTTCAAGAAACATTCTTTTAAAAATCATTTTTTTTATAGATATGCGTCCAAACGTTACACACTGTTTATCACAAAACCATAATTTGGTGTATCACAAACACGATTCTCTGCATGGGCTTGCAATTTATGTGATACATATTGCGAATGCAAACTCTGTGATACGAATTGCTGATGCAGTAGCTTTGATACATATAGGCCCATTGCTGATACAGTGAGTGTGATACATATTGCCGATACACTAACTGCTATGCGCATTGTTGATACAGTAACGGCCAACAGTGTATGACCAACGTGGCTGAGCATAATGACAAGACAGCATACGAAGCGCATCTTAATCAACTGCCCGGGCAGCTGTATCCTCCCCATGAGCAGTGCCGTCAAATATACGGGGTTAATTCATACTACTGTGGGGTGAGTTGTTTTGTAGGGGTTTGATTATCGTAACTGTGGTATTGTGCAGAACACTATTTAAATGGGTCACAGATATATCGGAAAGTCATTCAATTTCATGGCTTTTCTGTTGGATGTTTCACTGAAGTTCTGATGTCACTGTTTTACATACACTGCTATTAATTTCCATGGCTAGTGTTTGCCACGCTTGCAATAGGCCTACCTTCCTCTGATTGTCCTGTTAAGCCGTAAATTCGCATGCTTTCTCCAATATCGGCGCTTACCAGAAGTAAATAAAAGGATGGATGACAGCTGCATGTGTGTGCTGTTGTATATGGTAACCCATACCAACTATGTCATTTCCTGTTAGCACTGTCTGCGTTGAGTGTCAAAGTCCAAAGTAGGTCAGCCATGTTGCCTTTACCCGAGCTACCACCAACTTCAGATCCATCTCCCCCGTTGTCTCAATCAACTCGTGGTAATCTTGATGCATTTTTTACTCAGAACAGATCCCGTTCGTCAAATTTATTTGACGGTACGTCGAACGGCGCCCATTTTGTAGACAATATGAGCATTGATGTGCACATCAACATGCCCACTGATCGTGGAAATGCAACTGAGTGGACAGGCTTGTGCCGGATGTTGTGGCGGATGTCTTTCTTGACATTTTATTTTCATGCGCGCTGATGTCAAATGCAAGCATCACAATTAAAGTTTTTTTCCAGTGTTAAAATAGTTGCACTTGTGTTTTTATCTTAAAATTGACGCAATTAGAAGCTACTGATGACATAGACAATCAGAAGTGTGTGCAATGACTGTTACCTGTAGTCACGACGCTGATTTCCAAACTCTCCTTGGCGGAGGGATACAAAGCGTTCCTCCAGTTTCTTTTCCATCGTATTAAAATTATCATGATAAACTAACAATGTAATAACTGCGACTTTGAAGCACTCGGTACCACATTTGTGCGTTCCTCCAGTTTCTTTTCCATCGTATTAAAATTATCATGATAAACTAACAATGTAATAATTGCCACTTTGAAGCACTCGGTATCACATTTGTAGGAATGCACAATGTAGGTCAATGAAAAAGTGACCGAGGGCATGGGGCGATGCACTTTCTTTATGCTTTCTTTTACACAATTTGTCGTATCCACCTGGTTTGGCGAAGGGATACAAAACTTCCAGGGCCGCACTTTTCCCAGCACAACTTAAATGATGCAATTCCTGCATAATTTTTTCATGGTAATTAGATATCGTTGGCATAAAATACTTGAGGCAGCGGGTCATAATTATTCAGCAAAAAAGTTTATAGTTTCACGAATATTCTTGATACTCCATCGCCCATCATGATAGAGTTATATCTTGTCGTGGGATTATACTTTGGTTCTAGGTCATTGTAAAGAAGACTAGACGAAAGTAAAGCTATAACTATGGACAGAAAAATTACCACGCCGGAAGGTTTTTTTTTTGGGGGGGGGGGGAAGGGGTTGCATGTTTTTGTTTGTTTGTTTGTCTTTTGGTTTGTTTTGCCATGTATATAATTATTTTAGGATAAGATTAAAGGCAATATATAAATAATCAATATCTTGTCACTGGATATTTAACCAATGCATATTCTGTTGATAACCGTAACCTAACATTTCTAATATTGCTCGTTCTAAGTGAAGTAACTGTCGGCAAATTGACTCCTCATGTTACGATACCTTTCAAATTAAAGACAGAATGATATTGCAAAAACTAGCGTTCCGTATTGATGGTTACGTAACATATGTAGGTCTGAAATAAGTGAACGATACTTATGATCGATATATACAACTGTGTGCAGGGTGCCACGGCAGACAGCAAGATCTGCAGGGAGATGCTCTGTTATGACCCCAGTCGCAACGGTTGTTACAAAGACGGAGATCTGCGTGGAGCCAGGGGCACAACATGTGGGAACAAGAAGGTATCATGTCCACCTCAGGCTGACCCGTGTTCTTGCAGCATTGCAGTTATGTGTGGCACAGCTCACTGTTATTTCCACACCTTGTAGATAAAAGAAACTATGAAGTTCTTTCTTCTTATGGATCCACGAAAAGAGGTCCTCGGGTTGTGCGCCCGTCCATCATTTGTGTCTCAACTCGGTATTTCAAGACTTACCTACTGGCCACCTGAAGGTCAAACTTATTGCATTTGTACCTGACACAGTTTGTTGACTTGATTACGTTTTTGGTGACCCTGATCTTATTCCAAGGTGTATACTCTGTGATGTATTGCATTGGTTGTCTAGTTTGTTTTCCGTATTATTAAAGTTATCTTTACAAGCTAATGATGTGATAACTGCAAAAAGATCACAAGCCACTTAGAGTGTTCCCATTACATTTATGCGAACGCACAGTGTAGGATTTATGAAAAGGTAACTTGGGGCATAGCGCGATGCACTTTAGTTGACACAATTTGGTATATCCACCTTAGGAATTCCTATCTAGAGAATAAGAATTTTTAATAAAATGTATGTTCAGTATAGAGACATAGGCGATTAAATTTCATCTGTACGCTCAGAAAGACGTCTTTTTGTACGCCTTACGTGTCAAAATGATTTCGAAATGTTTTGCAACGAGGGCATCAAAATCGCTTGCCTTTGTTTCAATTCAGTCCACATTTCATCTGCTTTTCGTTTTATTTACTGATCCGTTTATTAGAATGATATATACTAAAATTACGTATCAAGGTTGAAGTACAGTTGTAGAACCATGAAGTCCACTCTAATGAAGTAACCTTGTAGAGATATACTGCATGGTGCATCATAATCACCATGGTGTATTCAGGCCATATGAACTTGATACTACATGATGAATTTTAGTTACAGTAGTGTATTGAAAATACATATAACTAGTGAACCGTGAAGTATTATAATTATAGTTGTGCATTTAAGGTAAATATAATATGTGAAATATGAAGTATTGCAATTACAATGTTTATTCAAGGTGTATATACTCTATGAAACATGAAGTGTAATGATACAAGGGCGCATATGACAAGTATTCACTTAGTGCTACAGAGTACCGTATGTTTACAGTGGTGCATTCAAGGTGTATGTACTTACAATGCCACGGCACCATCAGCCTCTGGTAAGTTTAAAAAACATTGTGGAAAACTACATATTGTCATCCATTCCCTTTTAATATTATTCATAAGCAAATACTCTTCAATTATATTAAAACTTTTGAATGATAAAGAGCGAAATCGTGTTTTCAAATATCCGGTCATTATCTCTGAATATTAGTTTGTTCACTATTTTGACAATTTTTGGTCAATTGTATTTTATGTCCTGAAAGAATGTGCATTTTTTTGTGATCTTCAGATTTTACTAATCATGTTGATCTTTCATAAAACTGCCAGCAATGGGACAACATCTGAATTTTTCCAAAAGGGATTGCTTGTATATTAGGCGGCAACAGTTGGAAATGATGAGCAGAATGCAAAATCTAAGGGACGATTTCCCTGCCGAAGATGACATCTTTATAGACCCAAATGGCATATTAATAAAATACCCCAAAAAACACTTGATGAAAATTAAGGCAACCCAGATATTATATACTTTCATCTTTATGGCAGCCTCATTTTATCGGCTGATATCGATTGTAACCTTCAGAGTGCATACTTACAGGAGATACATTATTATCCGTGTGCCCAGACACATATACTGGTACTCTTTGCATACAGAGTATACGGGGGGAACCTACTAGTAATCAAAACAAGGCTCGCTTCACATAAACATACTGTGATAATGTTGAAGTTCAATGAGAATGTCACTTGGTGCGCAGACGTTTTATCAACCTGACGCAGGGCGACTTTGATAAATCGTATTGTAGATTGCGAGTCTCTCATTTGGCGCAATTCTCTAATGGCATTATTTCAAATCACTTTGTAGGAAGAATTTTTGCTGAATTGATATGGGAGTCAGCTGAACGTATTTTATAGTTCACTGTTCGTCGTTGTCCATCGTTCGCCCATACGTCTGTTTCTCATCAATTGACATTTTCGACTTTTTTTCACGAAGTTGGTCGGGATGTACCCTGGACAAGCCTTTCCAGCATTTGTTCAATTGATTACGTGTTGATAATTTGGCAGGCTTTCTAAGATTCCTGTCTTTCTTTCATCCTTTTTTCACTTTTTTTCCCGAGAAAATCTATAAAATGAATCTTGGTAGGAAGCGATTGACAATTTTTTTTGAAATCGCATAGAAACACTATTGGGTACCCTCAGACCTTAATTTGCACAACAGATGGCGTCAAAATATTTTTATTATTTTCTTAAATGAATGCTTTTGCGGTTTTATAATTTTGTACTTCTCCTAAAGCACATGTTGGTTATACATAATATTTATGGCAGTATAACCTGGCTAAGTTTCTATCCAGTTGGTTTACTGTGTGGTGCTTTCAAAATATGAATTTTAGTGAGTTTTTGAAATTGTAATTATAAGTAAGTGCAAGCTACATGCTATTATTGTGAGAATAAGGATGCTTAACTTAACTCATTTGTGTGACCTTCATTTGATTGCCAAGGTCACAAAGCTACTTACTTCTGTGAGTTTTGGGATGATAACTAAGTACCTCGCCGACGCTGGCCCTTCAAATGGGTCAAAATGATACTTTCCTGTGTAGGTTTGGATTTACCTGACTTTGATGTAGTTCCAAGGTCCCATGCTTTTTAGTGCATTTTCGTTCAAGATGATCGCCCGAAAAGTATTTCAGCTTGAAGTTCGAGAATGCACATGCATATGATCCTCAATGACCTCTAGGTTAGAAATGCACATGGATGGCCTTTATCTACTCCAGGTGTCATGAGGCCACTGAGTGAATATTATTGTTGACTTGCTATATCAAAAACTATTGCGCTATGAATATTGTATATGATGATGATGATGATAATAATAATAATAATTGATAATTTATGGAGTGAAAACTGACCCTTTACAGCGGGGCCACACGTGGGCATGGTACGACCCACGGTGCGTCAATAAAACATCATATAATTATATACAGTATAAAAACATTGCTTGATTTAAAGTATATACACTAAGCCAATCAGTTATCCAGGAGGTTCCGCCAACAGATTCCTCCTGGTTTGCCATGCTTCTACCAAAAACCTTTTACATGTATGATGAAATAAATCTCCAGTATCTCGATCATATTTGTGTCCGAAATTTCCCAGTAAATAACTCAGTTTCCCAATGCTAGATGCTGCCATGAATGTTTGCCATACAATGATACTGTTCTTTTCCTCCAGACATTTTTACAAATATCTAAAACATTGAATTCTTACACTGTTCTAAAGGGGGCAGGTCAAAATAAAATGGGCTTCATCTTCGTATTTTTCCGTAAAACCACAGTATCGTGTGTCCGAAAACCCCATCTTTCTTTATCTTCCCGAAGGCCTAAACATCCTGTGCGACCTGCAAATTTTAATCGGGCTCCCTGGAAATCTTTGGCATTAAATAAATAGCTTTCACCAAATGTAGAATCTTTGATGAGACTGTACCATTTTACGAAGTTCATTTCATAAATTTCCTGGTAAAAATCCATTTTATAACTTGCTAAACTTAGCTTTGAATAACTGTTTATGCAGTTCGGATCAGCAGAGGAGAAGGCACAGTCCATACCTGTGTTATTCAATAATTTTCTCATTTCACTAATATAAGGCCAAATATTGCTTCCACTTTTGCTATAGCCAGAACATGGATCTGTCAAATGCAAAAACTCGCAAAGGACCGTTGCGCCATCGTGACAATAAAAGTGAGTTTTAAACCCGACATGACTGTCCACTTAAACTATTTCTGTGTTATTGTATGGTGGTATCAACTTGTACCCATAGCCAAACCCACAGTGTGCACTACCTGTGTTGTTTACATGAAAAACAAACGAATGCCTAAAAAAACATAAAACCGAATGAAGTAAATTTTAATTTTTAGAACATGGACAGTCAAAAAAAATTTACTCAAGCAAACAAAATATTCTGGGGGTTATTTGTGCAGCCCCGTTTCACTGTGCTCATTCACAGTTTGCCTCGATTAGAGGCTGCTCTTGCAGTAGCTAACTGGTGTTACTAATGTTTCAGATACGTGTGTTCATGGGGATTATTTGGGAACAGTCTTCTCCAACAGCAACCTAACGTGCGCTGACATCCGAGATTCTGCCCCATACAACTGCTACCAGCCCTTTGCAGCGGAACGCTGCTGCGGCACATGTGGCATGATTTACAATGTCAATAGAACAGGTATGAATGGTCTGCTCCCTTGAATTATTGTCATGATTCTCAATCGAAATTCCTCATCACAGCAACTTCCATTCAGGTACGAGCATGCGTAATGCAATTTTCAAAGTTCGTCTACGTTAACAGCTTCCCTTGGTGCGTTTTGTATACAGCGTCCCCAGAAAAGCTTTTGACTCACTGTAGAACCCAGTGCTGAAACGAGGCTTGTAAAGAAACTTTGGACAAATTGGCACATTTTCATTAGGCCTATCCTGCAGAGAAAAAATTTTTTTTTTTGCAAATGTAATATTTTATTGGCTCTAAGTCATAGTTGTTTGTGATGACACGTAAAAAACAATCACACGTGAGATGGGAATGCTATGACTGGATTTCATCTACGCACTTACAGGTAAAAGCAGGCCTGTATCCCTGACGGCTGAAACAAACGCTTTCTTGATTTTTTTTAAATTATGAAGCACATTGGTTGTTCCTGTTTTCACAAGTGTACCCTTGCATCTATACATTTGTTTTGACGTCATAATAATAAACGAAAGTTTCTGTTTCAAGCACATTCTGATATACTTTATTTCACAAATTAGCCGCATTGTGTCTGAGTGAAGAACCCATTTACTTTCGCGTAACCTAGACATTTCCCATTTCCTGCTGAAATGTTTTTGTTCGATGCAGCTGTAGTGATAACATGCTATTTATTCTCCTTTTGCCGAGTATTTTGAATTCTGTCATTATCATCTTACTGTGTATCAAACTTACCCGACACTTGCATTACCTTCCAAAAAGTAAAGCATTTCTTACCGCCGTGCATGGTTTAAGGCCTGGGCTGGACTTTTAAGACGGTCAGTCGTCCGTCGTCGTGTTCCATCAGTCCGCCACAACTCCTATTTTTGACAACTCCTTCAAAAGCTTTCATCAGATCCATTTCAAACTTGGTGGGAATTTATCTCGGGCAAGTCTCTGTAAAATATATCCAAATGATGACACTCCATTAATTTTTTTACTTCTTTCAATTTTTTTTGGGGGGGGGGAGGGGAATCTTAAAAAATCCGAAATCGCTGTCAAATTGCTTCGAAATGGCACAGGGACACTTCTGGAGACATCAAGACGGTGATTTGTTTTAACGGGTGTAATTGTTATTTGTTCTATTTTTCACGAAGATTTTTTTCATACTTTTTTCAACGTCATCTCCCAAACTGTATGTTAGATTCTTTAGTGGGGTTTTAACTGCATTCAATTTCCACTAGGTTTGCTCACTGCATAGTGCTGCTGAAATTTCATAATTTTAACGAATGTGTGAAATTAGGAATTATCTATAAGAGTATGTGTACATGTAAGCATTGTAACGTGGGGAAAGCAGCAAATCTGACATAGCTTGGTACTAGATGATCCTGTCACTTTTCAACAGGAAACCTTTTTGAAGTCCAGGTCCAAGCCACTAGCGGGTTGGAGTGATGATCACGCGCATTACCCGAAAACGCAGTTACGCCACTGCAGCAGGCGTTTAGCATGTTGCACTTGTCCTTCTTTCGGGGTTGGTTGCTAGTTGTGCACAGAAATTTTGAAAGCATAGAACTGCCAAAATCATAATAAATATCAAATCTTACTAGTGCTTCCGCATTCACTTCACAATCTGTAATAATGACCTGTCCAGAATGTGTCTTCCTTATAGCAAAGTACCGCAAAATCACGCTGAATAATCCTGGTAGAAACAGATACTAGACATTTCATATAAGAGGTATTAGTAAATGGTGACTCCAGAAGTATGTGAGTGAAGACTAATTTTGCAAACAGGGATGGTAGCCTTTAAAAAGATGGCCTTGATATCATTCCAAAGGTCACAGGACAACATCAGTTTATGCATCTTTGCACAAGACTGTCACAGTCCTCATATGTGTGGTTTTAGTATTCTTAAGGCCTCTTAACATTCTTTTATACATGGTGTGTTCTGATGTTTTGTGTTTCGTTGTACAAGTAATTAGATCGCAAATAATAATGACAATGAAAATACCTGTTCAAATTTACTGTGTAAGCATGTTTGGCAAAGTTACTTGGGTTGTCCGCTTTACCTATTTGCTCCTTGCGTAACGTGTTTGACTCAAACAGGACTTTGGGGAGTTGTGTGACCACACATGTAAAAGGTATTTAACTCACGAGTGGTAAGAAGGAACCCTTACCGGCCAGGTTTAAGTCCTTGTTAATTTTCCATTTTTTAAATATACCTACTATCATGAATGCTGAGGCTCCTTTTTGCGATTATTATGTCTACATTTGACATATTCCCAGTATTTGTGTATTCTTATACGCAGATTTTAATGGGTCATGACTGATTTGAATTAAGATATGTGTTCTGTTGTGAAATATTAGATGCCCCGGCCACGACCCAGGTTTTTATGTTCTTTCCAGTGTGGTATCCTTTTGTACCTGACCCCCGCCAGTTGTGAAAGAGCGCTTTTCAACTGCTGCTGCTGCTGCTGCTACTACTACTACTACTACTACTACTACTACTACTACTACTACTACTACTACTACTACTACTACTACTACTACTACTACTACTACTACTACTACTACTACTACTACTACTACTACTACTACTACTACTACTACTACTACTACTACTACAACTACTACTACTACTACTACTACTACTACTACTACTACTTCTGCTGCTGCTTCTATATATATATATATATATATATATATATATATATATATGTGTGTGTGTGTGTGTTTAGTATACAGATGGTACATAATAAGATGAACACAATTATTGTGATTTATATATTTTTTGCCTTGAATAATAGCGCGATGTATGACAGTAATGCTTATTCAGTTTGAAATTATAAAGTAAGATGCTTGGTTTTGATTGCAGGTTTGTGTTTTGAATTGATATGTACATGCTGTCATATGTTTAATGGAATATACTTTTTCTAATTACTTATGTTCATTTTGGGATGTTTGGGTTTTGGCTTACACTGCATGTCAAAATTGAGGTAGTTGCTCTCTGTACGGTTGCTTCCTGAAGCATACAAAGTTGCATGTTATCTCTACTCAGGATTTTATTTATAGTAAAGGAAATGAAACTGTACTGTGAGCTTAACACAAGACGGAGACACCAATTAGGAAGTTGCCCATTATTATTCTACAAAATAGCCGCTGATTTGGATAATAACAGATTTTGTTCTTGAACCTCGACTGTTCGTTTAATTTTACAAAATAATGGATTCAATCATATTTGGCTAAACCAGACTTCCCCCGACAGAATCATTATCGATTGCCACTTAGTGATTTGACTACAGTTCTAAAGGATCAATATAAACAGTTGATTCATATTAAAATTTGGCATGATGATGTCAGCAGGACTTCTAATAAACTTTGATTCTATCGTAAATTTAAATTTGATGGTAATCTCGGACCCTATTTGAAACACGTAAATAATTTTCAACATAGTAAATTTCTAACAAAATTAAGAATAAGTAATTACTGTCTTCGAATCGAAACCGGTAGATACTCCAACGAAAAAAGGGATGAAAGAACATGTCAATTTTGTAATCCCACTTCAGAAGAATCTGAGACACATTTTATTTTACAATGTTCAGCTTATGACCAATTGAGATTGAATTTCTTTGGTCATTTGGCCAATCTTGTTCCTAACTTTTCACCCCTACCGAATGAAGTAAAACTGAATTACATCATCGACCCATCCAAAAAAGAAATGGCAAGGGAAAGTGCTTATTTTGTCTTTGATTGCTTTCAACACAGAAAGATAAGTCATGAATATAGTACACTGTCATTTCCTAGTAATAAGTATTATTTAAATTGGTGTGCATTTAAATATTATGGCCTCCCATAAGGTGTGTGTGTGTGTGGGGGGGGGGGGTTGGGTTGACTCGAAGGCTCAATACATTATTCCCTGTTGAGCTCTCGGGTCTGCCCAGCCCGCCGGGGAGACCCACCCATAGGCCAACAGGTCTTTGTTACATCATGTACAAGTATGTGTCGGTTACACTTTTTATACGTTTTAGTTATATTATAAATGTTTTGTATGAGTCCAGTACGGCGTAAAATGCAAATAAAATTTTCAAATTATCAAATTATTACCTTGGCCAGTAGCGGCCTCTGGTCCCTAGTGTACTGCAGCCTGCTACCATGGTAACCAAATTCAACCAATTAGAAACTGAGACACTTCTCCCACGCTAAAACAGTGACCTTGTCAAGCAAGGGTAGGCCCCGATGGAGTAGATAACACGCAGCTTGGGTCTACTTTGGAGGCAAGCTGTGAAAAAATTGACATGGCTTCTAAAACTCGAGTAAAGTCTCGATCTGTTGTGGTAACGGTATGGATAACTGCACAATAGGGACCATATTTCTTAATCTTGATCCCCCTCCCCACCCACAAACACACACAGGGAGAGTGACCCAATGAAAATGTAACATGTGATGATCGGACAGGTCACTACCTCTCGGCAGTGAAACATTTAAAAAAGTATTTCACTGTGTGTGCGAGTAATTCATTAGCTCATCGCTAATGCAAGAAATACAGCCTAGTATTGATTTATCATTACAAAGAGTTCAAGTGTAAAGTAAAAACCTAATGGGCGTGGACTGCGCATAATACCCCGTGTACACACAATGGGTAAGTTGGCTCCCTAGAACAAGCAGTCTCGTGTCCCTCTGGTTTTATTCATTTGCACAAGGCAATGCCACTATCGACAACTTGATGTTTTACTGGTAACTTTGACTGGAGCTTCACATTGCTCCTTATCATGGGCATGCCCTATCATTAGAGGAGCTATGTGGGGTGTATGTCATGTTATCCTGTTGCAGGCTTGATAAGTAGGGGATGTATAGTGGGTTTGGTGCGTTGGTAACAGTGGGACATGAGGATATTAACAGTGTGCGACTGGTGTACTGTAGGCTGTGAATATGGAGATAAACAACAGTGGTGCAAGACATTACCTACAAGGAGCTGTTATGTCACCAGTAACCTGCAACAATGCTGCGAGTCCTGCCCACTGAACAGTACAGGGATAAGCGGTAAGCCCCTCCTTGAAACTCAGCAATTTGTTCATCAAAATGGAATGATTTCTCCGCCTCATCACATCTGTTGTTCAAAATAGGTCAACACTGTGGCACATTGGATTGCTGGGTACGGGAGGCCAGAGAAGCAACCCAGTGCGCATGGGCAATGTTACCACAAGCCTGTCAATGGATGAAACTGTCCGTGTTTGAGTTACCATAACTGAAATATATATATATATATATATATATATATATATATATATATATATATATATATATATATATATATATATATATATATATATATATATATATATATATATATATAATTGCGGTCTACCTCAGGAAAAAAAAGTGTCACACTGTCAAACACCTATTAGGGCGAATGGCTATTCCATGAAGGTGACACGGGTGACATTTATGGAAGTTCTACTGTTCAATAATTCACAAAACCCTGGGTTTTTGTAAAAAAAACCCAAGAGTTTTTAAACAAAACCTAGGGTATTCTATGTAAAACCGTGAGTTTGGTAACAATACTCTGAGTTTTGCTAGCAAATCCCAGGCTTTTGCACAAAACCCTGTTATGTAAACTACCTGGTATAACAAAACAAATATAGTTTCAAAAATTTGTTCAATAATATGCACAAAACCCTGGGTTTGGGGGGGGGGTTATTACAAAACCAAGGGTATTTTTTAGACCAAATCCTGAGTTTTGTTCACAAAAAAACAAGGTGTTTGTATCAAAACCCAGGAATTTGCACACAAAACTCAGGGTTCTGCTTTGTTATCCAATCTTTTCACAAAAGTCACGGTTTTGTCTCAAAACCCTGAGCTTTGTCTTGATAAGCCTCGGTTTTGCAGTTTTTTTTTTTTTTTTTATTATTTGCTAGGCCCAAGGTTTTGTGACGTCAGAAATCCCACGGTTTTGAATGATTTGCACAACCCTGGGATTCGTGACGTCACAAAACGCATGGTTTTGTATTTTACTGCAAAATTGGTCATATGGATACACCAACCACTCGCAACATGGCTTGCTTACTGAACTTGCAATTACAACTGTTTTTATAAATAAAAGGAATTCTGGTGGAGAAACGATCCGATCACCGTTTGATTCACAGTCCAACACGCCATGCATGTGGCCACGCCGTCATATAGTCTGTCAGTTTGGTTTCTGTCGTATCAAGGGGGTCACACGAACCTACGCGGCTTTGTTTATTCCTTCACATCTGGGTCACGCCAGTCAAGGACAATATGAGCTCAACCAATAACTGTTGCATATTTAGACAATAATGGTTGAAACATTGGTCCGAAAATGGTATTTAGATTATCAAAACTTCCAGGGCTTCATCGTGGGATAAATTAATTATTACAACGGATCGAATGTGTTGAGCAAATTAAAGACCTCTAGGCTGTACATCCAATGAATTACTGAATATTCCATTATTTTGAACACTGAATGCTCATCCTCTCGAACTTTATCTAATAAGTACATAACATGGGCTATATTCTCATCGTGTCGCATATGGATAGACTATGGCATCTATGCGCGTGGTAACCAATAATGATGTTAATGATCACACAAACTGAACCACTTGTAGTTTGGCGCTATTTGTTAGTCGAGTAAATAGCCTTGCAAGGCCTACAAAGTAACAGCTGTCATGATTGGTTGGCTATGGAACCCTTGGTATTGTACTTTTTCAAAACCCTGAGATTTGTTATGTCACAAAATCCAGCGTTCTGCAATCTCACAAAACCCAGGGGTTTGTTCTCCTATTTTAAAGTTTTACAAAACCCAAGGTTTCCTTGCAAAACCGAGGGTTTTGTGATCAAAACTCAGAGTTTCGCTTTTTAACTGTGGGTTTCGTGCTCAAAACTTAAAGTTTTGTACCTAAACTCAGAGTTTTGTTCATTAAACCCACGGTTTTGTACAGAGAACCCAGAGTTTTGTGGCAAAATCCAGGGTTTTGTCCAAAATCATATCAAAATTCAATAACTAAGCAAACCTCAAAGTTTTGTAACAAAAACCCTAGCTTTTGCTAACGAAACCCAGGGTTTTGTGATAAAACCTATGGTTTGTTAGCAAAACTCAGGCTACAAAAGCTCAGTTTTGCAAAAGGAAAAACCAGGGGTTTGTAAACGAAACTCGGGGTTTTGTGAATTATTGAACAGGATAACTTCCATAGACGTTTTTCAAGCAATGAAAAACGAAGTCCGAAATCATCATATTATGGCCTCCCTGATGAAGCTAACATTGACTAGCTCATCGATTTATTTGTTCTTGTTCATTGTATACAGTTTCTGCGTTAAGAGATATTTTTGTTTTATTTCTTAATGAAACGTCACGATATCGAAGTTTCATATATTGGCGGGCGCTCTTCGCTAAGTGTATCACAACTGAAGGTCCGGCCCAACTTTTTATCTGGCTGTATGGTGTAAACTGTATGGTTTAACTTTTATGTTAACTGTATTTTGTGTATGGTATTTTCTTGCATTTTGATTTTTATAAAATTGTGTCCTGTGTTTTTTTTAAGTTTATTCAAACATGCATTCATTCATTCATTCATCCATTCATTGCAGTTGTTACCAAAAAACCTTTTTCTACAAGTCTTGTCTGAAAATTTCGCATTTATATATGACTTGTTATTTGTGTCTGTAGGATGCTCCAGAATAAAATAAATTACACCTTATTTCAAATATTTTATTCCACGGGCAGAAAACTACGCCTTTGCCTCTCATAGAAGCTCCTGCTCTGTGAGCTAATTGAGGGTGCTTCTTAATGGTTGAGCATGCCAAAATTTAGAGCAAAATTGGCATTTCAATAAAATTCATTTTTAGACTTTTACCACCAGTGAACCATCAACCACTTCGATTGAGTTTAATTAAATCATCATGCACACATATTGCTTCCATCTTGACTTGGAATACTCAAAGCATTCAACAGATAAATACGTGACATTCATAGTAACTTTGCTGATGCTTTGTATCATTAAATAAGGAAGTACCCATGTGTAAGGGGCAGACTCGTATGTGGCACCACAAAATATGTTGCTATTAAGCCAAACATGGATGAAATTGACTGTTTGAAAAGTCAGCCATATTTTTAAAGCGCACTGAGCTTGAAGGAGTTGTCATATTCTTTATTCTGGAGAAATGTTACTGACACCGTAGCTTTTCGTTAGAATTACTGTATCATTGTGGTTAACAACGTTGCCCATTGGCAAAGACATTTACTTGGCGGTAAATTAATATGCAAATCCCGTGTTGTTACTCTATGAAGATAGTCCTGCATCAATCTTATACATTGCATGATGGGATCTGGTGCATTATACTTTGCATCATGTGATGCATGTTTTTGGAATACAGCTTTTATGGACCCACTACGGGGTCTTCATGCAAAGGAGTTCTACTAACATGTTTGACAATGTTTTTCCCACACACTCCCATGAACCTTTCAAACGGAAGGTATGGATGTGATGTTTTGGCTGACTATTTTACCTCTTTGCGGCTAATGTCCTTACAATTGCTCAGCAGGTCAAACAAAACTTTTGTGAAACTGGCGAATATTGACATTTACAAGGTATTTTGATGGAACATAGTGCATCTGAAAACAATACACAAAAATTAAAATGAAAAATTGCCCTTGCCTAAGGATAAAAAGACGTCGAATGTACACCGAAGAATCAGGCAAGCTGCTGGGAAGCTAACTAACCATGTCAAAAGAAAAGAAAAGGATGCATTCACGATGGACAGATGTTAGGTCGAAGGTTAAGAAAAAAACAAACGAACAAGCAAAAAAAAAAAAAAAAAAACAAAAAAAAAAAAAAAAACAAAAACAAAAACAAAAAAAAAGAAAACTTTGTGGAGCCAGCATCGTTTCAACATTTTTAAATTCTTCACATTAGAATAACATAATCTTGAACTGAAGGCATCTATGAACAATTTACAAGGTAAATCATAAATTGAAGTTCATATTGGACTTTTAATCCATGTGATAATATTTCTGATATCCAGATATTTCGGCGGTAATGTCCACAGCTTTCTCAATGGAAGGAAATATGTCATTTGAACGTTAGACTGATCAGTTTGGTCTATCTATCTATAAAAAAATCTCAATTTATAAAAATTATATGAAAAAATCTAAAAAAATTAAAATGTACAAGACAGGTCCTAAAACTGGTATAAATCGGGATAATGGTTTTGAGATAGAATTCGTCTGGGACTCTATTGTGAAGCAAAATAACTGAATAATTCTAGAGTAGGCATATAGGCTGTATTTTTAGCGCGTAATGAAAAGTTCAACTGCATTTTATTATTATAAGTACAAATATGTTGTTGACTTTCGTTTCTACGTAAATGACGTCAAAAATTACATATAATTACGTTCTAGG
Source organism: Hermodice carunculata (assembly GCA_964020975.1). Lineage (NCBI taxonomy): Eukaryota > Metazoa > Annelida > Polychaeta > Eunicida > Amphinomidae > Hermodice > Hermodice carunculata. The sequence goes on from OZ026620.1 coordinate 31,739,233, forward strand.
TCTAACTGACCAGTCTAACGTTCAAATAACATCTTTAATTCCATTGAGAAAGCTGCAAAAAATCTGGGTATCACAAATATCATCACATGGATTATAAGTCCAATATGAACTTCAATTTATGATTTACTAATCAACATGTGAGAACAATGTCTTTGAAACAATAAATTTACAAGGTAATTCATCGTATGTATTTGCATGCCTTAAGCAAAACCTGTTTACCGGTAGTGTGTGCTTTTCCTGGCAGGGTGTGAATACGGGGACAAGGCTGATTGGTGCACCAGTTTGACGGCAAGCCAGTGCTATAGCAACGATGCTGTGTGTTGTCAGCATTGCTTGAAATTCTACACAAAAGTTCCAGGTAAGCTGTGCATCCCCACACGCCAAATGCCTCATTTTATATAAATAATCTTGTGGTTAATGTTCTTGTTTTACAAGTTATGAGTTCACGCATGCTGTTGTTTAGGATATATTAACATCATTTCTTTCCTGTTATTTTATCAGTGGTACAAAAATACTCGAGAGTCAAACATATGTTGTAGGTAACTGACATGATCTTTGTTTCAATTGCACAGGGTGTGAATATGGTGATCGAGCCACTGGTTGTCAAAAGAGCTCCTGCTCTTTTTCTGCCAACCATCAAGTTTGCTGTAAGACATGTGCTGTTGAGGGAGGCTTCACTTTAGCCCAGGATACCACTATCACCACGACGCCTGAGGCCACAACCATGGATGCAACCACCACGCCCGAGTCCACAACTATGGGTGCAACCTCCACACCTGAGGCTACAACCATAGCATCAACCATCATGTCAGAGACCAACACCACACCTGAAGCCACAACCATAGCTATAGCCACAACCACGGTTGCAACCACTACACCCGAGACCACAACAATAGCTTCAAGCATGGCACAACAGACCACCACCATCACTGCAACCACCACATCTGAGACCACACCCATGACTGCAATCACCATACCTGAGATCACAACCATGGCTGCAACCACCACACCTGATACCACAACCGTGGCTGCAACCTCCACACCTAAGACCACAACCATGGCTGCAACCACAACACCTGTGACCACAGCTATGGCAGCGACCTCCTTACCTGAGGCTACAACCATGGCTCCAACTACCACCCCTGAGGCTACAAGCATGGTTGCAACCACCACAACTGAAACCACAACCATGGCTGCAACCACTACACCTGAGACTACAACCATGGCTGCAACCTCCACATCTGAGACCACAATCATGGCTGAAACCACCACACCTAAGGCAACAACCATGGGTGTAACCACCACACCTGAGACCACAACTATGCTTTCAACTACCACACCTGAGACCACAACCATAGCAGCAACCACCACACCTGACACTACAAAGATGGCTGCAACCACCACACCTGAGGCAACAACCATGGCTGCGATCACCACACCTGATACCACAACCATGGCTGCAACCACCACACCTGAGGCAACAACTATGGCTGCCACCACCATACCTGAGACTACAAAGATGGCTGCAACCACCAAACCTGAGACCACAACCATGGGTGCAACCACCACACCTCAGACTACAACGATGGTTGCAACCACCAGACCTGAGACAAAAACCATGGCTGCAACCACCCCACCTGAAACCACAACCATGGCTGCAATCACAACACCTGAGACTACAAAGATGGCTGCAACCACCACATCTGAGACCACAACCATGGCTGCAACCACCACACCTGAGACTACAACGATGGTTACAACCACAACACCTGAGGCAACAACCATGGCTGCAACCACCACATCTGAGACTACAAAGATGGCTGCAACCACCACACCTGAGACCACAACCATGACTGCAACCACCACACCTAGGACCACAACCCTGTCTGCAACCACCGCACCTGAGACTACACAGATGGCTGCAACCACCACACCTGAGACCACAACCATGGCTGCAACCTCCACACCTGAGTCTACAAAGATGGTTGCAACCACCACACCTGAAACCACAACCATGGCTGCAAACAATACACCTGAGGCTGCAACCATGGCTGCAACCTCCACATCTGAGACCACAACCATGGCTGCAACCACCACACCTAAGGCAACAACCATGGTTGTAACCACCACACCTGAGACCACAACTATGCTTTCAACTACCACACCTGAGACCACAACCATGGCAGCAACCACCACACCTGACACTACAAAGATGACTGCAACCACCACACCTGAGGCAACAACCATGGCTGCGATCACCACATCTGAGACCACAACCATGGCGGCAACCACTACACCTCAGGCTACAACCATGGCTGCAACCTCCACACCTGAGACCACAACCATGGCTGCAACCACCACACCTGAGGCAACAACCATGGCTGCAACCACCACACCTGAGACTACAAAGATGGCTGCAACCACCACACATGAGGCCACAACCATGGCTGCAACCACCACACCTGATACTACAAACATGGCTGCAACCACCACACCTGAGACAACAACCATGGCTGCAACCACCACACCTGAGACTACTAACATGGCTGCAACCACCAGACCTGAGGCAACAGCCATGGCTGCAACCACCACACCTGAGACCGCAACCATGGTTGCAACCGCCACACCTGAGGCTACAACCATGGCTGCAACCACCACACCTGAGACTACAATGATGGTTACAACCACCACACCTGAGGCAACAACTATGGCTGCAGCTACCACACCTAAGGTTACAGGTGAAAAGAAGCAAAACTTAAGAAACAGGAGAACAATTAGGAGTGGGGTGGGGTGGGGTGGTATATTGACTGTGTTGAAGCAAGTCATGAATTGGTAAGGAAGAGCATATAGCATATATGCATGTTGTCACAATACCCGTTTGCATGACATGCTATCTATTAGGCCTGAGAAAGAAGAGCCATGTAAGTTTCAGGTGTACTTTCTCCTAAATCATATGACACATTACTGGTTTAGTGATTCATAACATATACTGAAGCACAGTTAAATACACTTTGACACATACGCCGAAGAAAAAGTTGAAAATTTTTATAGAATCCGTTTGCGTCTGTCGTCCATCTGTCCGTCTGTTGTTAGACTTTTTATATTTTCGACTTCTTCTCAAAAACCGCTACATAGAATCTTTTGATTTTGCACATGAATGATTCCCAGGTGGACCTCTACCAAGTTTGCGAAGGAGATGATGCAATAATTTTTCTATTTTTTATGAATTTTTTAATTTATTTTTTGAAAAAAAATAAAATTTCTTCATCTTAAGAACTACGAAGCCAATTGCTTTGATATTGCACATAGAGTCATCTTGGGTCAACTAGTTCTTATTTTGGCCACCAGGTGGCGCTGTGATTTTTTCCTATTTTTTTTATGAATTATTGCCTGTTTAGGCTTTTCTCGACTTCTTCTCCAGAACGGCTAAACAGAATTGCTGAAAATTTTATCAGAATATAGTTGGACATTAGACAATGAAAGTTTGCGAAAATAATATGGATATGTTAATTTTAAGCAAAGTTATGGGATATCAAACTTCGCAACTGTAAGGAAGTGCTGCAGCTGTATATATATATATCTATCTATATATATGTATATATATATATATATATATATATATATATATATATATATATATATATATATATCTATATATACATATATATATCTATATATATATATACATATATATATATATATATATATATATATATATATATATATATATATATATACATGGCAATACAGTGCATATATTACACTATTGTATTTACCCTTTTGACTTCTTCTCAAAAACCGCGGTATGGAATGTTTTAATTTTGCACATGGATGTTGCCCAGGTAAACCTCTACCAAGTTTGTGAAGGAGATGATGATGCAATAATTTTTCTATTTTTAATGAATATTTAATTTATTTTTTGAAAAAAATTAAAATTTCTTCATCTCAAGAACTACCTGGCCAATTGCTTTGATATTGCACATAGGGTCACCTGGGGTCAACTACTTCTCATTTTGGCGACCAGGTGGCGCTGCGATTTTTTCCTATTTTTTATGAATTTTTGCGTGTTAAGGCTATTTTCGACTTCTCCTCCAGAACAGCATGATAGAATTGCTTAAAATTTTATCAAAATATAGTTGGACATTCGACAATGAAAGTTTGCGAAAATAATGTGGATATGTTAATTTTTGACAAAGTTATATGATATCAGACTTTGTGACTGTAAGTGAGTGCTGCCACTGTACACCGGCAGCCATTGAAACAGCAAGGTATGTCAATTGATAATACATGTACTACCACCGGCAGAGCTTATATAATCCGTTTGCGTCCGTCGTCCGTCCGTCTGTCCGTCCTTCCGCAAAATTTATTTTAAGGACAAACTTTGCTACCACTCTACATACATGTATATAGCTGTACAAATCTAGACTGCATTCCATGTGTTCCAATACTGTAAAAGCAGATCCCAGTCAGCAGAGCACAGGATCATCATGATCCTCTTGTTTCATAATCATGACGTAATTAGATGGATAATTGTTGTGGCGATTGAGTGCGTCTTTATAACTAACCTTAGGCATCTAATGAAGTAAAACCAAATTACTTCTGTTACAGAGGCACTGCACCCTGGTACCACTATAATGGATTCTACTCCTACACAGGCTCTTTCCTCTAGCCAACCTACAACAACACAGGATCTCATTGCAACACAGTCATCACAGGCTCCCACCACAACTCAGTCTCCTACTACAACGCAGGCTCACACTACAACACAGGCTCCTACTGCAACACAGGCTTCTACAACAATGGCTCTTGCTACAACACAGGTTACTGCTATCACCCAGGCCCCTTCTACAACACAGGCTATTCCTATAACCCATGCTCCTGCCACAAATATGTCTGCTAGTACACCGCAGGCTGTCACTTCGACACAGGCTCCAACTACATCACAGGGACATGCTACACTGCACCTTGCTACAACACACCAAGTTTCTATCACAGCAGAGTCTCTTTCCACAGCACAGGCGCCTACTACAAAAGAACCTTCTGTAACAACACAGCTTCCTACTATAACAAATCCTCCTGTTACAATACAGCCTCCTACTACAACAGGGCCTTCTATACCAACACAACCTTCAGCTACAACAGAGCCTTCTGTAAGAACACAACCAAGTGCTACAACAGAGCTTTCTGTATCAGCGCAACCTCCTGCTACAACAGGGCCTTCCATAACAACGCAACCTCCTAATACAACAGGGCCTTCTTTATCAGCACAATCTCCTGCTACAACAGAGCCTTCCGTAACAACACAGCCTCCTGTTACAACCGGGCCTTCTGTAACAACACAACCTCCTGCTACAACAAAGCTTTCTGTATCAGCACATCCTCCTGCTACAACAGAACCTTCCGTATCAACACAACCTCCTGCTACATCAGAGCCTTCTGTAACAACCCAGGTACCCACAGCATCGCAGTCTGTTTCTTCTGTGGTGGAGGCTTCTAGTACATCACAGCTACTTTCTTCGCCTCTGGTCTCTTCTGCAACACAGCTTTCATTTACAAAAGAGCCTTCAATAACAACCTTGACTCCCTTCACATCGCAACCTGGTGCAAGTACACAGGGACCCACTGAAGCTCAATCTACTGCCACACAGGCGGCTCTACCCACACAGGACCCAGTGACAACTCAGGCACCAGGTGAGATGTTCACTTTCTTTATAGTGCCTGCACGATCATGTATTAAACATAAAAAGGTTTGTAGTCCACTCCACAGCGACCAAAAATGGCACAAAATAATGTTTCGTCCCATGAAATAACTGAAAAGAAGCAAATGTCGGTCCTTCATAATACATTGTGCTTATAGAAAATGATACTTTCATTAGAGCGAATTAACATTTTTCTGTGGTATGAAAGGTGAAGATGTGTGGCGACATAAACCCACATCTAAACTGATTAGTGCCACTTAACCTCCATGGCATCAATATACAATGGCTACATCTATGAATGTTATGGCCCAAAAATGAATAGACACAGGCTGCTGTAATTATCCGAGTTGTTCAACCAGAAAGAAGAAATTGAAACTTACAAAACGCCATTACATTACATCCTGTGGTGTCATTAGGCACAGGTAGTCACTCTCATCGAGGTAAGAGAATACTTTGCGTTCGCATTCTGAGTACGTGCCTCCTTAAGAGGCAAGGCCCATGGGAATTTCTGGAACTGCAAAACACACAACACGTATGCCTGTCTTATCGGTTGCATAAATATGTTGTATCCTTTCAATTACAGTTCATATCTGACGTTTGTGAGTAAAACGCATCTTTTTCTCATTTCAAAATGAAATGAAGTAGAACGCACTGTCTTAGATTTAGAAAAGTAATGTGTTATTTGGCGTAGCTCATACAGTAAGTTTTTACTGACAGTCCTATTATCTCCCGACTTTTCTTTTTACAGGTCTCATGTCAAACTTCCCATAATAAAAATTTTGGGACCGATCATGATCATGTGTTTGAATTTGTTGGTCGTGTGTCTTGTGCATATATTCACAACGTTCCTTTTCTATTTCCAGTCTTACCTGCACAACTGCGGAAGTATAATGGGACATTCAAAATTTCCGACAGAGATTTCGTTGTTTCATTGCTGAACACTTCATCTATAGAGTACAAGCGTTTATATGGAGAAACCAAGCCCAAGGTTTAAATTTTGCAACGAATTATACTGGTAGCAGAAGTACATTTTAGCTTTTATATATATATAAATATATATATTTATATATTATTAGCATATTTATTTTGTCGGGAATGCCTAATGGTACACAGACAGAGACAAATTGGGAGGCTCTCCTGTAGATGAATATATATATATATATATATATATATATATATATATATATATATATATATATATATATATATATATATATATATATATACATACATACATACATATATATTTATATATAAATATATACATATATATATAAATATATATATATATATATATATGTGTGTGTGTGTGTGTGTGTGTTTGTACTCTAAATCACACATTAAATAAACATAAAAAGAATAATTTTTGTCACATAAAAGTGCTTCAGTTTTAGCTCTGTCAGTCAGTGGAGCTCATAAGATCCGCGTGTTCCTTGATCTTCTAACTGCTCGTTAAACTTCGTATATGGTCGACTTATTCTCAAAAACCGTTGCATGGAATGTTTTGATTTTGCCCATACATGTTTCCCAGGTGGGTCTATGCCAAGTTTGCGACACAAATATTTTCAATTTTTCACGATTTTTAAAATTAATTTTTGAAAAAGAAACCTTGAGAATTTCTTCTCAAGAACTACTTGGCCAATTGCTTTGATATTTTACACAGGGTTATCTGGGATCACCTGCTTCACCTTTTGGTTAATACTTGGTGCTGCTACTTTTTCTTTCTTTTTTTAAGGAATGGATTTCATATGTTAAGGCTTTTTTTTACTTGTCCATGATGGCTTAACAGAATGGCGTGAAATTTTACGAGAATATAGCCTCACTGAAAGTAAATAAAGTCACAAAAAATGATAAGGATATATTAATTTTTGCCGAAGCTACAGGATGACAAATTCGGAACCATGTGTCTTCAAGTGTTGCTGCTTTACATGTACACGGCCATTCAGTGCAAATATAATGCAACATTGTCACACACGCTGTATGGAGGGCTTGGATTCTACACACATATGTTTCCGAAGTGTGCCTCGGTCAGCTTTGTGCAGGAGATAATGATGTAGTCATGTTACTATTTATAATGATGAAAAGGAAGAATATCAGAATTTCTTATCAGTTTATAATTGTCCAGCTGCTTTGATATTGAATGCAGAGTTATTTTGATTTCACACATAGATGTTGCCTTCACTAAAGATAGATCTTCAATAAATGTGTGAAGACGATGATAGAATAGACCATGTCAGAAATTTCACCACCAGATGGCTCTGGGGTACTATCCACCCTAGCTTGACTGAGTGCCCACTAGCTAGGCATGGCAGAGTATGGGAGGTGGAGAGTCTTTGAGTAGAAACAGGAACTAATCAAGAGAGGAGCACCAACTAAAGGCAAAAAGTGTGATTTAGTAGAAAGATAAGTACTTGCTGATCAGTTTCATATATTATCTTACAGGAATTTATCCCAAGATTACAAGTTTAGTCACTTGACTCCAATGGGTTGAACCAGCAGTTTACATCACTGGTCATATATTGCTGTGTGTGTGTTGTCTCTTGGCCACACACAATTCTGTGACAAGTCAAATTATGAGACTGTGATTAAAAGTATAATTAATGTTCCATAAAGAGAGACTTTCATAGCCATACATACATTATTTTGAATGTGGAATACCCTGGTCAAAGTGCACATAGGCCACCAGTAGCCTGACCTGAGCCAAGCCTCTGGGCCCAGCCAGTAGCTTGTATATTGGGTCACTCCAGGGGATAAGCAAGGTGTTAATGCTGCTGTTGTCTAGTTCCTCTGGGGAGTGTGCTTTATTGGTGTGCTGTGTATACAAGACACTTGTTGGTAATGTGTTTGTCCAGAATAACAATGAGGTAAAAACACTGCATACTCAAAGGCAAAGATGAAAAACTAAACAAGAAAAGGAAAAGTAACTTTATGTCCCCTCCAGTTTGAAAGTTTACCTTTTTCCTTACATTTGAACAGCTTGGCTGTCCTTCATTACCTCATACAGTTCAGTTGACAGGACACATATTTAGTCTTGCACTTTTTTTCAGACTTGACGCATATGACAGAAATAACAATTTTCATTCTGAACCTATACTCAGTCTGAAAAAAGAAACACCCCGTCCTCAATGGCCCGACCAAGGATTCAAAACCATAACCGAAAGCACACAAAACATACCACCAATGCGCATGTCCCATCCCAAAGTTACTTTTCCTTTTCTTGTTCAGTTTTTCATCTTTGCCTTTGAGTATGCAGTGTTTTTACCTCATTGTTATTCTGGACAAACACATTACCAACAAGTGTCTTGTATACACAGCACACCCATAAAGCACTCTCCCCAGAGGAACTAGACAACAGCAGCATTAACACCTTGCTAATCCCCTGGAGTGACCCAATATACAAGCTACTGGCTGGGCCCAGAGGCTTGGCTCAGGTCAGGCTACTGGTGGCTTATGTACACTTTGACCGGGTTATTCCACATTCAAAATAATGTATGTATGGCTATGAAAGTCTCTCTTTATGGAACATTAATTATACTTTTAATCACAGTCTCATAATTTGACTTGTCACAGAATTGTGTGTGGCCAAGAGACAACACACACACAGCAATATATGACCAGTGATGTAAACTGCTGGTTCAACCCATTGGAGTCAAGTGACTAAACTTGTAATCTTGGGATAAATTCCTGTAAGATAATATATGAAACTGATCAGCAAGTACTTACCTTCTACTAAATCACACTTTTTGCCTTTAGTTGGTGCTCCTCTCTTGATTAGTTCCTGTTTCTACTCAAAGACTCTCCACCTCCCATACTTTGCCATGCTTAGCTAGTGGGCACTCAGTCAAGCTAGGGTGGATAGTACCCCAGAGCCATCTGGTGGTGAAACTCATTTCTGACATGGTCTATTATTATGTATTTTCTGACTCGGGATACATACATAGGGTTTAGTAGAATTCAAACTTTTTTCGACAAATTTGACATACTGGCTTATATATGGTAATGGTGGATCCTAAGCCCATGGTTACCATCAAACACTGACAGAAAATTACCTCTCTGGTTTCTTTTGGTGTTGTCAATTTGATTTCGAGAAAGATCAAACTGACACATTGGCTTGTATATTGGTAATATTGAACTATTGGTCACTTATTGGTAAGCACTAATTCAGCACAAGCAAAAAGAGCATTAAAGTCTTCACGTGCAGATGCACCATTCTCAGTGTGCAGACCACAAGATAATCATGAATCTCTTGTTTCAATGTGCTATCAATTTAACTTTATCATGCTCAATGTATTTTATATGTCTTCTTTATGATTGCAGCTGGAAAAAATGTACAATGACTCAGTCGGCTTGGCGACAGTTACGTCCATGACATTTTCGTAAGAAATGTCTTTGTATCAACTTTATATATCAACACTTTTATGGGCTTATACCGTGTTGTGTCAGTTAAAATTCTCGAATTTATTTTGTAAAGACTGTAGTAATTGTTCTACTTGTACAAACCTATAAAGGCAGAGGTATGTTTTGACCACAGTTAGGAGCACCGGTGGGTTTACGGAGACTTGCGCCCTGGGTGGGCTTTAGACGCGACCCGGTAACCTGAGACATTAATTCAGGCGACCAATGATCTGAACAAAGAATTCCAATGACTTTATAGACTTTTTAGACCTGTAAATCTAAAATGGGGGACATAGGGATCTCAGCGGGGAACCTATCTGGGTGTTCATAATTTGAGCTAAAATCCATGTGAGAATCAGATAGTAAAAGACCAGGCAGCTATAATGTAAATTGCTATGAGAGACGTTAGATGCATCTTATTGAGTCTGGTTTATCTAAGTAGAAAACGAAAATATCACTTAAAAAGTGGAAATTGTCATGCCTTCGCCCCTGAAAGGTTCACTCAGGGGCTTTTAAGCTGTGACCCAGAATACCAGCTTCTTATCAAAAGGTATAGGAATTATATCAAAGTTTCAGTATTTCCCCAGTCCACAGACGTGAGCCCCAGATTCTGAAACAGATCGCTGAGGAAAAGGAATGCTTTGCCTCTGTACATATCAGTTGATAATTAGGTTCTGGACTGACTCCCAATTGCATCGTTGTAATAAAAATCTGATTTTCATAGCATCTGGCGCCATTATCTTCTGTTGTGTAATTCATTATGATTATAGTATACCATTGTTACTGTTCGCGTAACAGTGCCGAGTCAATATTTAATTTTGAAAAAAAAAACAAACAAACAAACAAACATCGTACCAGTTCTCTCACTTTGTTAATTAGTCAGGCAATACAAAGAAAGTGCCAACACAGTTGAGTTTTGGCTGTCATTGGAAATGTAAGAGGTCTTGTCAGAGAGTTTTAATTGGTTAGAAGTATCATGGCTGGACACCGTATATAAGGTTATACTTAACCCTTTCATTCCCAACTTAGACAAAAAAAACGATATATGCTCGATTAGAGTTAACAGAATTTTATTCCTATTCTTTGTATACCGATCTTTTATTCAAGTACCAAAGAATTTGAAGCTGGAGTCTTTACTATAATGCTGATTAACACGTCTCCTGGTGTGATCAGCAGCCGGACGCCCAATCTAATACATGTAGTTTATGTGTACTTCTGAATTATTATTTTATTATTTTGATATTCTTTAGGTCATATTGACAATGTCGTGTTTCGATTGTGTGGTTTACTTTGGAACTTTTGGTGATGTGATACAGACAATGGTATCCCGACATGCATGCCCTATTTGTGTAAATCTACCAAAGTAGCTCTTCATCAGTAAAGTATTTAGGCTTCTTAGTGGTCTTTGATTATTTCATTTTTTATGCCACTTTTGTTTAGCGTTCATCCATTAAAATGTTTTTCATTGGAGTCCTTCTTTTGACACTCATGTTGTGAATGCGGGCTACCAGCTGGTTGAGCCAGTGTCTTTCGAGAATGGTTTCACATCAGTAATTAATGATATTTAAAAAAAAAAAATTAGTCATAACGGGTAGCATGGCAGCACTTTTGATTCATTTTGATACATGCTCGGTGATTATTGGATATGACCTCTGTGACTACATTTAAAAGAATGAATTATTCAAATGGCCCATTTGTAACTAGAGCTGATATCGACCTTTGGCTGTAGAATGATCTTGTGGATTGATCAGTGCATAATTTCATGTTGCTGACTGTTTTAACAGTTAAAATTAATGATATGTCATTATTACAAATTTTGTTAATTTTCGTGGACTCTACGTCTGTCGCCATGGTACGTATACATAGTAGACTGTGGTGTTAATGTCCTGTCCTAAGATGCTATCTGTCAACATATATTGGTTCAACGGCAGAAAGCTTTATATTCATATTAGAACTGGATCGGATAACATTATCCTATGGTGACTGCAGCAGTGTATGAAGAAAGAAAAGTAGACAGACAGACAATTGACAATATTATCGTCATGGCAAAACAACCAAAGGCCCTTTTGAACTTTGCAGCTCAAGATGCACATATAATAGGCTTCTATCTTGTGGCTTTCAGTGCCAGGTTTTGGGCAAGTCCACAATGTTTCTTGGGGCGCTTTAGGCCTATTGCGTGCCAAGAAAAGCTGTGGATCCGGAATTGAAGCATTCTTATGTTCTCTAAAACTTACTGGTACTTGAATGAAAGGTCGATTTATAAGGGATATTAATCTGGTATGGTAATAGTAGTTCAAAGCAAATCGACTTTGTTTGAAATTACAAATGAAAGATATAGTTTGTACTTGACAGGAATGGCAGTATAGCGGTGAAGTTTACCATAGAACTGACTATATCGGAGACAATAACTGAAGAGCAGCTGGTCAGTATACTGAGAAACAACTCTGGTACATTCAACTTCACAATCGATCCAGGAAGCATAAGTTTTTCAGGTAAACATCAAATAGTCAGCTCAGGAGACAGTTATCATGTTGGCCTGTAGGTTTGTTGCATTATAACTACCAAGCTTATTGGAACTGTGATATATAAATTGAGCATGTAAGCACTATGGAAATAACATGTTCAACATGCTTTAATAGACAGTATCAAGGTACATGATACATATAATGTACATTAGTTTTATCCTATCCTAGTAGTTGGGTAATATGATTGTTTTGGCAATGTTGTAATGGTTTTGCAACTCATGACAGTTTGCCCTATTGAGTTCACTTATCAAACAGGAAGTAGGCTGGCACTACTTTCCTAGTGCTGTAAGCCTATTATAAAGTTCCTTGTCTGCCCTAAAGTGGTTGTGGGGCAGTAATTTACTCATGGCTTTAACATGCTTAACATCATTGTGGCAATCCTCCACCAACTTCACAACAATATTTGAACTTCGAAAGGTATATTTCTGTGAAATATAACACCATTTCCTCTGATAGAATGGGATCCAATGAGGGTTGAGGATGAGCAGTGGCAAAAATCTGCACGGAAGGGTATCGGCAGCCAGTGTTCCACACTCACTTCCCACGGGACAGACTCTTGCCACTGCTCACTTTCAACCCTCATGGGATCCCTAATGCCATCGCAATAAGAGTGTTGAGATTTTGATGACACCAAACCACAACGTCCTCAGTGCACAGTTTGCACCCCCTCCTTGGAGGAAGAAATATTGTATCTATAAGGAAAATTTTTCTTTCCACTTGTCGATGTTACTTTTTAGGCACTCTAACCTACAATACACAGTGATTTCCAACAAATAATATCTACTTCTTTTACAAAGTAGCATTAACATTCACATAGATTAATTATACTTAATCTTCAACTGTTTTACTGTAGTAAACACACACATGGTTCCAATTAACCCAGTTGCACTGTTTATACAAATCTCATTGAACTGAGGAACAATTTTATTGTCAACAATAAAAACTATACTTTGCATCAAAATAGGAAGAATCTCCTGTTCAATCACTTAAACATTAATGCAGTACATATTTCAATTTGGCACGCTTATATAAACATTATAACTGCCTTATAATGTGAACACATTCATGTGAGTAATATTTATATAATTTTCACCCTACTAAGTGCATCGGCAGCCGCATTGTCCCTGCTACAGACATGCGCTATTTTCAGATTATATCCTTGTAGATAAAAATTTCAACAATCTCTGATATTTGTCTTTAAACTTATCCAAAAACTTTAAGGGATTGTGATCAGAGTATACCAGTACTGGATACAGGCCTGAGGTAACATATACTTTAAAATGTTAAAGTGCTAACAATAAAACAAGTGTAACCTTCTCAATGGTGGAATGTTTCCTTTGATGGATGTTAAATTTCTTCGAAAAATAACTCACAGGGTGTTCCAAACCATCGATACCATCCTGTATTAACAGACCATCTGCTGGCACATAACTTACATCTACTGCAATCTTAAATGGCTTTTCAAAATCTGGGGCTGAAAGAACTGCTGCATTAGTCAGTTTAGCTTTCAGCTCTTGGAATGCACACTGGCACTGATCATTCCAAATGAACTTTTCTTTCTTTTTTAACAATTTTTTCAATGGTTCAGTGATTTCTAAAAAATCTTACCGAATTTCCTGTAATATTCAGCCATGCCTAAAAACTGTTATAGTTCCTTTTTTGTTGTTGGCTGAGGAAAGTCCAAAATTGCTTGAATTTTTGCTTTTTTTTTTTTGGCAATATTTTTCCATTACCCACTTTATAGCCCAGGCATGCCACTTCAGATTGACTCATTTCACTTTTGTTTAAGTTCACTTTCAGACCAGAGGAAGTTAATCTTTTAAAGAATGCAGCAGTTTTTTCAAGATGACCAGCCCAGGTTTTTGAGAAAATACAGGTATCATCAATGTAGGTTACACATCCTTCTAAACCAGCTGTCACCGTGCTCATTAACCGGATGAAGGTCGCAGGTGCATTTTTCATTCCAAATGGTATCATTTTACATTGAAAAAGGCCATCAGGTGTTACAAAGCTGATATTTTTTTAGCTTTTTCTGTGAGTGGCACCTGCCAAAAACCTTTAATCAAGTCGTATTTGCTAACAAAACACGCATTTCCTATCTTATCAATACAATCATCCACTCTAGGGATTGGATGGGAGTCTAATTTAGTCACAGAATTCACTTTTCTATAATCAAGGCAAAATTGCATTTAACTATCAGGTTTTGGAACCAATACAATAGGACTACTACAGCTACTTTGGCTTGGTTCTATAACATCATTTTCCAGCATGTAATTTATTTATTCTCAAACTGCAGCCAATCTCAGAGGATTCATCCAATAAGGTTGTTGCTTTATTGGGCCAGCATCACCTACATCTACATCATGACATAATATTCAGGTGCAACCAGGCTGGTCTGAGAGTAAATGTTTAAACTCAGGAATATGTTTTGCTAATTCAGCTTGCAGTGCAGGCTCCAAATGACTGATCTTGCTGTCAATATTTTGTAATATGTCAGAGTTCTGCATTTTTACACTGGAAATAGATCTCAAGTCTTCATTTGAGATCATTCTCATCATCCCCATTATCATTTCAATCATTCTTCAAAGTAGTGGCACTCACAGTTCTTGCTGGTGTTCCTATGTCATGGTATTCTCTTAACATGTTGATGTGACAAAGCCATTTAGCTGTGTTCCTATCTGGTGTAAATATTATATAATCCACATCATTCAACTTTCTTTCAACCAGATACGGACCACTGAGTTTTGCCTGAATTGAATGCCCTTGCATAGGCAAAAGTACCAACTCCTTGTCTCCTGGTTTAAAACTTCTCGCCCTTGCTTTCTTATCATACCATGTTTTCATCTTACCTGTGCATTAATCAGATTAGTTTGTGCCACCTCACAAGCTTTTTCAACATTTCTTTGAATTTGCATACATACTCCAAGATAGGTTCAGCTTGTGTCTCCACCAGTCAATTTTTCTTTCATCAGCTTTAATGGACCTCTCACTGTGTGTCCATTTAACAGTTCAAATGGACTGAACCCCAGTGACTCATTTGGTATCTCTCTGGTGGCAAATAATAACATATGTATACCTTTATCCCTTTCATTTTCATTTTCAAAACAATAGGTTCTAATCATATTCTTCAGTGTTTAATGATACCTTTCATGAGCCCCTTGTGTTTCTGGGTGGTAGGCTGAAGAATTATTCTGTTTAATGCCTAACTGGTGAGCAATCTCCTGAAACACTGCAGACATGAAATTTGAACCTAAGTCACTTTGCATCTGTATCAGCAGTCTTACTCCAGTGAAAAATTTCATTAAAGCATCAATGGTCATAGAAGCTTTAATGTTTTTTAATGGGATGGCCTGAGATACCTACTGGTTGAATCTATGATATTAAAAAAAAACTTATTTCCTGCTTTTGTTTTCAGAAGTGCTCCCACAGAATCTATATTAACCCTGGTAAATGCTTCTTCAAGAATTGTGATTCTAATCAAAGGAGCAGGTTTTATTTTCTGATTAGTGTTCTGACCTCTTGACATGTGTGACATGTCTTACAAATTTCTGCAACATCCCAATGCAATCTGGGCTAAAAGAAGTGTTGTAATATTCTATCTTGAGTCTTCCGAATACCCAAGGGGCCCACTTTAGGCACATCATGAGCTGTTTTTAAAACTTCTGCCCTATGATGGAGGAACCACTATTTGATGAATTTATCTACATTCTTTCTCAGTAGAAGCATCTGGAGGTCTCCATTTTCTGATCAGACTCCTGATTTAATATAATAACAGACTGGATATTTTTGTGCCTCTTCTTCAGTTGAAGCTGTACTTGCCAATTTTCTTAACTTAGGGTCAGCTTTTTGTTCCCTAATCAGCCTATCTCAATTCAAATGAGGCATTTGACTCAGATGATCCTTCTGGTTTACCTGGTCAGAGAAGTCAGTGTCATGGCTTACCTCTGGACTCAAGTTATCTCACAGCTTACTTGGTCCTGCAGGTTACCACCAAAGAATGTCTCTGCCAGCCCTAGACATTTATCATCCTTGTCACTGACTTCTTGTTTAGAAGCTTTCAGAGCCATTGACCTTGTCACAAAACAGGCAGGAAAAATGCCCGGAAATTCCTGCTCAAGATGCTCTGTGTCCTCTCTCATGATTGGCTCATCCATTAAATATGGTACCGGTTTACCTTTCACATTATTCTCAGCTATATCATTCCCTAGAAGGAAGGTCACACCTTCTATCGGGAGACTAAGTACAATACCTACAATCACTGGTCCAATTTTGAAATCAGACTTCAGGTAAACTTTGTGAAGTGGGACTGTTATGTAATTCCCCTCAACACCCTGAAGTAATACACTGGCGTTTTGATAAGTTTCATCCGACGAAGGAAGTACAACCTCCAACAGTGAAGACTGGGCAGCGCCAGTGTCCCTTAGGATCACAACTTCCTTCTGGTCAACAGCATCTTCTTTCTGAGACACCAGCCCTTCAGATTTGAAACTTTCATAGCCACCCAATATGGACTCAGCTACCCAAACATGTGGGTTCTCAAATTTAGCATGTAGATTATCAGAATGTCCATCAGACATATTTAGATGTGGGCACCCCTTAAGGCTGGCTAAACCCACTGGTTTCTCAGTATTATTTGTCTTTCTTGGGATTATAAAAACCTCTGATTTGACATGACTCCTCTTATGGCAGTAACTCCATGTGGTTCCACTAAAGAACTTCTGTCCTGTTTTCTGATTAGCAGGTTTAGCAGACTGAAGAGAATTATTGGGCTTTTGTTATTCTGAATTTTGATGGGGGTGGGGTGGGGGGAGGTTCCCTGTTTCCTCTGGTATCTTTCCATATGCAAGTTAAGCCACCTCCTCACAAGAGAATAGCACAGACTTGTGCGTGTTTAGTTGTTGCAACATCTGTTTGAGCAATTTCGTAGTTTTTGTTCAATTCTCAAATTATTCTAAGGAACCAACAACACCTTACGTACAGTGCAAGAAATATTATCACTGATGACATAGGCTGTCTTATCACTGAACTTTAATAAAATGAAACCATGCATGTCCTTGCTTAATCGAGTAAAGGTGAAATCAACCTGATGATGGAGATTTACTAGGACTTCTAATGAACCTCGTGCCTGTTGTCACATTCATTAGAAGATAGAAAGAAGTCTGTATTACATGGCTGTTGCTTTCTGTAACCATAATACAATTAGAACCAAAATCAACCATTACCATATTTTTTTATTTAATTTTCTGCTTAGTACCAAAACATGTAACCTAAACGTCTAGAGAAACTACAAATCTTTCGTTAAACGTGATCCTATGTTCATCTGTATTTCGTAATTGTATTTTTCAGAGCTGACTGTGACAAATCCAGGTAGGGCTATGGTCTCTTTTCCCTGAAATGCTTCACAATAGCATAAAGTTTATTTTCGCAAAAATATTCTTTGTAAAGATACAGCAATTAATGGTCGAAGATATGTTTCCTGTTATTCCAAAATACTATCTAATATTTCAAACTTCGCAGCTTGCACACGAAACATCATTTGGTGACAAAAGTTATCGTCTCTAGAAAAAGGCAGTGCCATACATCATGAACATGTGAGCCCAATGTTGCATGCGTAATCATTGATCGCGATCGGTTGTTATCATCTTGTGTTTTTTGCTCAGTTATAAGGGGCGTAAACATTTATGTCACCGGCTAATTTTCTGTAAAATGTATAATAAAATGGGTATTTTATGCCAAGCCATTTTAACATTTAATCCATATTTAAGTTATATATAATTGGAATTAAAGATCTCTATTATCCCGATTATTGATATCAATAAATGACATATAGATATCTTATATTCGAATTAAGGGTACCTGTTAATCAATTTTAAATATCTTTTAATTTGAAGAGTTACAGATATTTAGATATCTAAAATCATTTCTGGATATTTAAACTTGAATCACAAAAATCTATAAATGATTTTCAGGTAACTAAAATTCAATTTTACATTTCTATAAATCGGCCGTCTTTTTAGATATCTAAAATTGATTTTGAGATATCTATAATTCATTTTTAGATATCAATAATTCATTTTAGATAAATAAAATTCGCCATCTTTCAGATATAGAAAATGAAATTGTACACATCACAAAGATGGTTGACCTTTTATAACTAAGACATAATGCATGCCTCATATTACCGTATATTTCGGTAGCTTGGTCTCCTGCATACTTCTCACTCACATCTCAAGGGCCTATGGCAGATAGTGTTCGTATTAGAAAATGTCTATGTAATGTAAAAACAAATAGCACAGTGTATCTGATGTGTGAATGTAATTGCACAGACTGTGATTTTTAATGACATTTCCACAGTTTCGTTAAACTTCATGTTGACTCTGGTATGGTTGAATGACCCGGTAGAGTTGGCAGTCATATGACATATATTGAGTTATTCGTCTTAAATTTTTGATATTATAAATGACATCTGATGTCAGTACAACAGGTGCAATGTATTACTTTGTACATGTGCATCACAATTTGAAGAATCATCTGACCATATTAGCAAAATATACTTCTATTGTGTTATATTGCCTCTTGGGACCTACCCCTCAAGCAGAAAGGACAAGGAAACGAAGCAGGGATAGGAAACTAGCCTAACTTCCACCAGGCACAATAAGGAGCAGTCAATGTCATGTTCCAATGTCATCTTTAAAGATATCTAAAAGGATTTTATATATATAAAAAGAATGATGTACATTCATAAATCAATTTTAGATAACTTTAAATGCGGCGAATTATTTAGATCTAAAGCGACACTTAAGATATCTATAAATCCTTTTATAAATCCAAAATTCAGTTTTCGATATGTATAATTCATTTCTAAATATCTATAATTTTAATTATAGATTTTTAATAATAGGGGTAAAATATTTATAATGCGGTCAACTTTAAAGATATCAAAAATGATTTATAGATGTGTACAATTCGAATGTTAGATATCTGAAAGGATTGAATGTTAAAACGGCATGTCTTTTGTTTGGCGACAGGCAACCACATTCACGAAAACGAGCACAAGCTACTGATGTGCCGCTAACCGCATGACTTATACATAAACGCAACTGTTTGATACATGCGTGCTTGTGATCGACATTTTTTGTTTCATTTTATTTGATTTTGTGATGACAGGAGGAGACGGTGCAGATTTTTTACTGGCGGGAGCAATATTGGGAACTGTCCTGGGAATATTGGTCATTGTACTGATTGCCTTGGTTTTGGCACATATATGCCGGCGGCTTCACTCAAGTGACAAACATAAGGGCTCAAGTGATTACAGTGGTTATTCTCACCCATCTTTAATCCCTGCACCACAAACACTTCACTGGCAGCCCCTTGCTTTTGGTTGGTCAGGAGGTTCTTTTGAAAATGAGGCATACCATCATGGCGGCGTAAAAAGCCTGCATGCTGTTCAAAATACACCATGGATAGTGAGTATTAAATTAATGTTCAAAATACACCATGGATAGTGAGTCTTAAATCAATGGTTTGTACCATTCACTATGCTTTTATTTTCATATGGGACAAATTTCTGAGATAACAATCGTTTCAGATGCTGCACAATAAGAACAGGTAGCTAGGTTTGACATTACATTCAGTACTTGAATTCCAAAATGAATATTGCCTATAAACGGGAGCCAGAGCTGCGAGGCAGGGGGAAGTGACAAATATGCGCGGCCCAAATGCGGTGTAGTATGAGTAACAGAAAGGTACTGATACAACTGGAATGAAAACATGAAAGGTCGTGTTGACATTTATATGTCATCAACACGGAAAAATAATTCATGTAAAATTTTCCGACTTTCGATTTTGTCCAAATTCTGGAATAACATATCTAAAAGGTTTAGGAAATGTCACTATTAAGGAACACACGCATGTTTTTTACAAAGTAGGAGTTCAGAGGCCAGTATTTATGTTATGTTAATATGGAGACACAGATTCGCGTTTTGTCAGACTGAATATATGACCCTGTGACCTTTAAAACAAGTCAAGGTCACCATAACTAATGCATGTTAATGCACTGTGGGATAAAGAAGGTAGTCGTGAACATAGACACTTGCGTACATGCAGCCTCGTAGAGATGCCTAATACTCCGTTTTGAAATTTATTGATATTTGTGTGTGCTTTGAACGTTTAAACCAAGCGAAACAGGCGGAGGATAGTATCCCACATCCTTGTTCAAAAATACGAACACCTACATTGTTTGGTACAGGGTCACGACATGCATCACTTGCACCCACATTTACCTTCACGGTAAATGAAACTGCAATGGAGTCATAGTTTCAACATTTCAATGTCAAAATCATTTGTGCAAAAGCTATGCGTAAAATGTATGACACACGAGAACATCTAATGCAATAGGAATGAGGGGGATGCATGTTGGATGAAAGCATAATTGACACGGGCTTAACATACGTCGGGGTCACTCTTATTAAGATTTACCATATTTGGAACGTCTTCATTCCATGCCTTCACGCGAAATTAAAGTGAAATGGCATTCCTATGCAATATACATGTAAAACATTAAATAAAACAAATGAAAATCTTATTCTTATTGAAGCGGCAAAAATGACAAGTAATTTTTCATGCCGTTCCGATAGGGCCTTGAATTGCAGACAAGCTGCAGCAGTCTTTTACGAGAGTGTGAGCAAATTTTGATCTTGATTTACTGCCTTTTAAACATAAGGAACGCAACACCAATCTATCGGCATACAAATCTATCTCCGTAATTACCAGAAATTGTCAGGTGTCATACGTGTCGTTTGCTCTCAATTAATTTCGCTTTTCACAAAGAAAAATATTCCACCAGTCGACAGTATGGCTCAGCGAACACAGGGCCCATGCTGCGAATCTTTCTCTGTATGGTTATGTTTGTTATCTTTTAGAACTGGTCAGTCCTGTCAAGGTTTGACAGAAACAGAGAGAGACCATTGGAACTAAGGACACTCGCTTCGAACAGTCGACAATATCATCCACACATAGCACCTCATCATCATCATTGACCACGTTTTTCAAATATATACGGAACATGCCCATTAATTTGCCGCCCAAATCGCTCCCCCCGTCGTCATGCAACGGCGATTAGCATCACGCATGATGGACACATCAGCGATGGGAACTGTCTTTTTTTAATACAGAATGCTTATCGTGATGGTGATTTGAAGCTCAGGGATATCTGTAGAGTATCATTATCACTTTTTTGAAAAAATTGAAGTCAGTTTATTTGTAGCAGCAAATCATTTTATCCTGTTTGATAAGAGGATATGCTTGCGCATACTTCCTTTTCGAGCTATATGGGCTAGAACTGCCCCGCTGCTGATCCGAAAGTATTAGAGGTACCTGCATATCCAATATATCATAGGGCCGTTAACGCTTTATAGTGTGCGAGGAAAGTGTAATATTCTGAATTCTCTGTTTGCAATTTGTCTCATCAAATTATTTGTACATGAGCAATATCGCTGTTCCGCAATCTATGCGCCGACTTATAAGTTCTATGATGTATCTGTGTGGTACATTCCTTACAGTGTAAAAATTTGCTGGCGGGTTTATTTAAAAAAAAGGAAAGACCATGACTGAGATAAAGTGAAATTAAGGAAATACTATACAAAATCTTCACCGATGGTGCTTCTTTGGCGAAGCTTGGTAGTCTTTTATGTGCCTCTGTCTGTGTCATATATATATATATATATATATATGTATATACATATGTGCTTGCGTAATTCACCTATCATCCTGTCATCCGCATTTAATCACATATATCTAAGAGCATGGAGAGGTTGAACGAGGTATATTCGAGAACAACATATTTTCGTAGAGAATGCTGCAAATGGTATATTATTATTATCGTTGAAAGAAAAAAAGCATTCTGTTGAAAAATTGATGGCTGCACAGGAATGCTTCAATTAACTCATATATGTCGCCGAATGTTGTTGGGCCTTCGAAATCTTTAAAGGACCAAAGGACCATTATATTTAAATTTCACCCGAATATATATGTATATATACATACATATATATAAATATATATATATATATATATATATATATATATATATATATATATATATATATATATATATATATATATATATATATATATATATATTATATATATGAACTACTTCAGCATTGGTAGGTCCATAATATGACAGATCGCAGACTTGAGGGGACCAAACACTGGTCCCTCTTATTCTGGTCATCTTTATGCTTATGTGTAATTACATATGGTCACGTTGATACTGACAAAGTGTGATACTCAGCTAATGGGACACAAAAATATTTCGTGAAGTTTATCGGTTAGGATAATACCAATTATACTAGGTACTTGTGTGGTCCCCCTAATACTACAATTTAGGCACTGGTCCACCTAATGCGTTTATAAATATATTATATATTTATTGTCAACTTACAAAGTCCGAAAACTCTTTGCAGTGTTCCCATAGTCAGTGGAGGAATGAATATATGAAATAGGTTGGGTCTGTTTTCGCCCAGTAAAGGTTTAAAAAAAAACAGGTAAATTCAACTGACCGTGACGTTCATGCTGGTTTACTTTGCATAATACATGTACTTCATATACGTTCAGGTCGGAAAAATGACACCACCTGTAACAATGCTATGATTTTGAACGACTTGAAATAAAGTATATATTATATCATCTTACTTTGTCTCTGCATTATATCAAAGTGTATAGTGAACAGAGCCTGTGCAAGGGAGCTGACAAGATCTCCCACGAAAATGTCAAGATATCACCAGGGAAGGTCAGGGACGACATTTTAGTGATACGAACTACACATGGAAAATATTGTTTCGGGCGGAAAGGCTTTTCAGTCGCCCTGGTCGTATGGCATTATATGGACTTTTAAAGCATCTGGCGATCACGTTTCGTTTCCTTGCGACGCTGTGCTGTCGCGTTCTGCTAGAAACCCGCCATACTAGTACTGGGACACCCGGTAATATTTCTAAAATACAAATGCCTCCGGCTGTGCCCAGGTAACAAAATAAACTGACGTCAAAGTAGATAATGTTTAAAAGGGGAAAGAATATCCATTTTAAACACGTTTCAAGAAGTGTACAAGTTACTTAAGACCAAACAAAAATATATGTGTGGTTCCGGTTACCAACAGACCTTACTGAAAAGGCTGGTAAAAAAGCCGCCCTTCCCTAATGAAAATTGATCGACCCAGGCGGAAAGATTTTATCAAGAAATTGGCCATCGTGTCATGTTATATGGCAGAAAAGTCAACTCAAATACAACATTTTTCTTCAACTTGTCCGGAAGGTTAACATAAAATGGGGAAACCATATAACTGCAGAGCCACAGGTGTTCAGTGAAACAGCATAGCTCCAGTTGCTGGGTGATCGTTATCGTAGTATTTCGCAAGGTTGCAGGTGTCCATTCTCTGAGTTACCAAGGCAAACGGTCATTAAAGTACTTTTAAAACATGAATTGCTATCTTAACTTTAATCTGCCCACTCGGTTGTGTCCAAAACAGTTATCATCGTTAGTTATATTTACAAATCCAACACGATACCTTGAGCCGGCACGTACTGAGCACCATTTTACACATTGCGCAATGTATTGATTGCGGGACAGTCGCACAAAGATACATTTGATTTGGATATCAAAATTAATCGCAGCCATTACATATGTCATATCTTTATTGATGCTCTGAAGTATTTGCAATTTTTATACTTTTGGTTTCATATACTATGCTCCCCCCCCCCATCATCCCAATACTCATTTACAAATAATTGGGCGCAGAATCCACAATTTTCACAATAGCAGCCAAGCTTGTGGGTTAGTCCCAATTGGATATTTTGAAAAGGTAGTATCCAAGATATATATGTGATTAGTGTTAACGGAAAGTAAATTTGTAGAATGAATGCAATGTCAATATATAATGGGACTTTTCCAGAGTGAGCATTATATGAAAACGTATATACAACCCCGTACAATTACAAGTTCTAGGCCCCCAAATTAGGGAGTTTGTATCAGACACTGGTCGCCCCCAGGCTCTGAATTAAGTAGCAGCACAGAGCACACGAGGCATAAGCCTCGCTGAGTCAAGGATGGAGCTTAGTGGTGAAAAATTGCCCCGATACCGGATATAGGTCCGAAAGTGCTGGCGGGTTTTTATATAAGTGGTACCACAATGAGCAATCAAATCCAGGAAACTTAAGAAAGATAGATCCAATTTCTGTTGGTGGCAAAATATTTTTCCCCATACCCTCTCGAATCATGTCCTGGACCAGATGATATGCGATAAATATCTACATGTTGATGTCTGAAAAGACCCCCATTTCAAATAAATATGGGACAATGAAAGACAATTATTAAGGACAGAAGATCATAACTCGTGTTTCAGAAATATTAAACCATCACAGTTTAATCTATCGCTGTCATAAAATTGTCATCCATGAGGTGAACAGCTTTGAATCAGGATGTTGCTCAGTCTTGGGTGTCTAGATTGGCTGAAATATTGTTATCGTTACAGTACTTAGAGTAGATATCTTGTTTGAAAGATATCATTACCTCACAGTGTAAATCCCATCACAACACTTTGCATATCAACATCAATGGAACAGTGGTTGACCGTGAGTGACAATCGAAAAATTTCACTGTTAAACAGTGAGTTATTGAAGGTGATCCCTTTTCTTTCACAATATTCATGCGTGCGTTCAATCCACTGCATGAAAGTTTGTTTACAGAATATCTGTACGGATACCGTTCAAACAAAGAAACACAAGTCATGACTACACCATTTGCCGACGACTTTAAATTTGAGACCTCAAATTCAAATATTCATTTAACAGTGCTGAAACCGGTCACATGTATGACAAACTATTTTAACATTGAGTCCTATTTGGCGATATCAGTTAATAATTAGCAATATTGCAAATCATTTGGCCATATTGCCAGACCATTTAGCGATATCGCAAAATTTAGGAACAACCAAAGTACTGCACAGTAAAATTACTGTCTCAATTGCCGGTACATATTCTGTACAGTTTTTTGGGCCAAAAATTGTATTCAGTGGAAAAGAAAGGGATATATTTCACTCTGTATACCAATAGAGTGAAAAATATCTTGAACTTCATACAAGCTTCTTCTACTGAAAGTGAATGTAAAGTCAAAATATAAAAGCAATATTGTCTTTCCGCTGTTCACATTCAGCTCAGCGTGTCCGAAATAAACTGAAAGATATATGATCGGACCCTTTTTGAGACACCTAGCTCCAACATGTTTTATACTCCCACCATATGGCAAGACTTACATTCTCTACAAAGCCACGGTGTTAAAACTATACCCCCCATTTTAAAAGAAATATAAGCCAGTAGTGCGGCTACATCTCGACTATTCGCAGACAAGACTATTAATACAGAATTGGACAGCCGCCTAACTCGTGAGGTGGATTCGCATACGGTCACTAACATTTGCATCCGGCACTATTAGATATAACACTTTACAACAAACTAATTCACACTTTCAAAAGCAATCTAAAAAAAGCCCTACCTCAAGAGTTTTCAGACCTGTGCCAGGACCACATGAAAAACTGACTGATCAAAGGAAGTTCGTGGAAATGCTCTGTCACAGAAAAGTTCAACTTGACATTAAAAGTTTCGTTCAGTGAAAACAGCTTTGGGCACTGTGGCAACAAATGCAATACATAAGGTTTGGAGCAAACATACGAATTCAAAATCTAAAGAAACGAAAAACCTTGTATCAATAGGAAACGGCAGCCAGATGAGTCCTTGAATTATAAGTTTTTGAAAAGTCGGAATTTGAAAGTTGTCAACCAGTAGAACCCTGTAACAAGAGCCACACAATAGCGTGATTGAGTAGAAGAGTTTGTTCACACTCATGAGCTAATAACATTAATGTCAAAAGATGACACCACTTACAAGGGATGTGTATAATACAAGAATAAGTAGGAAACAGCATCCAGATGAGTCCTTGAATTATAACTTTTTTGAAAAGTCTGAATTTGATAGTTGTCAACCTGTAGAACCCTGTAACAAGAGCCACACAATGGCACCATTGAGTAGAAGAGGGTCGTGAAATGGAAAATTATCAAATAGGAACGGGATCTGTTGCACCATAATTCGCTATCATTAATTATTGTTTGTAGTTCTCCAATGGACTAGGCTAGTTCTGAGGTTCACAAACCATAGCATAGACTTCGCCAACGCCCACACGACGTCGATAACAAACAACTTGTGACACTGGAAGTTAACACGCAAGTATTCACGTCACATCCAACATGAAATATGGCCCCTTTACAAAGCCTGAATCCTTTACCTTTAGTAGCATCCCGATTTCTAAGAAATCAAACACTTTAACAAAACAGAACTTTAGACCTGTAAGCGTCTTGACTACAATATCAAACGTTTTTGAACCTTTACTTGATAGAATGATGGAGGAAGCACAATCTCAGATACTTCATGATGAGATTTCAGTCTACCGTAGTAATTGCCAATCTGCTTTATTGCGTGTACTGGAACTATGGACAAGTGGATTAGAACAGGAAAAGCATGTTAGATTTTGTACTGATGGAGCTGTCTAAAGCTTTTCACAACATACATCACCCTCATCTGATTGCTAAACATAAGGCATATGGAATGGGAAACAATGCACACAAATTGATTGCTAGTTACCTAACTGGCAGAAGCTAAAAGGTAAAAATATCTTCAGTATTTACTGAATGGAGACCTATCTTAAAAGTTGTTTCTCAAAGTTCTGTATTGGGACCCACCCTACTTTTGCAATCTGTTCATAAACGCTTTTTTTTAGTTTAACATTAAAGCAACATTGTCAAACTATGCATATTGTAATACTCTAACGGCCAGAGGTGACTCAATAAATGAGGTGGGCAATATACTCTCATCTGAGTCTGGTGTCGCTATACAGTGGTTCACAAACAATTTCATGCAAGCCAATCCCAATAAATCTCAAGCAATCTTGCAGGGAAAACAAAATGATGAACACTTTCATGTTGTTATCCATGGAAACAAAATCCCAAAATGCTGAAACATCAGATTGTTGGGTGTTATAATTGATTCAAAGTTTAATGTTGACCAACATGTGTCAGAACTATGAAGAAAGGCCTCAGCTCAGCTGAGTGTCCTGATAAGGTTCAAACGCGTATTAGATATTCCGTCAAAGCTTGCAATTGTCAAAACGTTCATAACATCACACTTCAGACATTGTTCTCTGATTTATCATTTTTGCTTATACTCCAGTGTTCAGAAGATAGAGAGAATACTGGAAAGATCACAAAGGCACGTGTATAATGACTTCAACTATGCGTACCAGGAACTGCTGATAAAATCGGGTCTTACAACACTTGCGTTGACCGCAAAAAGGCAATTGTAGTGGAAGTCTTTAAAATAAATCATTAAATAGAACCTGGAGTTTTAAATGATCTGATACAAAGAAGACTGATTGGCATTAGAACATGCCAATCACAAGATATCCATCTTCCAGGGTACAACAGTATTCTGTATGATAGGCGAGCAATGCAATTCATGACCTTAATGTAGATGGAACGTGCTTATTCCAGGAAGCAAACCAAATAGAATAACAGATTAAAAGACAACTGTGGCAGCGTGGAGTTGGTTTTTTGTTTTTGTTTTTTCTTTTGTGTCCAATCTTTTATTTCTTATTGTGCATGTACATATGCCTTACATTTCATGATTGGTTAAATTTATGACATGACATGTACCTGTGATTTACATTTTAGTATTGGTTAATTTATTATATGCGCCTATGTTCTTACATATTACAATTGGTTTATTTTTAATATTATGATGTCTTTAATTGCATATATTTATACTTATGACGGCAAAAGACAGCTACTGGCTAAAGTTTCATTTTTTAAAAACCGAAATTGAATACAAATGGATTGAATGACCTGAGAAGCCCTTTTGCCTCGGCTGCAAGCTCGCCTGTTTGACTTGCTGCAGACTCGTGGTACATCTTTATTGACCTGGTGCTGCATCCCAAAGATTTCTGTACACATGACCACTGGACTCACTTGAGCCCCATAGAAAGCATTTACTAAACAAGAAG
Source organism: Hermodice carunculata (assembly GCA_964020975.1). NCBI lineage: Eukaryota > Metazoa > Annelida > Polychaeta > Eunicida > Amphinomidae > Hermodice > Hermodice carunculata. Next base: position 31,767,956 of record OZ026620.1, read on the forward strand.
CGTCCCGATTAGGCAAACCGGCCCACATGCTATGAGTAATGAGCTCAGAAGTCTCGGAAATATAAGGATCGAAGGTTTGGGAATGCTGCCCCTATTCGCAAGACCTATGATGGTTTGTTTAAACATATCTTTATTTCCAACAAGAAAAGAAAAACGATTTGAAAACTAGAAAAGAACATTTGCTTGACAGCAAATTTGTCTTGGTGCCTTCAAAATGAGAACAGTTTGAAATGCTACACTTTGCCATAGTTCAACATAAACTAAATTTTGTGTATCAGGCCAATTTCCATAAATAAGAATGCTACAACTTTGGTTCTTGGTTTATTGGATGTGGCCATGTCACAAACTTGTAAAGTAAAGTTTGAATGACCCTACTATCTGTAATAGTCTTGAAGCGATTCAAGACTAATTTTCTGCATTTGCCTAATTTGTATAAATTGAAAGCCTACAACTTTAGTTTATGGTTCATTGGATGCTGCTATGTCACATAGCTACAAATATAAGTTGGAACGGCACCTCTATGTATAAGTTTCGAAGTTATTCAAAGATTTAAATTTCTTGGATTCATCTTATTTGCATAAATTAAAATTGTACAGTTTTGGATCATGGTTCATTGGATGCGTCTCTGCCACAAACCCACAACTTGAAGTCGGAATGGCATCTCTATCTATGATAGTTATGGAGCTTTAAAAAATTGAATTGCTCTAATTTGTATAATTTTAAACATCATGACTATTCCAAGTCATGTGCTCAATGTCACTGGTAGGTCAGTCACCATGGCAAGTTTGGTGGTATTAAGAACAGTAGGGTCCGAGAAAAACTCCGGACAAATCTGGTCGTAAAAGGAAAGAAAGAAAGAGTTCTTGGAAAAACAAAATGTCTGGGTTGGCACCCAGACATTACAAGTGAAGCCAGTATAATTTCTTTTTGCGGTAAGAACCTGATCTGTTGCGACATAACTCACTTGTAGTACATTATCAATTTTTATGTCGTTCTCTCCTGGACAAGGCTAGGTCTGAGGTTCACAAACGGTAATGACTTGTGTTTTTAATTATGTTCTATATTTTGCAGGGCATTCAGTGCCAGCGAAACACATATTAGATGCAGTATTTGCAAGACTTATTCTATTCTAAAGACCTCTGGACCAATCCAGAAGACCTTCTCTGTTCATAAGGCCTCTTGTTTATGAATCAATCATGACTTGTCCTATTTGTGAGACCTCCAGTTTGAAACCCACGACAGAGGCCTTGCGGATAGCCTACTCTGAAGGCCTATGACTCAAAGCCCAGGACACAGGTTTTAGGAATAGCGTATTCTCAAGACCTCTGTCAGTTCTAGAACTCACCAGTAGAGAGCATCTTTAAAAATATAATAGTACCCAATGTGACGTCACTGAAGGCGGGGCATTGCCGCTTGCATTCGCAATCCAGCAAAGATGCACATTCCCTCCCCATAAATGATGTTAATGCACAGTAGTACGTTACACAAATGTGTTTTCTTATGTCCACAAATGTTCGCTGGCAAAAGTTTCATCTCCGTCCAGTTACAACCCATTTTAGAAAATTCATATTATCGCTCATACAAACGAATGGAACTGACAATGCGGGTAATGGATATTCTGATTATAATTCAATGGAGACCATCAGTATCAAAACCAGATAATTGCTATTTTCCGTAATAGCTGGACCCCAATCAAAAATATGAATATGGGAGGCAGGTTGGTCACAGCAGCATTTTCCTGCTTGGATAACTGTCAGGCCAGTATGAAGGAATGAAGCCTTGTTATTTGTTTTCTTTGTAATATATAGTAACCGAGCAGGGATAGAGGTATCCTTTTATCCAAATGATAATGTACTTTTAGTTTCCAAAATAGGGTGGTCATTACTGACCAACGAACGGGATCATAGACAAAACGATACGTGAAAAAGAGTGGATTTTGCATTAATAAGACGAAGAGAGTTGAAATCGAAGTAATTTGATTTTAGTCGATCAGAATTCTAAACGTATCATCTTTAAGACTATTTTGGGCGGTTATTTAGTGGAAAAGGTACCATAGCTTCTAACAACTGCCGCTACTAATCGCATTTCTCCTAAGATTCTTACTTCATTGTTTCCTACAAGAAATAAATTTACAATTTCTTATAAAAAATGCATATCTCATAAGATTCTTACCCAATAGTTTTTTCCTATATGAACTGATTAAGCCATTTCTTATGAGATTCATACTCGATTTTTTTTTCTGATATACGAAATGAATTTACTATTTCTTTTAAGAAATAGCCATTCTCATAAGATTCTTACTCTAGTTTTTCGCATTAGAAATTACTTTTCTATTTCGTATATGAAACTGTATTTGTTTAAAGTTTCTTACAAGAAATCTCATGCAAGTGAAAATCTTTTGCGAAATAAATGTACGGTAACAGACCAATGACAACGTTCATAATCCAGTGTATAATAGTAAGTTCACATTAATGGTAATATGGAATCTGTCAAGAAAAATGATCTGGTATAATTTTCGTGAGAAAAAAACCTTCACCCCCTCCCCCACCAGTCCCTTAATTGGTGCATTGCTATGATCATAATGATCACAAACACATGTACATGAATAAGGCGCTTTTACCACGTTATGACCAGGTTAACCATTAAACAACAAGCGGTAAGACGAGCGATCAAAACTACTACACGGCCACTTGTGGGCGATAGTAGCCGATATAAGTCCTTCTTTGGAAACCTGTTTACTAATGTAAGCGCCATCTGCTAAGTAATTTTGAAACTGGCAGAGAATACTGGCATGCTAACTTTCGAAGCCACAAGTAATTTATCATCGACGTCGTAGAGACGTTGGAGCAGTCTATGCTACAGTTTGTGAGCCTCAGACCCAGCCTTGTCCAGGGGAGAACTACATAATAATTGATAATGTACTACAAGTGAGTTTTGTCGCACAGATCAGGTTCTGACCGCAAAAAGAAATTATACAGGCTTCGCTTGTTATGTCTGGGTGGCAACCCAGTCATTTTGTTTTTCGAAGAATTCTTTCTTTCTTTCTTTCCTTTTTACGAACAGATTTGTCCGGAGTTTTTCTTGGACCCTACTATTCCGAAAACCACCAAACTTGCCATGGTGACTGACCTACCAGTGAAATTGAGCACATGACTTGAAATAGTCATGATGTTTAAAATTATACAAATTAGAGCAATTCAATTTTTTAAAGCTCCATAACTATTTTAGATAGAGATGCCATTCCGACTTCAAGTTGTGGGTTTGTGGCAGAGACGCATACAATGAACCATGATCCAAAACTGTACAATTTTAATTTATGCAAATAAAATGAATCCAAGAAATTTAAATCTTTGAATAACTTCAAAACTTATACATAGAGGTGCCGTTCCAACTTATATTTGTAGGTATTGGACATAGCCGCATCCAATGAACCATAAACTAAAGTTGTAGTTGTTAAAAAACGAAACTTTAGCTTGTAGCTATGTTTAACGTCATAAGTATAAATATATACAATAAAAGGCAAATCATAATATGAAAAATAAACCAATCGTAATATGTAAGAACATAGGCGCATATAATAAATTAATCAATGCTAAAATGTAAATCATAGGTACATGTCATGTTATAAATTTAACCTATCATGAAATGTAAGGCATATGTACATATGTAATACGAAATAAAGTATAGGACTCAAAACAAAACAAACAAACAAACAAACAAAACAAAACAAAAAACAAAAAAAAGAAGCCAACTCCACGCTGTGGGAGTTAGGCGGCTGCCCAATTCTGTATTAATTGTCTTGTCTGCGAATAGTCGAGATGTAGCCGCACTATTGGCTTACATTTCTTTTAAAATGGGGGGTATAGTTTTGACACCGTGGCTTTGTAGAGAATGTAAATCTTGCCACATGGTGGCAGTATGAAACATGTTTGAGGTAGGTGTCTCAAAAAGGGTCCGATCATGTGTCGTTATTTCGTAGACGTTGAGCTTAATACGTACAGCAGAGAGACAATATTGCATTTGTATTGTGACTTTATATTCACTGTCAGCAAGGAGCGTAGAGAGAGACTCTCTCTCTACCTTCCTTGCTTTCAGTAAGAGAATTCTTTATAAAATTAAAAATATAATCATTGGTATACAGCTTCAAATCTATCCCTTTCCTTTCCTTTCCTTTCCTTTCCTTTCCACTGCATGTAATTTTTGGCCCAAAAAAACTGCTCAGGAGAATATGTACCGGCAATTGTGACAGCGATTTTACGGTGCAGTACTTTGGTTGTTACTGATTTTGCGATATCGCTAAATTATCTGGCGATATTGCTAAATTATTTAGTGATATCGCCAAATAGGATTTAATGTTAAAATAGTTTGCCATACATATGACCGGTCTCAGCACTTTTAAATGAATATTTGAATAAATTTCTCAAGTTTAAAGTCATCGGCGAATGGTGTAGTCATTACCTGTGTTTCTTTGTTTGAACGGTATCCGTACAGATATTCTGTAAACAAATTTTCATGCAATGGATTGAGCGCACGCATGAATATTGTGAAAGGAAAAGGATCACCTTCAATAACTCACTGTTTAACAGTAAAATTGTTTGATTGTCATCCTGGGTCAACCACTGTTCCATTGATGTTGAAATGCAAAGTGTTGTGATGGGATTTACATTATGAGGTAATGATATCTTTCAAAAAAGATATCTACTTTAAGTACTGTATTGATAACAATATTTCAGCCAATCTAAACACCTAAGACTGAGCAACATCCTGATTCAAAGCTGTTCACCTCATAGATGACAATTAAATGATAGCTATAGATTAAACTGTGATGGTTTCATATTCCTGAAACATAAGTTATGATCTCCTGTCGTTAATAATTGTGTTTCACTGTCCGTTATTTATTTGAAATGAGGGTCCTTTTAGACATCAACATGTTGATATTTATCCCATATCATCTGGTCCAGGACACGATCCGAGAGGGTATGGGGAAAATATTTTATCAACAACAGAAATTGGATCTATCATTCTTAAGTTTCCTGGATTTGATTGTTCATTTTGGTACCACTTATATAAAAACCCGCCGGTACTTTCGGACCCGTATCCAGTATCGGGGCAATTTTCTCCACTAAGCTCCATCCTTGACTCAGCGGGGCTCTTGCCTCATGTGCTCTGTGCTGCTACTTAATTCAGAGCCTGGGGGCGACCAGTGTCTGATACAAAGTCTCCAATCTGGGGCCCAGAATGTGTAACTGTACAGCGTTGTACATACATTTTCAGGTAATGCTCACTCTGGGAAAGTCACATTATATATAGACATTGCATTTCTACAAATTAACTTTCCGTTAACACTAATCATCAATCAATGCATTGCGGAATGTGTAAAATGGTGCTCACCACATGCCGGCTCAAGGTATCATGTCGCATTTGAATTTTTAACTAACGATGATAATTGCTTTGGACACAACCGAGTGGGCGGATTAAGGTTAAGATAGCAAGTCACGTTTTAAAATGACTGTTTGCTTGCTAACTCAGAGAACGGACACCTGACACCTTGCCAAATATTACGAAAACGATCACTGAACAACTGGAGCTATGCTGTTTCACTGAACATCTGTGGCTACGCAGCTATACAGTTTCCCGGTCCCATGTTAACCCTCTATACATGTTGAAAAAAATGCTGTGTTTGAGCTGACTTTACTCCCATATTAAGTCACACGACGGCCAATTTCTTGATAAAATCTTTCAGCTTGGGTCGATCAATTTCTATTAAGGAAAGGCGGATTGAAAGTACTTTTTTTCTTATATTCATGTTTGGGTTGAGCCTTTTTAGTAAGGTGTGTCACTAACCGGAACCACACATGTATTTTTGTTAGGCCTTAAGTAACTTAAGTACCTGGGCACAGCTGGAGGCACTTGTTTGTTACCACTTATATAAAATATTCCACCGGTGCTTTGGGACCTATATCCACTCTCGGGGCAAGCGTCTCCACTAAGCTTCATCTTTTACTCAACAGGGGGGCTTGGCAAGTCCGACTAGCGGTGCTACTTAGTTCATAGCCTGCGGGCGACTTCAGTGTCTGATACAAAATTCGGTTTCTGAGGCCCACTGCTGCCTACAACTGCTTTTGTACGGCGTTGCATTTACATTTTGAGGTAATGCTCACACTGGAAAAGTTCCCTCATAGCGAGAGGAGCGAGCTCTATATATAACACATGAAAATTATTAAAAAGTAAGGTAATTCATCTAACCAAACCTACAGTTTATACAACTTCAAAAACGTGGTCACATCCAAATTATTATCATTATCAACCTTTATTAGCTCTCAACGCAGTGTTTGAGAACCCATTCACGTGGATCATTGATCCACATTCAGATCTCTTATTCGCTGTATTTGGCATCTCTAGTTTTGCCAGATTTAACATCATTTGGGTGAATTTTTGTTGATCCGAGGTCACAGTTTTCTCTGATTATCGCCACTTTTTTCGTCTTATGGATTTAAAACTTCTGCTTAGCCTGGTAACAACTGCGCATGGTAGAAGTTTCACAAAGCCAATCAATGTGTGACGTAGCTATCTAGGGATGGCTTTTTTCCATGCAGATCATGACGTCGAGACTCCCAACGGCCACGCTGCCAATGAACGCTCTTATTGGGTGTTGTCGCGCGAGATTCCAACAGTCACTCTTTGCTCCCACAATGTCTCTGTCACAGGTTACTATTTCAATGGGGACCTACAGATCTTGGGCAGAGTACTTACATTTGTGGAACAGTGTTTAACAAGAAGAAAGGCTATACGAAAGAACGGTTCGTTCAGCTGCTCAAGGTACCAGGGCCTCGCCCCTCCAGACTGGCTTAGTAAATGGCCGCTAGAGGGACCTAGCGACCAGGTGCTACTGCCTGATCCATCGGTGTTATATAATGGTTGATACTTTGTAATGCTGACGCTCGCATCTTGGGCTATACCTATAACATATTTAGTATAAATGCCCCGCTCGCTACTAGGTTAAATCTACTTCTATATTATATTGTACATCACATTCTTCCGACAAATGAACTGCCCCTTTACATTCATCACATATGTTTCGGACTGTCACAGTACTTCTTCAAAATTTCGAATCGGGACTAACCCAGAATGGTTGCCATTTGAAATTTTGAATTTCGTACCCAACAGTTTGTAATAAATGAGGATAGTATTAGGATGATCTTGGTGGGATATGATATATGAAACCAAAAGTACATATTTTATAAATATTTCAGAGCATCAATAATGGTATGATACATGCTGTGGCCGCGATTCACTTTCATACCCAAATCACATGTAATTTTGTGCGACTGTACCAACGCGCCAAAGGTACAATCTCATGGTGTTCGCGGTGTCTGTGTTGTAGATATTTGTAAGGCGGACATTTTCAGGCTTTGGTTTCGAGATTAAAGCGGGTGAAGCCCGCCTGTGCACTGTACATCATTATTATTTATCATTTAAATACACGAATAAATGTAAATTTGGACAGTGGTTTCATGATCTTTGGCTCTTGCTTTCGGGATGCATATGAGCATTTTTTTTTGTCTCTCTCATCGTTTTTTTCTTCCGTCGGTGGTTAGGCACTGCTATTCCCCGCAATGCATTGCGCAATGTTTAAAATGCTGCTCACCGAATATGGTACCAACGTGAATGATTTGTATAGACCGGGTATGTGTTGCGTTTGGATTTGTAACCAGCCATGATAACTGCTTCAGACACAACGGAGCGGGTAGATTAAAATGAAGGTAGTAAGTCATGTTTTTAAAGTACTTTCAAGACCGTTTGCCCTGCTTACTCGGAGAACGGACACATGGAACCTAAAGAAATAATAAAATACCGTATAATCCCTAATTGCAGTACGCTCCCTATTTGTACCCCCTACTTTTGCAAAAAATATCGGTGTTCTTCAATGGATAAATTTTCAATACTATGCAAAACTTTTGCAACTTGGTCCCTTATACTGTGTGCTATATATGCTATATACAGAGCTGTGGTATTTTTCCTTTGAAACTGGCATTAAAATGATGGTTTGCTTGTTTACTTAATCGCTGCGACGTGAAAGTATTGTAGCAGAAACTGCCTTTTTCATGTTCAAGAGCAGCATGCTACAATTAAGGACTATACGGTATTACAATAACGATCAACAAACAACTGGACCTATGCTGTTTCACCGAACAACCATGTCTATGCAGCTATGCAATTTCCTCGGCCCAAGTTAACCCTCCGTACAAGTTGAAATAAAATACTGTGTTCGACTTCGAGTTGACTTTGCTTTAAAACGGCACACGACGGCCACTTTTTTGATAAAATCTTTCAGCCAGAGTCGATCAATTTTAGGTAAGGGCGGCTTGACACTTTTTTTATGTTTTTTAAAAATTTATTTAGGGTCGAGTTTTTTCAGTAGGGTCAATCGGGTTACCGGAACCACAAATATATGTCTGTAAGGCCTTAGGCAACTTGGACATTCGTTCAAATTAGTTTGTAATGGATGTTCTCTTTTTATTTTTTTAGTTTTTTTTTTTACAGTTTTTTTCAGGGTCGAGTTTTTTCATTAGGGTTGGTCAGTTTACCGGAACAACACATATATTTCTGTTAGGACTTAGCTGACGTGCACATTTGTTCAAGCAATTGATGTTCTCTTCCCTTTTACCCATTACCGTCATTGACGTCAGTTTAAATTGTTACCTGGGCACAGCCGGAGGTACCTGTATTTTTAAAATATTACCGGGTTGTCCGAGTACTAGTATGGCAGGTTTTGTAGCAGAACGCGACAGAACAGCGTCGCAAGGAAACGAAACGTGGTCACCAGATGCTTTATAAGTCCATATAATACCATACGACCAGGGCGACTGAAAAGCCTTTCCGCCCGAAACAATATTTTCCATGTGTGTTCATATCACTGAAGTTTCATCCCTGACCTTCCCTGATGATATTATGACACTTTCGTGCGAGATCTCGTCAGCTCCTTAGCACAGGCTCTGTTCACTGTACACTTTGATATATTGCAGAGACAAAGTAAGATGATATAATATATACTTTATTTCAAGTCGTTCAAAATCATAGCATTGTTACAGGTGGTGTCATTTTTCCGACCTGAACGTATATGAAGTACATGTATTATGCAAATTAAACCAGCATGAACGTCACGGTCAGTTGAATTTACCTGTTTTTCTAGACCCTTCACAGGTCGAAATCAGACCCAACTTATCTCATATATTCATTCCTCCACTGACTATGGGAACACTGCAAAGTGTTTTCCGACTTTGTAAGTGGACAATAATTCCTTGAATAATGCAATAATTCATTTCCATCATAATGTATATATATATATATATAAGCATTAGGTGGACCAGTGCCCAAATTGCAGTAAAAGGGAATATATCCTAACCAATAAACTTAACGAAACATTTTTGTCTCCCATTGGCTGAGTATCACATATATGCAAGCATATTTTGTCAGTACCAAGGGGACCGTATGTAGTTACATATAAGCATAAAGATGACCAGCCTAAGAGGGACCAGTGTTTCGTCCCCTCAAGTCTGCAGTCTGCCTAAGTCATATTATGGACCTCCCATTGCTGAACTGTTTCATATATATATGTATATATATATATATATATATATATATATATATATATATATATATATATATATATATATATATATATATATATATATATATATATATATTCAGGTGAAATTTAAATATAATGGTTCTTTGGTCCTTTAAAGATTTCGAGGCCCAGAAACATTCGGCGACATATATGAATTAATTGTAGCATTCCTGTACAGCTAGCAATTTTCCAACAAAATCCACTGCTTTTCTTACAATGATAATAATAATATATCATTTGCAGCATTATCCACGGAATATGTCGTTCTTAAATATATATACCTCCTTCAACCTCTCCATGCTATTAGATAAATAGGACTAAATTGTGAAACTTAACATGGCCAATAACAGGATGATACGTGAATTACGCAAGCACACACACACACACACACACACACACACACACACACACACACACACACACACATATATATATATATATATATGACACAGACACAGGCACATAAAAGACTACCAGGCTTCGCCAAAGAAGCACCATCGGTGAAAATTTTGTATAATATTTCCTTAATGTCACTTTATCTCAGTCATGGTCTTTCCTTTTTCTTTTAAATATACCCGCCAGCAAATTTTACACTGTAAGGAAAATACCACACAGATATATTATAGAACTTATAAGTCGGCGCATATATATTGCGGAACCGCCATATTGCTCATGTACAAATAATTTGACGAGACAAAATGCAAACAGAGAATTCAGAATATTTCACTTTCCTCGCACACTATAAAGCGTAAACGGCCCTATGATATATTGAATATGCTGCTTCCTCTTACACTTTCTGATCAGCTGCGGGGCGGTTCCAGCCCATATGGCTCGACAAGGAAGTATGTGCAAGCATATCCTCTTATCAAACAGGATAAAATGAGTTGCTGCTGCAAAAACTGACTTCGATTTTTTCAAAAAAGTGATAATCATACTCTACAGATATCCCTGAGCTTCAAATCACCATCACGATAAGTATTCTGTATTAAAAAAAAGACAGTTCCCATCGCTGATGTGTCCATCATGCCTGATGCTAATCGCCGTTGCATGACGACAGGGGAAGCGATGTGGGCGGCAAATTAATGGGCATGTTCCGTATATATTTGAAAAACGTGGTCAATGATGATGATGATGTGCTATGTGTTGGTGATATTGTCGACTGTTCGAAGCGAGTGTCCTTAGTTCCAATGGTCTCTCTCTGTTTCTGTCAAACCTTGATAGGACTGACCAGTTCTAAAAGATAACAAACATTACCATACAGAGAAAGATTCGCAGCATGGGCCCTGTGTTCGCTGAGCCATACTGTCGACTGGTGGAATATTTTTCTTTGTAAAAAGCGAAGTTCATTGAGAAGCAAGCGATATGTATGACACCTGACAATTTCTGGTAATTACTGAGATGAATTTGTATACCGATAGATTGGTGTTGCGTTACTTATGTTTAAAAGGTAGTAAATCAAGATCGAAATTTGCTCACACTCTCGTAAAAGACTGCTTCAGCTTGTCTGCAATTTAAAGCCCTATCGGAACGATATGAAAAATTACTTGTAATTCAATTTGGTGGGGCTTCATTAAGAATAAGATTTACATTTGTTTTATTTAATGTTTTACATGTATATTGCATACGAATGCCACTGGACTTTAATTTCGCGTGAAGGCATGGCATGAAGACGTTCCAAATACGGTACATCTTAATAAGAGTGACCCCGACGTATGTTAAGGCCGTGTCAATTATGCTTCCATCCAACATGCATCCCCCTCATTCCGATTGCATCAGACTTTCTCTTGTGTCATAAATTTTACACATAGCTTTTGCACAAATGATTTTGACATTGAAATGTTAAAATTATGACTCGTTTGCAGTTTTAAATACCGTGAAGGTAAATGTGGGTGCAAGTGATGCATGTCGTGACCCTGTACCAAACAATGTAGATGTACGTATTTTTAAACGAGGATGTAGGATACTATCCTCTGCCTGTTTAGCTTGGTTTAAACGCTCAAAGCACACACAAATATCAATAAAATTAAAAACGGAACATTAGCCATCTCTACGAGTCTGCATGTACGCAAGTGTCTATGTTCACGACTACCTTCTTTATCCCACTGTGCATTAACATGCATTAGTTATGGTGACCTTGACTTGTTTTGAAGGTCACAGGATCATATATTCAGTCTGACAAAACGCGAATCTGTGTCTCCATATTAACATAACATAAATACTGGCCTCTGAACTCCTACTTTGTACAAAACTTGCGAGTTTTCCTTAATAGTGACATTTCCTAAACCTTTTAGATATGTTATTCCAGAATTTGGACAAAATTGAACGTTGCAAAATTTTACATGAATCATTGTTCCGTGTTGATGACATATAAATGTCCACACGACCTTTCATGTTTTCATTCAAGTTGTAACAGTACCTTTCTGTTACTCATAATACATGTACATCAAATTTGGGCCGCGCATATTTGTCACTTCCCCCTACCTCGCAGCTCTGGCTCCCGTTTAAAGGCAATATTCATTTTGGAATACAAGTACTTAATGTAATGTCAAACCTAGCTACCTGTTCTTATTGTGCAGCATCTAAAACGATTGTTATATCAGAAATTTGTCCCATATGAAAATAGAAACATAGTGAATGGTACAAACCATTGATTTAATACTCACTATCCATGGTGTATTTTGAACATTTATCCCCTACTTTGTACCATATTACATTGAAAACCCATGGGATATGGCCCATGTGATATTGTTGACCATATCTCATGGGTAAGACTACTTTTTACCATATTTGTAAAGTCAGAGATATGGTTTTCCAAATATGGAAGGAATCAATTCCACATTTGGTATTTCCAAACTCGCCTTATTACCTTGCCATATATCACGGCCGAAAACCTGATGGTCCGTGGTATAAATCCCAGCCAATGGGTAGGAATAAATTTGATTCTGTGATGGAAACTAGGGCCAAAAATGCAGGACTGATGATTGGCAGAAAAAACAATCACTCTGTAAGACGCACGATGTGCAGTTGACTTTTAGGCCTACATCCAAGTGCCCCGCCAACCATTATTCAACAGCTGAGCGGGCACAAAAATGCACAGCCCGTGAACAATTATGCAACAGCAAGCCGAAATCAACAGCACGCCACGTGCAGCCTTCTCCAGGGAAATTCTTCTTCTTTTCAAAGACCTCTTACATCTGTCCAAAACACTCCCCAGACTCTGTCGTCATCGTTTGTCCCAGCTAGCGTGGCAGGGAGCCATCGCCCCGCTTCTTCGGGCAATGCTGGCAATGCTGCCGTTACTGATGATGGAGACAATCTGACGGCCAACAGTCAGTTGAGCTCCACGGCTGCATACTTTGGAATGTTTGCTAGTGCAACATTCAAAGTCAAAGTGACCTTCCAATTCTCCTCTCCACCAAATTAATTCCGTATAAAAATAATTAAACAGTGTCTTTTTGTCGATATTTTTGTCTGAAGCGACGGCCGTTCAAAAAAATCCGCCATTAGGCCTGTGGTCGACCGCTTTTCTTGGTTGTTTAAATTTTATATCCATACGCGCGGCATGATTGTGTCAAAGTCCCATGTAATGAAGTAAAATAAAATGTTAGTGATATAAATGTTTTTTTTTTCTTTATTCATGGACCGTAGTGGATAAATACAAAATAACCCTCGTCGTTAATCTGTCTAAACCGAATTCCCCTCGTTGTTTGCCTGCCTGCGCGCCTGATCACCCGCGCGCTTCGCGCTTGGGTGATCAGGCGCGCAGGCAGGCAAACAACTCGGGGGATTCGGTTTGACAGATTAACGACTCGGGTAATTTTGTCTATTAATTTAATACTCACTATCCATGGTGTATTTTGAACAGCATGCAGGCTTTTTACGCCGCCATGGTGGTATGCCCCATTTTCAAAGGAACCTGCTGACCAACCAAAAGCATGGGGCTGCCAGTGAAGTGTTTGTGGTGCAGGGATTAAAGATGGATGAGAATAACCACTGTAATCACTTGAGCCCTCATGTTTGTCACTTGAGTGAGGCCGCCGGCATATATGTGTCAATACCAAGGCAATCAGTACAATGACCAACATCCCTAGGATACTTCCCAATATTGTTCCCGCCAGGAAAAAATCTGCACCGTCTCCTCCTGTCATCACAAAATACAATAAAATGAAATAATAAAATGAAACAAAAATGGCGATCTCAAGCACGCATGTACCAAACAATTGCGTTCATGTAAAAGTCATGCGGTTAACAGCACATCAGTGGCTTGTGCTCGTTTTCGTGAATGTGGTTGCCTGTCGCCAAACAAAAGACATGCCGTTTTAACATTCAGTCCTTTCAGATATCTAACATTCGAATTGTACACATCTATAAATCATTTTCGATATCTTTAAAGTTGACCAAATTATGAATATCTAACAAGATATCTTTAATCGATTTTAGACATATTGAAAAATGCCCTAATTTGAACACCCTGAAAAGAATTCCTGTTCCCGTCATACATAAACTACAGGCGTCATAACTTCAACTAATTTGACAAAGAGAATTAGCTCCGTGGCCAAATTTGTCGCCTAACTGGCTTATATTCCTATCAACAGCATCTAGAACTACAACCGGGCTTAAACATCCCAATCTCGCCACAATTCAGAGGAAGATCCGGTTTCATCACATTGTTAGAAGTTGCAAAACGCCGCCCGTCTTTATAGATATCGTCAAATATGGCGAAAATCTACGGAGCATCCAATTTGGCGTTGCAGCAACGGCCTCATATAAAGATAACTAGAAATGATTTATAGGTATTTAAAAAGAAGACGGAATTTTAGGCATGTAAAAATTACCTAGATATGTATACTTAGAATACCAGATATCTAGAAATTAATTTTTGGATATCTAAAAAATTTACGAATAATAGGTATCGAAAATCATTTATAGATGTCCCAAAATGAATTATAAATATCCATAACTCAATTTTAGATATCTAAAATTTCAATTAAATGTCAAAACTGGTTGCCTTAGATGCAAACCGTTTTAATATTTAACCCCTATTATTAAATATCTATAATAAAAAATTATAGATATTTAGAAATGAATTATACATATCGAAAACTGAATTTTGGATATATAAAAGAATTTATAGATATCTTAAGTGTCGCTTTAGATCTAAATAATTCGCCGCATTTAAAGATAACAAAAATTGATTTATGAATGTACATCATTCTTTTTATATATATAAAATCCTTTTAGATATCTTTAAGAATGACATTGGAACATGACATTGACTGCTCCTTAATGTGCCTGGTGGAAGCTAGGCTAGTTTCCTATCCCTGCTTCGTTTCCTTGTCCTTTCTGCTTGAGGGGTAGGTCCCAAGAGACAATATAACACAATAGAAGTATATTTTGCATGATTCTTCAAATTGTGATGCACATGCACAAAGTAATATATTGCACCTGTTCTACTGACATCAGATTCATTTATAATATCAAAAATTTAAGACGAATAACTCTATATATGTCATATGACCGCCAAATATACCTGGTCATTCAGCCATACCAGAGTCAACATGAAGTTGTACGAAGCTGTGGAATTGTTATTAAAAATCACAGTCTCTGTAATTACATTCACACATCAGATACACTGTGCTATTTGTTTTTACATTACATAGACAATTTCCAATACGAACATTATCTGCCATAGGCCATTGAGATGTGAGTGAGAAGTACGCAGGAGATCAAGCTACCGAATATACGGTAACATGGAGGCATGCATTATGTCTAGGGTATAAAAGGTCAACCATCTTTATGATGTGTACAATTTAATTTTTTATTTCTGACAGATGGCGAATTTTAAGTATCTAAAATGAATTATAGATATCTAAAAATGAATTATAGATATCTAAAAATGAATTATACTATAGGATATCTTAAAATTAATTTTAGATATCTAAAAAGACGGCCGATTTATAGAAAATGTAAAATTGAATTTTAGATACATATAAACAATTATAGATGTTTGTAATTCAAGTTTAAATATCCAGAAATGATTTTAGATATCTAAATATCTGTAATTCTTCAAATGAAAAGATATCTAAAATTGATCATAGGTACCCTTTATTCGAATATAAGATATCTATATGTCATTAATGGATATCAATAATCGGTATAATATATATCTGTAATTCCAATTATAGATATCTAAAATATGGATTAAATGTTAAAATGGCGTGGCAATAAACACCCATTTTATTATACATTTTACAGAATATTAGCTTGTGACATAAATGTTTACGGCCCATGTAATTCAGCGAAAAACACAAGATGATAACAACCGATCGCGATCAACA
Source organism: Hermodice carunculata (assembly GCA_964020975.1). Lineage (NCBI taxonomy): Eukaryota > Metazoa > Annelida > Polychaeta > Eunicida > Amphinomidae > Hermodice > Hermodice carunculata. The sequence continues at coordinate 31,783,925 of OZ026620.1, forward strand.
ATTAAGGTTTATTACGCATGCAAAATTGGGCTCACATGTTCATGATGTATGGCACTGCCTTTTCCCAGAGATGATAACTTTTGTCACCAAATGATGTTTTGTGTGAAAGTTACAAAGTTTAAATTATTTGATAGTATTTTGGAATAACAAAAAACATATCTTCGACCATTAATTGCTGTATCTTTACAAGGAATATTTTTGCGGAAATAAACTTTATGCTAGTGTGAAACATTTCAGGGAAAGGAGACCATAACCTTACCTGGATTTGTCACAGTCAGCTCTGAAAAATACAATTACAAAATACAGATGAACATAGGATCATTTTTAATGAAAGATTTGTAGATTTTTCTAGATGTTTGGGTTACATGTTGTGGTACTAAGCAGAAAATTAAGTAAAAAAATACGGGTTATGGTTGATTTTGGTTCTAATTGTACTCTGGTTACAGAAAGCAACAGCCATATTATACAGACTTGTGACAACAGGCACGAGGTTCATTAGAAGTCCTAGTAAATCTCCATCATCAGGTTGATTTTATTTTTACGCGATTAATCAAGGACATACATGTGTTCTTCTTGTTAAAGTTTATAAGAGAGCTTATGTCGTCAATGATAATATTTCTTGCACTGTACTTAAAGTATTGTTGGTTCCTTAGAATAATTTGGAACAAAAACTACGATATTTCTCAAACAGATGTTGCAACAACTAAATAGGTACAAGTCTGCGCTATTCTCTTGTGAGGTGGGGGCTTAACTTGAAATTCAACACAACCCATTTGGCACAATATACTCACTTTTTTCTATTTCCTCTCATTTTGGAAGAAAGAAGTGTTATTTAATTATCCTACAATTTGAACATTGTGGTCTAAACACAACTTACATTAACATTTAAAGTTGTTTTATAATGAACATTATCATCAATTAACGGTGTGGTCCTTTCAATCCCAACAGAGACAATTTGGAAAGGCTACAAGAAACTGAAACTCTTTACTTTGTGTGATGGTAATTTCATATTTATCAAATGAAAAATGTTCTCATCAATTAATTCTTATGGGTTACAACTTATCAGTGATTTGTGCATAAAATTATTTGTATGAATGATACAGACTGTAATGAAAAGGTGTATGGCTGTTTGTTTTCATTTGGAGAGTTCTCTGTATTCATTGCGTGTGTGCCGGGTCATTGAGTTCAATGAATACTGTGTAGAGTCACTGCAGAGCCACTGAGTTGGCCTGTTTTGTGGGTGACTCACATCTAACTAGTAAACATGAGCAATAAGCTACAGTGGTGACCTTCAATCATATGAGGTGATCCAGACAGGCGTCAATGCACTCGGATGTGTGACTAAGTGGAATACTCAGGAAACAAAGTAGAGATTTCTCTGTATAAATATAAAGCAGATGTTTCCCTGACTGAGAAAGAAGAGAGAATTCTGAAGGAACTGACAGAAGTTGTGTGTTGTCATCAAGCCATTGGGACAAAGATTCTGATAAATTGTAAAAGAAAGACCTGGAAAATGTGGCCAAATACGTAAATTTAGAAAAACTATCTGGTATTAGGAAAAATACCTTTGAAACAAATGATAATTTCACATTTGGTTAAAGAAGGTTTCCTTGAAGATGAGGGATTAGAGGATAAATGTTTAGCGAATAGCTGAAATTAATTAAAATAAAACTTGAGAGTGAAAGAGAAGCAGCACAGGCAACAAAAGAAGCAAGTGACCATGAGCTAAATTAGCAAGAGAGGCAGCACAGGAAGTAAGAGAAACTGATGAAAGAAAAGCACTGGAAGCAAGAGAGGCAAGAGAACAAAGAGCTCAAACTTAGGCATTCTAGATCAGATAATTCAGCACAGTCAGGATCTTTTGATGTAGCCAAGAATTCACGTTTAATACCAAAATTTGAAGAAAAAGATGTATCAAAATTCTTCCTGTCTTTCGTGAAAATAGCTAAAACTTTAGAATGGCCTAGAAGGGTGTGGCCTCTTCTGTTACAAAGTGTGTTCATTAGAAAAGCACCAGAAGTATATTCATCCCTCTCCATACAACAAATTGCTGAGTATGATGTGGTGAAAGATGCTGTGAGTAAGTACCTGAGGCTTACAGACAGAAATTCAGGGACAGCCAAAAGGAACCAGGTGAAACTTATGTGGAATTTGCCAGAAAGAAAGAGAATCTGTTTGACAGATGGTGTGCCTCCAGGAAAAAAGAAAGTGATTTTGACAAATTAAGGGAACTTATTTTGGTAGAAGATTTTAAAGGCTGCATTGCAAAAGAAATTAAGACCTACCTGAATGAGAATAAGGCAGATAAATTATACGAAGCTGCACTTTTGGCAGATGACTATGAGTTGACACATAAAAGCTTCTTTGGAAAACCCAAACCGGGTCAGTTTAGATCTAAATATGGAAAGAAACCAGAGGGAACAGGGAACCTGCCCCCCACCCCCACCCCCATCAAAATTCAAAATAACAAAAGCCCAATAATTCTCTTGAGTCTGCTAAACCTGCTAATCAGAAAACAGGACAGAAGTTCTTTAGTGGACCCACATGGAGTTACTGCCATAAGAGGGGTCATGTCAAATCAGAGGGTTTTTTTTAATCCAGAGAAAGACAATACTGAGAAACCAGTTGGTTTAGCCAGCATTAAGGGGAGCCCACCTCTAAATATGTCTGATGGACATTCTGATAATCTACATGCTAAATTTGAGAACCCACATGTTTGGGTACCTGAGTCCATATTGGGTGGCTATGGAAATTTCAAATCGGAAGGGCTGGTGTCACAGAAAGAAAATGCTGTTGACCAGAAGGAAGTTGTGATCCTAAGGGACACGGGCACTGGCCAGTCTTTACTGTTGTTAGATGTACTTCCTTTGTCGGATGAAACTTATCAAAATGCCAGTGTCTTACTTCAGGGTGTTGAGGGAAATTACATAACAGTCCCACTTCACAAAGTTTACCTGAAGTCTGATTTCAAAATTGGACCAGTGATTGTAGGTATTGTACTTACTCTCCCGATAGAAGGTGTGACCTCCCTTCTAGGGAATGATATAGCTAGGAATAATGTGAAAGGTAAACCAGTACCATATTTAACAGATAAGCCAATCATGAGAGAGGACACAGAGCATGTTGAGCAGGAATTTCCAGGCATTTTACCTGCCTTTTTTGTGACAAGGTCAATGGCTCTTAAAGCTTCTTAACAAGAAGCCAGTGACAAGGATGATGAATGTCTAGGGCTGGCAGAGACATTCTTTGGTGGTAACCTGCAGGACCAAGTAAGCCGTGAGATAACTTGAGTCCAGAGCTAAGCCATCACGGTAACCTCTCTGACCAGGTAAACCAGAAGGATCATGTGAGTCAAATGCCTCATTTGAATCGAGATAAGCTGATTAGGGTACAATAAGCTGACACTTAGTTAAGAAAATTGGCAAGTACACCTTCAAATGAAGAAGAGGCACAAAAATATCCAGTCTGTTATTATATTAAATCAGGAGTGTTGATCAGAAAATGGAGACCTCCAGATGCTTCCACTGATGAAGAATGGAGATAAATCATCAAATAGTTGTTCCTCCGTCATATAGGGCAGAAGTTTTTAAAACAGCTCATGATGTGCCTTAGGCTGGCCACTTGGGTATCAGGAAGACTCAAGTAAGAATATTACAACACTTCTTTTAGCCCAAATTACATCGGGATGTGGCAGAAATTTGTAAGACATGTCACACATGTCAAGTGGTCGGAACATCGATCAGAAAATAAAACCTGCTCCTTTGATTAGCATCATAGTTCTTGAAGAACCATTTAGCAGGGTTATCATACATTGTGTGGGAGCACTTCTGAAAACAAAAGCAGGAAATAAGTTTCTTCTTACCATCATAGTTGCAGCCAGTAGGTATCTGAGGCCATCCCATTGAAAAACATTAAAGCTTCTATGACCATTGATGCTTTAATGAAATTTTTCACTGGAGTAAGACTGCTGATACAGATGCAAAGTGACTTAGGTTCAAATTTCATGTCTGCAGTGTTTCAGGAGATTGCCCACCAGTTAGGCATTAAACAGATTAATTCTTCAGCCTACCACCCAGAAACAGAAGGGGCTCTTGAAAGGTATCATCAAACACTGAAGAATATGATGAGAACCAATCGTGTTGAAAATAAAAATGAAAGGGATAAAGGTATACATATGTTATAAATTGCCACCAGAGAGATACCAAATGAGTCACTGGGGTTCAGTCCATTTGAACTGATATGTGGACATACAGTGAGAGGTCCATTAAAGCTTATGAAAGAAAAGTGATTGGTAGAGACACAAGATGAACCTATCTCTTGGAGTACGTGTGCAAATTCAAAGAAAAGTTGAGAAAGCTCTTGAGGTGGCACAAACAAATCTGATGAAAACATGGCATGATAAGAAAGCAAGGGAGAGAAGTTTTAAACCAGGAGACAAGGTGTTGGTACTTTTGCCTATGCAAGGGCATTCAATTCAGGCAAAATTCAGTGGTCCTTATCTGGTTGAAAGAAAGTTGAATGAAGTGGATTATATAATATCTACACCAGATAGGAAGAAAGCTAAATGGCTTTGTCACATCAACATGTTACAATAACACCATGACAGAGGAACACCAGTAAGAACTGTCAGTGCCACTACTTTGACGAATGATGGAAATGATAATGGGGATGATGAGAATGATCTTAAATGAAGACTTTAGATCTATTTCCAGTGTAAAAATGCAGAACTCTGACATATTACAAAATCTTGACAGCAAGATCAGTCATTTGGAGCCTGCACAGCAAGCTGAATGAGCAAAACATATTCCTTAGTTGGAACATTTATTCTCAGATCAGCCTGGTTGCACCTCAATATCATGTCATTATGCAGATGTAGGTAATGCTGGTCCAATGAAGCAACAACCTTATCGGATGAATCTTCTGAGATTGGCTGCAGTTTGAGAAGAAATAAATTACATGCTGGAAAATGATTTTATACAACCAAGCCAAAGTAGCTGTAGTCGTCCTATTGTATTGGTTCCAAGACCTGATAGTCCAATGCAATTTTGCATTGATTACGGAAAAGTGAATTCTGTGACTAAATCGGACTCCCATCTAATCACTAGAGTGGATGATTACATTTATAAGATAGGAAATGCATGTTTCGTCAGCAAATACGACTTGATTAAAGGTTATTGGCAGGTGCCACTCACAGAAAAAGCTAAAGTTTATCAGCTTTGTAAAACCTGATGGCTTTTTTGAATGTAAAGTGAAGAAAAATGCACCTGCGACCTTCATCTGGTGAATGAGCACGGTGACAAATTTAACATCCACCACAGGGAATATTCCGCCATTGAGAAAGTTACACTTGTTTTATTGTTAGCACTTCAACATTTTAAAATATATGTTACCTCAGGCCTGTATCCAGTACTGGTGTACTCTGATCGCAATCCCTTAAAGTTTTTGGATAAGTTTAAAGACAAAAATCAGAGATTGGTGAGATGGAGTTTATATCTGCAAAGATATAATCTGCAAATTCAGCATGTCTGTGGCGGGGACAATGTGGTTGCCCATGCATTAAGTAGGGTGAAAATTATATAAATAATACTCACACGAATGTGTTCACATTATAAGACAATTGTCAGTAATATTGTTTATATAAGCATGCCAAATTGAAATATATACAGAATTAATGTTTAAGTGATTGAAAAGGAGATAATTCCTATTTTGATGCAAAGTAGTTTGTATTGTTTACAGTAAAATTGTTCCTCAGTTCAATGAGATTTGTATAAACAGTGCAACTGGGTCAATGGAAAGTTGCGCATTCATAGTTCCATTATACCCACTAGGGCGGCGCTACCGTGCTGGGGAGTTCAGAGGCACATGCACACCCAGCACCACAGTGCAAACCCAGTATGGGCAAACATTAGTGCCATTCCTTATGCATTTATTATCATATATAAGCATTCCCCCCCCCCCCCCCGTGGGACTAATGGAACTGTGAATGTGCAAGCTTCCCAGTCCAACCTATGTTGCAAATACATGTATTATAAAGATTTTTTTTGCATTGTCAAAATGTTCAAATGACATTATTTCAACACCATGGAGACACAAAATAGAATGGATGCTGGAAGACTCAGGGGCACCCAAAAGGCATAAGATGGTATTCATAATCGTTGCTACAGTGTTTGTCATGTCGATGGTCACAGTTCTAATAGATGTACTCTCACAATACCAAGTTACACTGGGATGTGCATGCACTGAGTACTTTAGGCACCCTACTTTTTGTGTTAATTGGAAGTTGTATAAATTACAATATATAACGGTTTATGTCAAATCTGATTGCTTGATTTGCCACGTTGTTAGGAGACGAATGTTTTGTTTATCCATCTCTGCCTCTCCCCACTCAAAATATTAATCAGGGACTGACATAAACCTACAAAATCCTTAACCAGATTGAAAACTGAATTTTAAAATTTGAAATTTTAGCCATAGCCTTAAGTAATTGACATCAAAAAAGAATAGCTACTTACGATTGGGAAGCTTGCACATTCACAGTTCCGTTATACTCATTAGGGGGAAATAATGCTTGTATATGATAATAAATGCATAATGAACGGCCCATACTGGGTTTTCACCGTGGTGCTTGGTGTGCATGTGCCTCTGAACTCCCCAGCATGGTAGCGCTGCCCTAGTGGGAATAATGGAACTATGAATGTGCAAGCTTCCCATTAGAACCATGTGTGTGTTTATTACAGTGGAACAGTTGAAGATTAGGTATAATTAATCTATGTGAATGTTAATGCTGCTTTGTAAAAGGAGTAGATATTACTTGTTGGAAATCACTGTGTATTGTAGGTTAGAGTGCCTAAAAAGTACCATTGACAAGTGGGATGAACAATTTTCCTGATATCCAAATTTTCTTTCTCCAAGGAGGGGGTGCAAACTTTGCCCTAAGGACGTTTTGCTTTGGCGTTATCAAAATCTCAACACTCTTACTGTTATGGCATTAGGGATCCCATGAGGGTTGAAAGTGAGCAGTGGCAAGAGTCCGTCCCGAGGGAAGCGAGTGTGGAACACTAGCTGCCGATACCCTTCCCTGCAGATTTTTGCCACTGTGCACCTTCAACCCTCATTGGATCCCATTCTATCAGAGGAAACAGTGTTATATTTCACAGAATTATACCTTTCGAAGTTCAAATATTGTTGTGAAGTTGGTGGAAGATTGCCACAATGATGTTAAGCATGTCAAAGCCATGAGTAAATTACTGCCCCACAACCACTTCAGGGCAGACAAGGAACTTTATAATAGGCTTACAGCACTAGGAAAGTAGTGCCAGCCTACTTCCTGTTTGATAAGTGAACTCAATAGGTCAAACTGTCGTGGGTTGCAAAACCATTACAACATTGCCACAACAATCATATTACCCAACTACTACGATAGGATAAAACTAATGTACATTATATGTATAATGTACCTTGATACCGTGTTCTAAAAGTTGCATAAGTATTTGCCCTTGAAGATGTTATTTCCATAGTGCTAACACGCTCAATTTATATATCACAGTTCCAATAAGCTTGGTAGTTATAATGCAACAAAACTACAGGCCAACATGACAACTGTCTCCTGAGCTGGCTATTTGATGTTTACCTGATATACTTATGCTTTCTGGATCGATTGTGAAGTTGAATGTACCAGAGTTGTTTCTCAGTATACTGACCAGCTGCTTCTCAGTTATTGCCTTCGATGTAGTCAGTTCTATGGTAAACTTCACCGCTATACTGCCATTCCTGTCAAGTACAAATTGTATCTTTCATCTGTAGTTTCGAACGAAGTCGATCTGCTTTGAATTACTATAACCATACCAGATTCATATCCCTTATAAATCGACCTTTCATTCAAGTACCAGCAAGTTTTTAGTTATAGAGAACATAAGAATGCTTCAGTTCCGGATCCACAGCTTTTCTTGGCACGCAATAGGTCTGAAGCGCACCAAGAAACATTGTGGACTTGCCCAAAACCTGGCACTGAAAACCTAAGGACAGAGGCCTATTATATGTGCATCTTGAGCTGCAAAGTTCAAAAGAGCTTTTGGTTGTTTTGCCAGGACTATAATAGTGTCAATTGTCTGTCTGTCTACTTTTCTATCTACATACACTGCTGCAGTCACCGTAGGATAATGTTATCCGATCCAGTTCTAATATGAATACAAAGCTTTCTGCCATTGAACCAATCTATGATGACAGCATCTCAGGACAGGACATTAACACCACAGTCTATTATGTATACGTACCATGCCGACAGACGTGGAGTCCATGAAAACTAACCAAAAATTGTAATAATGACATACAATTAATTTTAAGTCTTAAAACAGCCAGCAACATAAAAATATGCACATATTAATGCACAAGATCATTCTCCAGCCATAGGTCGATATCAGCTATAGTTACAAATGGACCATTTCAATAATTTATACTTTTAAATGTAGCCACAGAAATCATGTCAAACAATCACCGAGCATGTATCAAAATGAATCAAAAGTGCCTCCACGCTACCCGTTATGACTAAAATTATCTTTTTTTTTAATGTCATTAATTACTGAAGTGGAGCCATGCTCGAAAGACACTGGCTCAACCAGCTGGTAGCACACATTCACAACATGAGTGTCAAAAGAAGGACTCCAATGAAAAACATTTTAATGGAACGTTAAACAAAAGCAGCATAAAAAATGAAATAATCAAAGACCACTAAGAAGCCTAAATACTTGACTGATGAAGAGCTACTTTGGTAGATTTATATTAAAAGGGCATGCATGACGGGATAACATTGTCTGTATCACATCACCCAAAGCTCCAAAGTAAACCACACAACCGAAACACGACATCTATGTCTCATATCAAAACATTGTCAATATGACAAGAAGAATATCAAAATAATAAAATAATAATTCAGAAATACACATAAACTACATGAATTAGATTGGCAGTCCGGCTGCTGATCACACCAGGAGACGGGTAATCAGTATTATAGTAAAAACTCCAGATTCAAATTCCATATACAAATACCTTGGTACTTGAATGAAAGATCGGTATACGAAGAATAGGAATGAAACTTCGTTAACTCTATTCGAGCATATCGATTTTTTTGTCGAAGTTGGGAATGAAAGGGTTAAATATAGCCTTATATACGGTGTCCAGGCATGATACTTCTAACCAATTAAAACTCTCTGACAAGACCTCTTACATTTCCAATGGCAGCCAAAACTCAACTGTGGTGGCACTTTCTCTGTACTACCTGACTGATGAGCAAAGTGTGTGACCTGGTATGTTTTTTGTTTTTTTTCAAAATTAAATATTGATTCGACACTGTTACGCGAACAGTAAAAATGGTATACTATAATCATAATGAGTTACACAACAGAAGATAATGTCGTCAGATGCTATCAAAATCAGTTTTGCATTACAACGATACAATTGGGTATCAGTCCAGAACCTAATTATCAACTGATATTCACACTAGCAAAGCAATCCTTTTCCTGAGCGATCTGTTTCAGAATCGAAGGTTCACGTTTATGGACCGGGGAAATACTGAAACTTTGATATAATTCCTATACCTTTTGACACGAAGCTGGTATTCTGACATAATGGTTCATGGCATAAAAGCCCTTGAGACAATTTCCATTTTTTGTGTCATTGGAATTCTTTGTTCAGATCATTGGTCGCCTGAATTAATGTCTCAGGGCACCGGGTCGCGTCTAAAGCCCTCCCAGGTCTCAAGTCTTCGTGTACCTACCGGTGCTCCTAACTGTGGTCAAAACATACCTCTGCCTTTATAGATTTGTGCGAGTAGAACAATTACTATAGTCTTTACAAAATAAAATCAAGAAAATTAACTGATACAGCTTGGTATAATCCCATAAGTGTTGATATATAAAGTTGATACAAAGACATTTCTTACGAAAATGTCATGGACGTAACTGTCGCCAAGCCGACTGAGTCATTGTACATTTTTTCCAGCTGCAATCATAAGGAAGACACATAAAATACATTGAGCATGATAAAGTTCAATTGATAGTACACTGAAACAAGAGGATCATGATTATCTTGTGGTCTGCACACTGAGAATGGTGCGTCTGCACGCGCAGAATTTGATGCTCATGTTACATGTGCTGAATTAGTGCTTATCAACAAGTGACCAATAATTCAATAATACCAATATACAAGCCAATGTGTCAGTTTGTTCTTTCTCAAAAATCAAATGAACAACACCAAAAGAAACTACGGAGGTAATTTTCTGTCAGTGTTTGATAGAAGTCATGGGCTTAGGATCTGCCATTACCATATATAAGCCAGTATGTCAAATTTGTTAAAAAAAGTTTGAATTCTCCTTAAACCTATGTATGCATCCCCAGTCAGAAAATACATAATAATTTTATCATTATCTCCTTCACAAATTTATTGAAGATCTATCTTTAGTGAAGGCAACATATATGTGTGAAATCAAGTGACTCTGCATGCAATATCAAAGCAGCTGGACAAATATATACTGATAAGAAATTCTGATATTCTTTTTTATCATTATAAATAGTAACATTACTACATCATTATCTCCTGCACAAAGCTGACTGAGGCACACTTCAGAAACATATGTGTGTAGAATCCAAGCCCTCCATACAGCGTGTTTGACAATATTGTATTATATTTGCACTATATGGCCGTGTGCATCTCCAGCAGCAGCACTTGAAGACACATGGTTCCGGAGTTTGTCATCCCGTACCTTCGGCAAAAATAAACATATCCTTATCATTTTTGCGACTTTCTTTACCTTCCGTCAGGTTATATTCTCGCAAAATTTCACGCCATTCTGTTAAGCCGTCCTGGACAAGTAAAAAATAAACTTAACATATGAAATCCATTAAAAAAAAGGAAAGAAAAAGTCGCAGCACCAAGTATTGACCAAAAGGTGAAGCACGTGATTCCAGATAATCCTGTGCGAAATTTCAAAACAATTGGCCAAGCAGTTTTTGAAAAGAAATATTCAAGGTTCCTTTTCCAAAAATATTTTTATAAAAATAGTGAAAAAAACAGGTAGAGACCCACCTGAGAAATATCTATGGGCAAAATCAAAACATTCCATGTAACGGTTTTTGAGAATAAGTCGACCATGGAAGAAGTTTAACGGGCAGTTTGAAGAACAACGAACACACACGGATCTTATAAGCTCCACTGACTGACAGAGCAAAAATTATTCTTCTTATGGTTATTTAATGTGTGATTTAGAGTACACACACACAGACACACATATATATATATATATATATATATATATTTATATGTATATATTTACTTTACTGGAGAGCCTCCCCATTTGTCTCTACATTAGTAGGCAATCCCGACAAAATAAATATGCTTATATATATATATATATATATATATATATATATATATATATATATATATATATATATAATAGCTAAAATATTCTTCTGCTACCAGTATAATTTGTTGTAAAATTTAAACCTTGGGCTTGGTTTCTCCATATAAATGCTTGTACTCTGTAGATGAAGTGTTCAGCAATGAAACAACAAAATTTCGGTCGGAAATTTTGAATGTCCCATTATACTTCCGTGGTTGTGCAGGTAAGACTGGAAATAGAAAAGAGACGTTGTGAATATATGACACGACCAACAAATTCGAACACATGATCATGATCGGTCCCAAAATTGTTATTATCGGAAGTTTGACATGAGACCTGTGAAAAGAAAAGACGGCAGATAATAGGACTGTCAAAAAAACTTACTGTATGAGCTAGGCCAAACAGCACATTACTTTTCCAAATAGGTAGTACGTTCTACTTAATTTCATTGTGAAATGAGGAAAATATGCGTTTTACTCACAAACGTCAGATATGAACTGTACTTGAAAGGATACGCCATATTTATGCAACCGATAAAACAGGCATACGTATTGTGTTTTGCAGTTCCAGATATTCCCATAGGCCTTGCCTCTTAAGGAGGCATGTACTCAACATCCTGGACAAAGAAGCATGAACGCCTGGATAAATGCAAATGCAAAGTATTCGCTTAAGTTGATGAGAGTGACTACCGGTGCCTAATGACACGACACGATGTAATGTAATGGCGTTTTGTAAGTTTCTATTTCTTCTTTCTGGTTGAATAACTCGGATAATTACAGCAGCTTGTGTCTATTCATTTTTGGGCCATAACATTCATAGATCTAGCCATTCCATATTGATGCCATAGAGGTTAAGTGGCACTAATCAGTTCAGATGTGGGTACATGTCGCCACATATCTTCACCTTTCATACCACGGAATAATGTTAATTCGTTCTAATGAAAGTATCATTTTCTATAAGCACAATGTATTGTGAAGGACCGACATGTGCTTCTTTTCAGTTATTTCATGGGACGAAACATTATTTTGTGCCATTTTTGGACGCTGTGGAGTGGACTACAAACCTTTTTATGTTTAATACATGAGCGTGCAGGCACTATAAAGAAAGTGTACATCTCACCTGGTGCCTGAGTTGTCACTGGGTCCTGTGTGGGTAGAGCTGCCTGTGTGGCAGTAGATTCAGCTTCAGTGGGTCCCTGTGTACTTGCACCAGGTTGCGATGTGACGGGTGTCAAGGTTGTTATTGAAGTCTCTTTTGTAAATGAAAGCTGTGTTGCAGAAGAGACCAGGGACGAAGAAAGTAGCATTGATGTACTAGAAGCCTCAACCACAGAAGAAACAGACTGCGTTGCTGTGGGTACCTGGGTTGTTACAGAAGGCTCTGTTGTAGCAGGAAGTTGTGTTGATACGGAAGGCTCTGTTGTAGCAGGAGTTTGCGCTGATACAGAAGGCCCCGTTGTAGCAGGCGGGTGTGTTGTTTCAGAAGGCTCTGGTGTAGCTGAAGGTTGTGTTGGTATAGAAGGCCTTGTTGTAGTAGGAGGCTGTATTGTAACAGGAGGATTTGTAATAGTAGGAGGCTGTGTTGTTACAGAAGGTTCTTTTGTAGTAGGCGCCTGTGCTGTGGAAAGAGACTCTGCTGTGATAGAAACTTGGTGTGTTGTAGCAAGGTGCAGTGTAGCATGTCCCTGTGATGTAGTTGGAGCCTGTGTCGAAGTGACAGCCTGCGGTGTACTAGCAGACATAGTTGTGGCAGGAGCATGTGTTATAGGAATAGCCCGTGTTGTAGAAGGGGCCTTGGTGATAGCAGTAACCTGTGTTGTAGCAAGAGCCATTGTTGTAGAAGCCTGTGTTGCAGTAGGAGCCTGTGTTGTAGTAGGAGGCTGAGTTGTGGTGGGAGCCTGTGACGACTGTGTTGCAATGAGATCCTGTGCTGTTTTAGGTTGGCTAGAGGAAAGAGCCTGTGTAGGAGTAGAATCCATTATAGTGGTACCAGGGTGCAGTGCCTCTGTAACAGAAATAATTTGGTTTTACTTCATTAGATGACTAACGTTAGTTATAAATATGCACTCAATCGCCACAACAATTATCTATTTAATTACATCATAATAATCAAGGATTTTTCAAAAACTTTTTCTACAACATATGTGTCAGTTAAATGTATTAACTGTGCTTCAGTATATATTATGAATCACTAAACGGGTAAAGTGTGATATGTTGTATGAGAAGGTACACATTAAACTTGCATGGCTCTTCTTTCTCAGGCCTAATAGAAAAGATGTCATGTAAACGGGTATTGTAACAACATGCATACATGCTATATGCTCTTCCTTACCAATTCATGACCTTTTGCTTCAACACAGTCAATATACCACCCCACCCCACTCCTTATTATTCTCCCATTTCTTAAATTTTGCTTCTTCTCACCTGTGGCCTTAGGTGTGGTAGCTGCAGCCATGGTTGTTGCCTCAGGTGTTGTGGTTGTAACCATGGTTGTAGTCTCAGGTGTGGTGGTTGCAGCCATGGATGTAGCCTCAGGTGTGGTGGTTGCCACCATGGTTGTGGTCTCATGTGTGGTGGTTGCAGCCACGGTTGTGGTCTCAGGTGTGGAGGTTGCAGCCATGGTTGTGGTATCAGGTGTGGTGGTTTCAGCCATGGGTGTGGTCTCAGATGTGGTGGTTGCACTGAAGGTGGTGGTCTGTTGTACCATGCTTAAAGCTATGGTTGTGGTCTCGGGTGTAGTGGTTGCAGCTGCGGTTGTGGCTATAACTATGGTTGTGGCTTCAGGTGTGGTTTGGGTCTCTGACATGGTGGTTGATGCTATGGTTGTAGCCTCAGGTGTGGTGGTTGCACCCATAGTTGTGGACTCGGGTGTGGTGGTTGCACCCATAGTTGTGGACTCGGGTGTGGTGGTTGCATCCATGGTTGTGGCCTCAGGTGTCGTGGTGATAGTAGTATCCTGGGCTAAAGTGAAGCCTCCCTCAACAGCACATGTCTTACAGCAAACTTGATGGTTGGCAGAAACAGAGCAGGAGCTCTTTTGACAACCAGTGGCTTGATCGCCATATTCACAACCTGTGCAATTGAAACACTGATCATGTCAGTTACTTACAACATATGTTTGACTCTCGAGTATTTTTGTACTACTGATAAAGTAACAGGAAAGAAATGATGTTAATATAACTTAAACAATAGCATGCGTGAACTCATAACTGGTAAAACAAGAACATTAACCACAAGGTTATTTATATGAAACAAGGCATTTGGCGTGTGGGGATGCACAGCTTACCTGGAACTTTTGTGTAGAATTTCAAGCAATGCTGGCAGCACTTGGCACTGTTTCTGTAGCACTGGCTTGCTGTCAAACTGGTGCACCCATCCACCTTGTCCCCGTATTCACACCCTGCCAGGAAAAGGACACACTACCGGTAAACAAGTTTTGCTTAAGGCATGCAAGTACATTCGGTGAATTACCTTGTAAATTTATTGTTTCAAAGACATTGTTCTCACATGTTGATTAGTAAATCATAAAATGAAGTTCATATTGGACTTATAATCCATGTGATGATATTTGTGATATCCAGATATTTCACGGGTGCCATCAAAATAATAAAATATTCAGTAATTCACTGAATGTACAGCCTAGAGGTCTTTAATTTGCTTAACACATTTGATCCGTTGCTAATAATTAATTTATCGCACGATGAAGCCCTGGAAGTTTTGATAATCTAAATAGCATTTTCGGTCAATCTTTTCAGCCATTATTGTCTAAATATTCAACAGTTTTTGGTTGAGCTCATATTGTCCTTGACTGGCGTGACCCAGATGTGAAGGAATAAACAAAGCCGCGTAGGTTCGTGTGACCTCCTTGATACGACAGAAACCAAACTGACAGACTATAAGACGGCGTGGCCACATGCATAGCGTGTTGGACTGCGAATCAAAAGGTGATCGGATCGTTTCTCCACCAGAATTCCTTTTATTTATAATTCAGTTGTAATTGCAAGCTCAGTGAGAATGCCATGTTGCGAGTGGTTGGTGCACCATATGACCAATTTTGCGGTAAAATACAAAACCATGCGTTTTGTGACGTCACGAATCCCAGGGTTGTGCGAATCATTCAAAAACCGTGGGGTTTCTGACGTCACAAAACCCTGGGTCTTGCACATTATTAAACAAAACAACTGCAAAACCCAGGCTTATCATGACAAAGCTCAGGGTTTTGAGACAAAACCGTGACTTTTGTGAAAAGATTGGATAGCAAAGCAGAACCCCGACTTTTGTGTGCAAATTCCTGGGTTTCTTTTATATAAACACCTTGTTTTTTTGCAAACAAAACTCAGGGTTTGGTTTAAAAAACCCTTGGTTTTGTCATACCCCCCCCAAAAAACCCCATGGTTTTGTGCATATTATTGAACTAATTTTAAAAACTATATTTGTTTTGTTATCCCCGGCAGTTTGCAAAACAGGGTTTTGTGCAAAAGCCTGGGATTTTTTAGCAAAAGTCAGAGTATTGTTACCAAACTCGCGGTTTTACATAGAATACCCTAGGTTTTGTTTAAAAACTCTTGGGGTTCATGTCTTGCACCACTGTTGTTTATCTCCATATTCACAGCCTACAGTACAGCAGTCGTACACTGTTAATATCCTTATGTACCACTGTTACTAACGCACCAAACCCACTATACACCCCCTACTTATCAAGCCTGCAACAGGATAACATTACATACACCCCCACATAGCTCCTCTAATAATAGGGCATGCCCATGGTGAGGAGTCATGTGAAGCTCCAGTCAAAGTTACCAGTAAAACATCAAGTTGTCGATAGTGGCATTGCCTTGTGCAAATGAATAAAACAAGAGCGACACGGACTGCTTGCATGGTATTGGGAGCCAACTTACCCAGAGTGTGTACAACGGGGTATTATGCACAGTCCCCGCCCATTAGGTTCTTACTTCACACTTGAACTCTTTGGAACGATAAATGAATACTAGGCTGTATTTCTTGCATTAGCGATGAGCTAATGAATTACTCGCACACACATTGAAATACTTTTTTTGATGTTTCACGGCCGAGAGGTAGTGGCCTGTCCGATCATCACATGTAACATTTTCACTGGGTCAAACTCCATGTACCACCTTAATTGTGGGGGGTCTGGATTACGTAAAATGGTCCCTATTGTGCAGTTTTCCATATCGTTACCACAACAGATCGAGTCTTTATTCCAGTTTTAGAAGCCATGTCAATTTTTCCACAGATTGTTTCCAAAGCAGATCCAAGCTCCGTGTTGTCACCTCCATCAGGGCCTACCCTTGCTTAACAAAGTCACTGTTTTAGCGTCGGAGAAGGAAATGACAGTGTACTATATACATGACTTATTCTCTCTGTGTTTAAAGCAATCAAAGACAAAATAAGCGCTTTCCCTTGCAATTTCTTTTTTGGGTGGGTCGATGTTGTAATTCAGTTTTACTACATTCGGTACGGCATTTCCCTTACTATTACATGTATAATAATAAATCCTGAGTAGAGATAACATGCAACTTTGTATGCTTCAGGAAGCAATCGTAGAGAGCAGGTACCTCAATTTTGACGCAGTGTAAGCCAAAGCCCAAACATCCCAAAATGAACATAATATAAGTAATTAGAACACCTATATTCCATGAAACGTATTAAAACATGTACATATCAATTCAAAACACAAACCTGCAATCAAAACCAATCATCATATAATTTCAAACTGAAAAATTATTACTGTCAGATATCGCTCAATTACTCAAAGCAAAAAAATCTATAAATCACAATAACTGCCTTCACATTGTTAACTTGTGTACCATCTGTATATACGAAACACACACACACACACACACACACACACACATATATATATATATATATATATATATATATATATATATATATATATAATAGGATAATAGTAGTGCTAGTAGTAGTAGTAGTGCTCTTTCACAACTGGCAGGGGTCAGGTACAATAACATAGCACACTGGAAAGAATATAAAAACCTGAGTCGTGACCGGGGCATCTAACATTACACAACAGAACACATATCTTAATTCAAAACTGTCATGACCCAATAAAATCTGCATAAAAGAATACACAAATACTGGGAATATGTCAAATGTAGACATACATGTAATTATCGCAAAAAGGAGCAGCAGCATTCATGATAGCAGGTATATTTAAAAATGAAAAATTTGCCCTTTTCCCTTCGTTACAATGCTTACACATACACATACTCTTATAGATAATTCCTAATTTCAAACATTCGTTAAAATTATGAAATTTCAGCAGCACTGTGCAGTGAGCAAACCTAGTGGAAACTGAATGCAGGTAAATCCCCACTAAAGAATCCAACATACACTTTGGGAGATGAAGTTGAAAAAAGTATTTAAAAAAAATCTTCGTAAAAAATAGAACAAATAACAATTCCATCTGTTAAAACAAATTATGGTCTTGATTTCTCCAGAAGTGTCCCTGTGTCATTTCGAAGCAATTTGCCAGCGATTTCAGACTTTCCCACCAAGTTTGGAATCGATCTAATGAAAGCTTTTGGAGGAGTTGTCAAAAATGTTAGTTGTGACGGACTGATGGAAGATGACGACGGACGACAGACCGTCTTCAAAGTTAAGCTGTACTGAGAAGTCAATTGAGCTAAAAACTACCGAAAGCATGTGCAGATTACCTTCGCCAAATCACTCACACCAATCTCTACATCTACATGTCATTGTCTTAAGTTCTGAGAACGTACAGCGCTATTACAGTGCCACATTGTCAGCTTTAACAAACGTGACATATGAGAGTGAAATACAGAACAGGAAATTTGTACTCAATAGGTCCAGCCCAGGCCTTAAACCATGCACAGCGATAAGAAATGCTTTACTTTTTGGAAGGTAATGCAAGTGCCGGGTAAGTTTGATGCACAGTAAGATGATAATGACAGAATTCAAAATACTCTACAAGAGGAGAAAAAATAGCCTGTTATCACTACAGCTGCATCGAACATAAACATTTCAGCACGAAATGGAAAATGTCTAGGTTACGCGTGAGTAAATGGGTTCCACACTCAGACACAATGCGGCTAATGTGTGAAATAAAGTATGTCAGAATGTAGTTGAAACGGAAACGTTTGTTTATTCTTATAACGTCAAAACAAATATATAGATGCAAGGGTACACTTGTGAAAACAGGAACAACCAATGTGCTTCGTAATTAAAAAAAAAATCAAGAAAGCGTTTGTTTCAGTCGTCAGGGATACGGGCCTACTTTTTACCTGTAAGTGCGTAGATGAAATCCAGTCATAGCATTCCCATCTCCCGTGTGATTGTTTGTACGTGTCATTAAAAACAACTATGACTTGGAGCCAATAAAATATTACATTTGCAACTGCATCGTTTAATTTTTCTCTGCAGGATAATGAAAATCTGCCAACTTGTCAAAAGTTTCTTCACAAAACTCGCTTTAGCACTGGGTTCTACAGTGAGTCAAACGCTTTTCTGGGGAAGCTGTATACAAAACGCACCAAGGGAAGCTGTTAACCTAGATAAACTCTGAAAATTTTGAAAATTGCATTACGCATGCTCGTATCCGAATGGAAGTTGCTGTGATGAGGAATTTCGATTGAGAATCATGACAATAATTCAAGGGAGCAGACCATTCATACCTGTTCTATTGACATTGTAAATCTTGCCACAGGTGGCGCAGCAGCGTTGCGCTGCAAAGGACTGGTAGCAGTTGTATGGGGCAGAATCTCGGATGTCAGCGCACGTTAGGTTGCTGTTGGAGAAGACTGTTCCCAAATAATCCCCATGAACACAGGTATCTGAAACATCAGTAACACCAGTTAGCTACTGCAAGAGCAGTCTCTAATCGAGGCAAACCTGTGAATGAGCACAGTAAAACGGGGCTGTACAACTAACCCCCAGAATATTTGGTTTGCTTGAGTAAATTTTTTTGGGACTGTCCATGTTCTCAAAATTCAAATTTATTTCATTCGGTTTTATGTTTTTTTAGGCATTTATTTGTTTTTCATGTAAACAACGCTGGTGGTGCACACTGTGGGTTTGGCTATGGGGACATTTTGATACCAACATCCAATAACACAGAAATAGTTTAAGTGGACAGTCATATCGGGTTTAAAACACATTTTCATCGTATCACGATAGCGCAACGGTCCTTTGCGAGTTTTTGCATTTGACAGATTATTGCAATCTTACCGCCGTCAGGATGACCGTAACATTCCTACGGTCAGCTAACCTGGCATGGACAGACAAAATTGGCGATGTGGTCTTGCGCATGATGTCAGGGATCCAAGCATGGCTCTCACACAGGACAATCGGATAAAACATTTTCATAGAATGAGATTTTGCTGGCCTGAAACAGGGCTGTGTAAACAAATATTCAATGATTTATGTTCTGGCGAGAGCGAAAATGGATGCAATATTTGGCCTTAGATTAGTGAAATGAGAAAATTATTGAATAACACAGGTATGGACCGTGTCTTCTCCTCTTCTAATCCGAATTGGATATACAGTTATTCAAAGTTAAGTTTAGCAAGTTATACAATGGATTTTTACCAGGAAATTTATTAAATGAACTGCTTAAAATGGTACAGTCTCATCAAAGATTCTACATTTGGTGAAAGTTATTTATTTAATGCCAAAGATTTCCAGGGAGCCTGATAAAAATTTGCAGCTCGCACAGGATGTTTAGGCCTTCGGGAAGATAAAGAAAGATGGGGTTTTCGGACACGCGATGCTGCGGTTGTACGGAAAAATACGAGGATATAGCCCATTTTTTTTTACCTGCCTCCTTTCGAACAATGTAAGAATTCAATGGTTTAGATATTTGTAAAAATGTTTGGAGGAAGAGAACAGTATCATTGTATGGCAAAAATTCATGACAGCATCAAGCATTGGGAAACTGAGTTATTTACTGGGAAATTTCGGACACAAATATGATAGACATATTAGCCATTTTTTTTATCATACATGTAAAAAGGTTTTGGCAGAAGCGTTGCAAACCAGGAGGAACCTTTTAGCGGCTTATGGATAACTGACCGGCTAGTGTATATACTTTAAATGAAGCAATGTTTTATACTGAATATATCATATTGTTTTATTGACGCACCGTGGGTCGTACCCTGCCCACGTTGTGCCCCCGCTTAAAGGGTCAGTTTTCACTCCATAAATTATCAAATTAAATTATCATTATTATTATTATTATTATTATTATTATTATTATTATTATTATTATTATTATTATTATTATCACCATATACAATATTCATAGCGCATGCAATAGTTTTTGAATTAGCAAGTCAATATAATATTCACTCAGTGGCCTCGTGACTCCTGGAGCAGTTAAAGGCCATCCATGTGCATCTGTAGCCTAGTGGTCATTGAGGATCAGACGCATGTGCATACTTGAACTTCAAGCTGAAAGACTTTTCGGGTGATCATCTTGAACGATAATACACTAAAGAGCATGGGACCTTGGAACTACATCAAAGTCAAGCAAATCCAAACCTACACAGGAAAATATCATTTTGACCAATTTGAAAGGCCAACGGCGGCGAGGTACTCAGTTATCATCCCAAAACTCACAGAAGTAAGTAGCCTTGTGACCTTGGCAATCAAATAAAGGTCACACAAATGAGTTTAGTTAAGTATCCTTATTCTGGCAATAATAGCATGTAGCCTGCACTTACTTATAATTACAATTTCAAAAACTCACTGAAATTCATATTTTGAAAGTACCACCACAGAGTAAACCAACTGGATAGAAACTAAGCCAGGTTATACTGCCATAAATATTAAGTATAACGGAACAGGTGCTTTAGGAGAAGTCCAAAATTATAAAACCGCAGAAGCATTCATTGAAGAAAATAATAAAAAGATATTGACGCCACCTGTTGTGCAAATTAAGGTCTCAGGGTATACCCAAAAGTGTTTCTATGCGATTTCAAAAAAAAAAACAAACAAAAAACAACAAAAAAAAAAACAAAACAAAAAAGTCAATCACCTACTGCCAAGATTTATTTTATAGATTTTCTCAGCAAAATAACATAAAAAAGGGGGAGAGGGGGGAAGGAAGAAAGAAAGGCAGGAATCTTAGAAAGCCTTCCAAATCATCAAAACTTAATCAATTGAACAAATGCTGCAAAGGCTTGTCCAGGGTACATCCCGACCAACTTTGTGATAAAAAGTCGAAAATGTCAATGGATGAGAAACAGACGTATGGGCGAACGATGGATGACGACGAACAGTGAACTGTAAAATACGTTCACCTGACTCACAAAGCAATTTAGAAAAAAGAATTCTTCCTACAAAGTGATTTGAAATAATGCCGCTACTGCCATTAGAGAATTGCGCCAACTGAGGGATTGCAAACTACAATACGATTTATCAATGTCGCCCTGCGTAAGATTCATAAAACGTCTGCGCACCAAGTGACATTCTCATTAAACTTCAACATTATCACAGTATGTTTATGTGAAGGGAGCCTTGTTTGGATTAAGTTTTTCCCCGTATACTCTATATGTAAAGAGTACCAGTATATGTGTACAGGCACACGAATAATAATGTATCCGCTGCAATTATGCACTCTGAAGGTTACAATCGATATGTGCCGATAAAATGAGGCTGCCAGAAAGATGAAAGTATATAACATCTGGGTTGCCTTAATTTTCATCAAGTGTTAATTTGGGGTATTTTATTAATATGCCATTTGGTTCTATACAGATATCTTCGGCAGGGAATCATCCCTTAGATTTTGCATTCTGCTCATCATTTCCAACTGTTGCCGCCTAATATACAAGCAATCCCTTTTGGAAAAATTCAGATGTTGTCCCATTGCTGGCAATTTTATGGAAAAAAAACAACATAATCAGTAAAATCTGAAGATCACCAAAAAAAATGCATTTCTTTCAGGACATAAAATACAATTGATCAAAATTGTTAAAACAGTGAAAAAATTAATATTCAGAGATAATCACCGGGTGTTTGAAAACACGATTTCGATCTTTATGATTCAAAATTTTTAATATAATTGAAGAGTATTTGCTTATGAAAAATATTAAAAGGGCACGGATGTAGTTTGCCACAATGTTTTTTAAACTTACCAGAGGCTGATGGGGCTGTGGCATTGTAAGTACATACACCTTGAATGCACCACTGTAAATATACGGTAGTATGTAGCACTAAGTGAATAATTGTCATATGCGCCATTGTATCATTACACTTTATGTTTCATAGAGTACATACACCTTGAATAAACATTGTAATTGCAATACTTCATATTTCACATATTACATATACCTTAAATACACAACTATAATTATGATACTTCACGGTTTACTATGTATAAGTATTTTCGATACACCACTGTAACTAAAATTCATCATGTAGTATTAAGTTCATATGGCCTAAATACACCATGGTGATTATGATGCACCATGCAGTATACATGTATCTCTACCAGGTTACTTCATTAGAGTGGACTTCATTGCTCTACAACTGTACTTCAAACCTTGATACGCAATTTTAATGTATATCATACTAATAAACGAATCAGTAAATAAAATGAAGAGCAGATGAAATGTGGACTGAATTGAAACAGTCAAGCGATTTTTATGCCCTCGTGGCAAAACATTTCGAAATCATTTTGACACGAAAGGCGTACAAGAAGACGTCTTTCTGAGCGTAGATAAAATTTTAATATCCTCTGTCTTTACAGTCAACGTACATTTAATTAAAAATTCTTATTCTCTAGATAGGAATTCCTAAGGTGGATATACCAAATTGAGTCGACTAAAGTGCATCGCGCTATGCCCCAACTTACCTTCCCATCAATCCTACACTGTCCATTCGCATAAATGTAATGCGAACACTCTAAGTGGTTTGTGATCTGTTTGCAGTTATCACATCATTAGCTTGTAAAGATCACTTTTATTATACGGAAAACAAACTAAGCAACCAGCAGTACAAATGCAATAATTTTGACCTTCAGGTGGCCAGTAAGTCTTGATATACCGAGTTGAGAGACAAACAATGGACGGGCGCACAACCCGAGGACCTCTTTTGGTGGGCCTATAAGAAAGAACTTCATAGTTTCTTTTATCTACAAGGTGTGGAAATAACGGTGAGCTGCAGCAGTGCCACACATAACTGCAATTGCTGCAGACCACTGCACGGGCTAGTAGGTGACTGGCAGCCATCTGCAGCACGACTGCCACATGGCTGCAGTTTGCTTCCAAAGTGTGCCAAATGTTGCAGAATGGTGTCACAACGGGACATTCATGTTAATTTTGTTTTGTTAGATCTGGGCAGGGTACATTTAGCTCGAACCCACAAGCACTTAACTCGAGCCTCAAGTGGCTGCAGGAGGCTACAAGAACACGGGTTAGCCAGAGGTACACATGATACCTTCTTGTTCCCACATGTTGTGCCCCTGGCTCCACGCAGATCTCCGTCTTTGTAACAACCGTTGCGACTGGGGTCATAACAATGCATCTCCCTGCAGATCTTGCTGTCTGCCGTGGCACCCTGCACAAAGTTGTATATATCAATCATAAGTATTGTTCACTTATATTAGACCTACATATGTTACATAACCATCAACACAGAACGCTAGCTTTTGCAATGTCATTCTTTCTTTAATTTGAAAGGTATCGTAACATGAAGACTCAATTTGCCGACAGTTACTTCACTTAGAACGAGCAATATTAGAAATGGTAGGGTACGATAATCAACAGAATATGCATTGGTTAAATATCCAGTGACAAGATATTGATTATTTAGGCATAATCATTTTATATATTGCCTTTAAGCTTATCCTAAAATAATTATTTACATGGCAAGACAAAACAAAAGACAAACAAACAACCCCTCCTACCCCCCCAAAAAACCCCTTCCGGTGTGGTTTATTTTCTGTCCACAGGTATAGCTTTACTTTTTTCTAGTCTTCTTTACAATGGCCGGGACCCAAAGTATAATCCCATGACAAGATTTCGCTCTATCAAGATGGGCTATGGAGTATCAAGAATATTCGTGAAACTATAAACTTTTTTGCTGAATAACTATGACCTGCTGCCTCAAGTATTTTATGCCAACGATGTCTGATTACCATGAAAATTATATGCCGGAATTTCACCATTTAAGTTGTGCTGGGAAAAGTGCGGCCCTGGAAGTTTTGTATCCCTTCGCCAAACCAAGTGGATTCGACAAATTATGTAAAAGAAAGTGCATCGCCCCATGCCCTCTGTCACTTTTTCATTGACCTTCATTGTGCATTCCTACAAATGTGATACCGAGTACTTCAAAGTCGTAGTTATTACATTGTTAGTTTATCTTGATAATTTTAATACGATGAAAAAGAAACTGGAGGAACCCTTTGTATCCCTCCGCCAAGGAAAGTTTGGAAATCAGCGTCGTGACTACAGGTAACAGTCATTGCACACACTTCTGATTGTCTATGTCATCAGTAGCTTCTAATTCCTTCAATTTGAAGATAAAAACACAAGTACAACTATTTTTACACTGAAAAAAAAACTTCCATTGTGATGCTTGCGTTCGACATTAGCGCGCATGAAAATAAAATGTCAACAAAGAAATCCGCCACAACATCCGGGCACAAGCCTTTTCACTCAGTTGCATTTCTACGATCAGCGGGCATGTTGGTGTGCACATCAATGCTCATATTGTCTACAAAATGGGCGCCGACCAACGTACCGTCAAATAAATTTGACGAGCGGGATCTATTCTGAGTATAAAATGCATCAAGATTACCACGAGTTGATTGAGACAACGGGGGAGATGGATCTGAAGTTGGTGGTAGCTCGGGTAAAGGCAACATGGCTGACCTACTTTGGACTTTGACACTCAACGCAGACAGTGCTAACAGGAAATGACATAGTTGGTATGGGTTACCATATACAACAGCACACACATGTAGGTGTAATCCATCCTTTTATTTACTTCTGGTAAGCGCCGATATTGGAGAAAGCATGCGAATTTACGGCTTAACAGGACAATCAGAGGAAGGTAGGCCTATTGCAAGCGTGGCAAACACTAGCCATGGAAATTAATAGCAGTGTATGTAAAACAGTGACATCAGAACTTCAGTGAAACATCCAACAGAAAAGCCATGAAAATGAATGACTTTCCGATATATCTGTGACCCATTTAAATAGTGTTCTGCACAATAGCACAGTTACGATAATCAAACCCCTACAAAACAACTCACCCCACAGTAGTATGAATTAACCCCGTATATTTGACGGCACTGCTCATGGGGAGGATACAGCTGCCCGGGCAGTTGATTAAGATGCGCT
The DNA here is from genome assembly GCA_964020975.1 of Hermodice carunculata. NCBI lineage: Eukaryota > Metazoa > Annelida > Polychaeta > Eunicida > Amphinomidae > Hermodice > Hermodice carunculata. The sequence continues at coordinate 31,809,664 of OZ026620.1, forward strand.
TCGTATGCTGTCTTGTCATTATGCTGAGCCAAGTTGGTCATACACTGTCGCCCGTTACTGTATCAACAATGCGTATAGCAGTTACTGTATCGGCAATACGTATCACACTCACTGTATCAGCAATAGGCCTATATGTATCAAAGTTACTGCATCGGCAATTCGTATCACAGAGTTTGCATCCGCAATATGTATCACATAAATTGCAAGCCCAATCGTGAATCGTGTTTGTGATACACCAAATTATGGTTTTGCGATAAACAGCGTGTAACGTTTGGACGCATATCTATCAAAAAATGCTTTTTTAAAAGGATTTTTCTAGAAAGTGATTTCTCAGTTAATTTAAAGCACAGTATTATACATTTGTCATTACAAACGTGATACAGAATAATCTTCATGTCCCTTAAAAAGTCAAATGCTCTGCAACATTTCCATTATACCAACAGTAATAACATTGCCACATTTTCCGTGTAGTTCTGAAGCCCACCTTGCCCCCCTCACCCGCCCACTCACACACACAGACAAGGAGCACAATGTAATCCATCCATGCTCCATAACTAATCCAGTCACTGTCTATGTCTAAACCTATACTTGATTAACTTCCATCACATTCGATGCATTATTTTTTTAGGAGGGGGGGGGGGACTCAAGGCTTTTTAAAAACCCAATAAATCTATCAACGGGTCATCAGCGAGAAGCCATCAAGCATGTTTCCCTTCCTCAAATGTTATCAATACTCAAAACCGGTTATTAGAGCTCTGTACTCTCGATGTCCGCTCCTGTCAGTGCTAATTTTCAAATTATGAATACAAAAACATTAAATAGGTTTCAGCAACTGCCAGACCCAAGTCCATAGAGTACCATAAATGAAGAAAGAGTGGTCGAAAATTGCAGTACGGTGATAATTTTCTACAAGTACAGACTTCAGAGGTACCGCCAAAACCACCAGTAATACTCACATTTCCGTAAAGACAGAGAGCTGAACTCGACTGCTCATTGCATTATGCTGCTTGTTTATTTTTCTTACCAAAAAGACGTTCCATAGATATTAAAAAAAAAAAACGACTGCCATATAGAACTGAAAACCTCATCATGTTTACCTATTCAGAGTGGCAAGTTGTGACCGGAAATATGATACCGAACAGTTTGAAAACTTAAATGCATTCAGGTGGTTGTCTTCACTGGCCTGACCACTGACTGCGGCCATAATGTACGCGTCGCTCGCCAGGCATGTATTTCCATTGCCATCATGTTTGGCGCCAAGACTGCAAAGAGAAAAAAAGTAGCCTCAGTTCGTTTCCTTCTTATTTTGGTTTTATGTTCCCTTATTCGATCATTGATTTTTTTTCCCAAAAGCTGTCATGAAATTTTTCAGCTGCTGAAAGGTAAAAAGTACATAAGAACGGATTAGGATCTCATGCAGATTAACAGAGCTCGCGTGGGACGTATCATACACTTATAGGCTAGCGGCAAATGCCTCAAAAGTGCCCTAAAAATAGGTGCAACCCCAACCAAAAGTATACCAAAACACAACCTATGTCAAAGTGTGCGCACATGTCTCCCCTTTACAGAAAAATAGGTTGTGGAGTCCAAAAAGCGTTTTTTGGTATGTTTACACGCCCGTTTCTATTGTATTTGTGTGTTTTTGTCCAGAACCACTTCCTAGTATTCAAAACCCTATTCCGCAGTCCGAACTCTTTACTCTCCCTCTCCATAAGCTAACCTGTCCCTGCCTAACCTATGAATATATAGAAGTACTATTGTCCAAATTGCACATGTTCCTCTGTAAAAATTTGACATAGGCTGTATTAGCCCAAATAAATTAAAAGGTCTTCGGTGGGTAACTTCCCAACATGTTTCGGAGCCTTTTACCCGTACATGTCTCTCTGAGTAGCGGCTCCTTGCCTAAGCTAAATATTCAGCAAAGACAACCCACATAATAAAGAATACATATGAACGTGGCAAATGATGAACTAGCTAAATACGTGAAGTTTTGTTTATAAATGCAGACCTTCATTATGAAAGAAGAATACCTGTCAAACAACCATAATTACTAAATTTGTATAGTACAGATTCAGATAAGAACAATTTGACTTACCCCTGAACCAATATGTACCCTTTTCTAGCTGGACAGCTTATCCCAGTTAAACCACCCGCCAGTGTATAACTGAAGTGGAAACTAGCTAGGGCCTAATATTCAGTCCCCGTGATAGTAAAATAAACAGTTGCAACTAGACCACCTGTACAAACCAAGGGAAATCCCAAGAAGGACTGCAACAATGGACATCCTGCACCAGAAATGTAAAACGAACTCTGTGATGACAACCTCTATTTTTTGTGGAAAAGGACTACTTTTCACTCATTTTTTGATATCTGCCTTAATTTTGAAGATAAGCACTCCAAATTTCATGTAAAGGTAGCAGTAGCCTTACTCTTTCAACTGGCATGAAGCTTTAAACTTATTTGATTAACATCATTATTGTTATAATTATATAAATACCTCTATTTGTTGATGTTGTTTGCTGCAGTTGCCAAATTACCAAAAATGGGGGTAAATGTTAAATGATGAGGGTAATATATATCCAGGGATATACTGATACCAAATTTACTGGAGCATATGAAGTGGACACCATTTCATGTATGCAAATTAAGATTCAAATGTTGGGGTTTTGGAAGCCATTCTAGAGATGTATATCACACATTATGTGCTGTACAAATGCAAAAAGTTACATTTCCTTGAAAAGTGCTTCAAATCATTAAGAACATAGAATCCCAATCGTCTTATCAGCATTATTGCGTTCACAGTTTTACTGAAATTTTATGGGTCTGCCACACAGGGGAGGGGGAGGGGTTATGTTTATGGGTTGTCTGTCTGGCTAGCTTGTGCAAAAGTGCTTTCTCCAGAACGCCTGGTTGGAATTTGAGCAAATTTAGCATATATACTACCGGAAAAAATATGAAGCGAATACAATTTAGAAACCCTATCATTAAATTTATGCAAATGAGGTCATCTTCAAATTAGGATTTTATAATGTATGTGTTGTGTTGTTGAGGTACCAGAAAGAACAAATCTGGGCACATTTCTTTGACTTCCAGAGTCCATGTCGGATTCTAACCCTGCTATGTGATTGTCTCATTATCAGTGTTATTGAGAATGACTGTGCATATTGTCAAAATGTGTTGCATGAATGATAATATACACATGGTGCACTGGATTATTTTCTAAAATGAAGCTTGGGCCTGGTAAGAACACCCACGTTTTAATGTATTTGCAGGTTAGATAATTTTGTAGCGTCAACCTACAATCATGAACCTGGAACCGCCATCCAAGAAGCCACCCCCAGCCAAGCTAAATCCCAATACCTTTGTTTTATGTAGCAAAGCTTTCAACACAGAAAAAGGGACTGATTACAAAACTACTTTGGATAAGATACGATATACGCTTGCCTCCACCACAGACCGATCAGCTGCTCGACTGCCGCCTACTGAGGATGCATTTGAGCAACATGTGAAAAGGGCATAATACCAATGTGCCATCTGGTGCCACAATGGCATTGATCAATTACATACAGCTCTTAAAGCGCTATCATTTCGAGACATAACAAAAATCAATGAATATTTGGGCCTTACTGATTCAGAACACACATTTCCGCAAAACCTTTGTGAAATTGTGTACGCTTACACAACAACTATTCGAGAACCAGATTCTAATAAGAAAAAAATAGATCAAATGTTTTGCAGCATTCTTTTTAAACACAAAATTATTGATTCACTAAACATTCAGTCCCTTTTCAAATTGAAATTTGTTCGTAACATGATTCCCAAGGAGTGCAAAATAAAAGATCCCCCATCATTTCCTATAAATATGGCAACAATATTGGACAAAGTATCATGAATTACGAGAAATTTCTGGCTTCAATTACTCTTGGAGATATTGCAGCGAATCAAAATTGTGACTATGTCTAACAGTAAATATTTTGTTTTTGTTGATGCATACCACAAACATGTATTTACAGGTAATTTGGATATCATACAAAATTCAAGTTTAAAAGAAATTATGGAAAAAGGTACAAAATTTCGGATATGTCAAAAGTTGAACATTAACAGTATTTTAAGGATACATGTGATGCATTTGATTCCTACTGTATGAAATGGGCAAAGAAAGAAAAAATGGAATTTCAGAAATTTGAAGGATGGTTATCAAACTTGAAAAAAGTCTTTAGAAAAAGAATTTATCTTTACAAATCCCACATTAAGAACTTCAATACGGTTAATCTACTTTCGTTCAATGCGGACCATTGGCTTTCAACTAATAAAAGGCATTGCAATGGGTAGGAACTGCTCCTTTACTAGCAGATTTGTATTTAACCTGGCTTGAATTTAAGTATATGGATAAACTGATGAAAAAGGACTTTCAAATGGCTACAAAATTATCTAACAACGCAAGATATATTGCTGACATTGCTTGTGTAAATGTATAAAATTTCAGTGAAATTGCTAAAGAAATTTACCCAAAAGATATCACTTTGGAGGGTTACAATTCAGATGGTTTCAGAGATGTGTTTTGGGACTTGGATATTCAGGTCACTAATGACAGGTTTTGTATTAAAGTCTATCACAAAATAGATGAGTTTAACTTTGAAGTAGTTAATTATCCTTTCCAGGACAGTAATATTTCGGATACTATTGAATATAATACGGTTTTTTTCACAGATTTTGAGATTTGGTCGTATTTGTTCTAAATTTCAGGACTTTGCAACTACAACCAAATTCATTTACAATTAACTTGAGTGAAGAGGATTCAAAGATGTACTTTTGATCAAATATCTCTACAAATTTTGCTGTAAATATCCGGAGATGATTAGAGAGTTTGGCTTCGAGATTTAAGAGTTGCCTGCTTTGCTACTTAATGTTATCTTTTGGCATTATTTTGTTTTGATGTTCACCTTTCAGACATTTTCGGCTTACTTGTTTTCTGTTGGGTTAAACCCCCACGGGCTATCGGTAGAGAGTAGCGACCTACGACAGTTACAAGCTTGCCAAATTGTACTTGATATCTGGTTAATATTTTCATTTCATTCTCTTGACTGAAATACAAATGACTTTCATTCTTTTCTGACTTGCCCTATAATTTTACTATTAATATCCAAAGATTATTAAAAAGTTTGGCCACAATATTTTACAGTTTTTAGACTTGTCTGTTTTGCTACTTAACTTTATGTTTTGGCATCTTTCTGTTTTAATATTCACTTTCAAACATTTAAGGCTTACATGTTTTCTCTCAGGTTAAACCCCCTGGGGCTATCGGTAGCAAGCAGCGGCTTACGACAGTTACATGTTTGCCTAATTGTACTTAAAATCCTGTTAAGAAAAATTGTTTTGATAACATGTTTTTGGCATAAATGCTAATGACTTTCATACTTTTCTGACATGCCTAAATGCACATTTACTCAATATTAAAAAATTACTCACAATTGACAATATTTTCGCAAATGTCACAAACCTGACACATTACGTTTATACATTGACTCAGGGTTTGCAATGAAATAGAGCGTAATTGTGTGAGGAGTAGGTGTCATCATGGAGCTTTTTATACATTTCTGGTGCAGGATGTACATGTTGCAGTCCTTGTTGGGATTTCCCTTGGTTTATACAGGTGGTCTAGCTGCAACTGTTTATTTTGCAATCACTGGGACTGAATATAATGCCCCAGCTTGTTTCCACTTCAGTTAAACACTGGCGGATGGTTTAACTAGGATAAGCTGTCCACCTAAAAAGGGTACATATTGGTTCAGGGGTAAGTCAAATTGTTCTCAACTGAACCTGTACTACCCAAATTTGGTAATTATAGTTTGCTTGACAGGTATTCTTCTTTCACAATGAAGGTCTGCATTTATAAGCGAAACTTCACGTATTTAGCTAATTCATCATTTGCGACGTTCATATTTATTCAGTATTATGTGGGTTGTCTTTGCTGAATATTTAGCTTAGGCAAGGAGCCGCTACTCAGAGAGACATGTACGGGTAAAAGGCTCAGAAACATGTTGAGTAGCTACCCGCCGCAGACCTTTCAATTTATTTGGGCTAATACAGCCTATGTCAAAATTTTACAGAGGAACGTGTGCAATTTGGACAATAGTACTTCTATATATTTATAGGTTAGACAGGGACAGGTTAGCTGATGCAGAGTAAAGAGTTCGGACTGCGGAATAGGGTAATGACTACTAGGAAGTGGTTTTGGACAAAAAGACACCAATACAACAGTCACATTCCTAACCTTAAAGTGTGGGATCCCAATGGTAACGGCTTGGAAATGTCTAATGATGGCTACCTCAAGACTTTGATGTATACCAAGGAGCTAGCGCCACTGCAAGTCCGCAGCCTGTCACTTATATACATTGCACCAATATTGAGTTTACTGTCGCAAGAAAGTGCCATTGCCTCCAGACATGACTTAAATGTACAGAATTCTGTGCATGCTTTGGACATGAGTGTACAAATGACACTTTTGACACTGAAACAGACAGTGATGATGTGGATGATGAGGATGATGATGATTGCATCTTGGCGTAAAATCTCCAAACTGACCATCATCAATCAGCTTTCTGTATTTAGTGTATACATGTACGTATACCGTTTCGTTTACTAAAAGGCATCTTGAATTATAGTTTGCTGCCAGAGATGCACTAGCTATGTTGCAGGATTCCATGGAATGGTTCACTGTAAAACATGATAAATAAAACTTGTATGAGTACTGGTTCTAATCATTTTGCCATTTTTTAATAAACGTAACTATATCTTAGTAAATATAGTATGTTATCAGTCGCACAATACTTAATTTCGATGTAAATTTCATATATTGTTTAACTTAGACCAAACGCGTTTGAACAACATACATTACAACACAACCGGTAACCCCTTTTTTGTTTTCTTGCGTAATTATTATGAGCACTTTTAAACCCCTAAATGCAATCGCGTTGTGTAGTATGGATTCTCTCCTACACAATCGGATGGTGCACCAAAAGGTAGTGAGACCCTTGTAAATTTTATTAATTCGATTTGCCTTTCGAGGCAAATTAAGCGGATAGCCTCGCATGCTTAAGTTTTGAGCTCATGATTTACATTAAACTCAGTTGGAAATTCCCAATAAACCCCAAATGCATTACCGCAATTAGAAGATGTCGGTTGTCATTGTTGAACACGTAAAAAAAAATGAAAATAGTATCTGATTGGGAAAACAAACTAATTGCTGGTTGGACATGTTAGATTTTACTGATTATGAAATACATTAAGAGAAACATGGTGACAAAAATCTTAAAAACAAAAATTTAGATCTGGCCGTAACTCAATAATTATAGATCACTTACTGAATGTTTAGTCTCACGGATGGTCAAATCTTAAAAATGAAGACTAGCACTGAGTGTAGAAGATAGCTAACACTCCGGGCCTGGCAGCAAGATTAAAAATTGTGCCACTGCAACTGGAAGATTATCCTTTTGTTCATTATAAGCCAAGTCAGCATCCTAGCTGCGCATGATCTGTGTAGCTTAGATTCTGTTTGAATCATGAGGTCATAAGGAAAGGAAGAGACCTTTCCCCCACCTTAACTTGATAAGTTACCCTGATAACCAGAATCATACTTCTATTTGTGATCCCTTTCTTGCTCCAATTTTATGGAAAAACTTAAACTGTACATCCTATTGATAATAACTCCAAGGAGTGTCACAGCATGAGACATTAATTAGGCTGATAAGAACCTCTAAAGTGACTGGACTGTCTTATCAGCACTATAGCTCAGTCATATGTTCTTTGGTATCTGGCTGCTCAGTATGTTAAACTGAGGTGAAAGACATTATATCTGTAATTACCGGAAAAGAAATAGCTGGTAAAGTAGACCCTCGACATATATTGATCAGTACGGGGTCCCATGTAGCGGTACTTAGTACGATACATTTCTAGTGACTGCATTCGTGATGACTGTGAATGATAAGTGATTATCTTACGAAATTGCAATAATTTGTTTGTGGTCAATTACTTTGGCACACTAAACAGCCGTGCAAATTTTGGTGGATAGAAACGTAATCCATTACAATCATTTGTAGTATCAGGTCGTGTACAATATAATAGATAGGACTACATTTCCTTGTGGAATATACATTGGTCATTAACACTTGGGTGCCTTGGACTGCATTTAGATGTGTTGAACCCTAAAAGCAATAAAACTAGAGAATTTGATTTGCTTGTCAGCAAATCAGTCTGTGTGTCAGGAAAACTTTGAAAGATTTTCTATTCAGTATTTATTTAACTCCTCCAACAATAGTATTGTTTTGACCTGTTCAAAAGAGAGCTATGTCACAAACCTACAAATTGAAGTTGAAATAGTGTATCTAACTACTAAAGCTATGAAGTTGTTCAAGATTTAAACTGTCTTTGTTTGAATGTACAACTTTGTTCATATTCAATTGCAAGCAGCTATGTCACCAAGCTATCAATGGAAATTGAATGATACCTCTATTTGTAACAATTTTGAAGTTTTATAAATTTTCCTAGTTTGCATACATTTATATTCTACAAGTTTCGGTTGTGGTCAAGTGGATGTGCCTACATCAGAACGCTATGGGGAATTATCAAAGTGTGGATGGTACCGCTCCTTGTCATAGTTCTGAAGATATCCAACATTTAAACGTTTCAAGTGCTGTTAATTAGCATAAATCATAACTCGACAACTTTTGTTTGTGGTTCATTAAATGCGCCTATAGCACGAACATATGAGGTAAAGTTGGAATGGTACCTCTCACTTTACTAGTTTTGAAGATATCCAACATTTCAACATTTAAATGGGCCTAAATTGCATAAATTTCAACGTAATGACTATTCCAAGCCTCCAAACCAGTTGCTTCATTTCACTACTACTAGGTCATTCACCATGCCAAGATTAGTGTTGTTCGGAAAAACAGTGTCCGTGAAAAACCGAGGACAAAATTCCCACGGAAATGAATGAGCGAATGAATTAATTAATAAATGAATAAATAGACAAATAAATAGTGGATATTATTATTATTTGAGGAGAAACTAAAATTTATGTTTGAACACAGCCTTAATGAAGTAATTAGTTACATGAACATGCTAAATTACCTGTGTCCAAGCTCATGTGCCGCCGTGGTAACGCTACTGAAGCCCCCAGTGTCCTCCACAAATGACACTGTGCTATCGGTACACACGCCTCCCGTGTAAGCCACACCTACAAAACAATGAAATGCCAGGAGGGCTTTATATTCATGACATCCAAGTCGGCTCTCCTTCATTTATTTCTGAAATACGTAAACTTGAATTAAGGTCATCCAGCATCATATACCTTTTTTATGTGGGGCTGCCGTTTTGTCCATGAGAATATGTTACCATAGCTAATCAGCGACAGGGCATTCACTTAATTTCATAATTCATTAGTACACTTTTGAGAGATATATTCTCTTCTGAGCCATACAAAATACCTTGGCTAAAACAGCGCTCGCCCGAGACGATAATGATAAACAGTATGCTCTGCAATTTTGGTGACACATCCATGGCAGATCCCGAAAAGAAACACGTAACAATACCGAAAAAGTTAAAAGATGAAACGTCTGATCTGACCATGCCTGTGTGAAAGGGTTTTCCCCTTTTATAATAGTGAAGTGTCACAATTACTTTCATTTAGTGAAAGTAATTGTACTATCTTGTGCAACTTGACCGTACCGCATTAATTAGAGAGAGAGAGAGAGAGAGAGAGAGACAGAGAGAGAGAGAGAGAGAGAGACAGACAGACAGACAGATAGACAGATAGACAGAGAGATGTGTGTCTTGGGTGGTTTATGGGCAGAAATGTCATCCTGATACCGTCTGGTGGGCGGTTGTTTGGTTTATTGGCAGTTGAAAAATGCCCATGAACCATGTTTGTCTGAAATTCAATACACTACCCAGGGGCTTTCAGAAACGTAAAAATTGGCAAATCTGCCCAGATACGATAGTAAGCTAAAAACTGTGGTAAGCTATACTTGATATATACTGCCCAGGGTCGGCATGGCCAACAAACCTGCTGTAGGACCTGTTCCATTGTATTAATTGCCCATAAGCCATCCAAGACGGTTATATATATATATATATATATATATATATATATATATATATATATATATATATATATATATATATATATATATATATATATATATATATATATATATATATATATATATATATATATATATATATATATTTAATAGCGAATATCAGCAATACCAGCTTTATTTATACAGGGGTCATTAATTTCCTGATACGTCGTGATAATTCACAGGAAACTTATCACAGCACAGAAATGAGCCACGTTCAAATTTAAGATCCCTACTTTGTGAACATATTTGATCGTGATATTTTAAAACTTCAGATTGCTTATGTGTATGGGCAGAGGTCATTATTCACGTGTAAAGTCACCAGCACCAAAAGCAGAGATAAACCACCCTTTGGGACAAAGCTCATTAAAGTGATATACTAGTAAATATATAACTCATATACAGTGACACTAATACACACACACACACACACACACACACACACACACACACACAAACATTGGCTCCATCAACAAATCGTTTACAATTTAGCTGTGAACACATAAAAATACCATTTTCAAAGTTCCAAGATCTTGCATGGGAACCAGACAAAAGCATGAACGTTTTCAGGCCTGGCAATTATATGTCTTTATTTAACGACGCTATAAGGTAAGAGCTTGTTTGCGAGAATAAGGGAAAAGCTGCACACATACCGGCAACTGCTGTGTTCTTTTGGCCAGCTGTCTCGCCCCTCCACATGTCATACCTGGCATAGCAAAATGCAGGTATCCATACATCTTGGTACGTTATTATATTCACTATCTGCAGTTCAGTTGCGTTTTATCGTTGGAAAGCTTTTTTTTTTAGCAGTGGTACAATAATATAAGAGGCAGTTGTTAGTACAATTCCTGTTTGTATTAACTAGATGACAGTGTTTCTAGCGTTTAGGCGTGACTCATCTGTATTAAAGAACCAAAGGTGCTCAACAATGATGGCAAACACTGTAGCTAACTCTAGAAAGTAAGTCGTAAAGACCAATAACAGCCAGATGAATTAGCATAAGGCTGTATACAGTTTTCAGAATGATTTATTCGGACAGAAGTTCAGGTTTCTGCATGCAGCGGTCAATGTATTTATGAGTGAGACGACACGAAAGCAGATTAAATATGATAACATGCTTAAAATAAGTGATCCAATACCTTCTCTTTTATTTAGTTGAACGACATCATACAATACACAATTACCACGTAAAAAGCATTCCATGATCAAATATTGGTAAACCTGACTGATTCTTCAGAGTCCACTCTTTGAACTTCTCCAGCACTTTCTCGGCATTCACCAGAGAACGAGGAGTTGCAGTAGTCTTGACGTCTGCACTTTCCGTCCAATTAGATGTCTGGGAAGTCTGATTGGATGAATGAAACATAAACCATCGAACATTAAATCCTTACCTCGATGTCAAATGCATAAATACTCAATATGTAATTGATTTACTCAGGATAGTATACATGAGTTTCAATGAGCATTGACTCGTTGAAGAACAGTACAAGACTGAAGAGCCATTCAAGGCATTCCTACAGGTAAATACACCTCTAAAAAACATTGAATTCAAAATACTTCCAGAGGGGTTTTGCTGCATATTATTAGAATTTATTTTTAAATGTCTGCAATGTGCCTTCTCGTTGTTGCCAAGAGTATTGACATCAGGACGTGTCTACAAGCTACAAAAATACAGAATTCCAAATGAGGCCTATTCAGTTTATTAAAAGCAAAACGTAGTGTAAGCCATGGACACAGGGCGAAACAGGTTTTTGTTGTTTTGTTTTGGTTTGGTTTCTTTGTTTTGTTTGTTTGTTTTTATTTATTTTTTGTGTGTCACTGGGACCGCTGTGCTCCATGACTTAATTTTAAACTTTAGAATTTTTTGCATGATGATAATGGTCTTAAAGAGGAGGACACTTATACAAGAGGACAATAAGTCGACGTTTGAGCATGTCAAGATGGTAACTGTTCATGAGATACAACTCTAGTTATACAAGGTTTCATGCCTTACCGTAGAAATGAAGAATCCTGCAATCCTGACGTAAAATGCAATATCCGATTCTTCAATATTCATGAACCGGAGATCAATCTGACAAACAAAAAATATGTGTATGCTTTGTCTGGCAAACATTGTACATATATAAAGGTTACGCAAGTAAACTGTTGCTTCGAATCTGTTTCACTCTTTTCAGATATACCTTTCCACACTTGCATGGTGCAGCTCGATTTGGCAGTGGTTGTCAAGTCCTGTGACCACGCTACGGTATGATAATACATCTATATATAACAATATTTTCCTCTTTCCAAGAATGTTCACTTTCATTTGTGTTTAAAAATTTGTCATATGGGCCATCAATATATCAAAGCGTGGCATAATTACTGCCTTTTGGGCTAAATTGCCTGCCTGATTCCGGTTAACCAAAATATTAAAATTATGGTAATTACACGCGGTAGTAATATTAAATAACTTAATTCGTAAATGGCGTTATCCATAGACATAAATATGAAACCTATGTACAGTTTAAAAATAAGGGTCTGATATTTTCATCTAAGTAAAGATTCATCCATATATGCACATTGACTTCGAATCACTGGGAATTGGAAGTATTTAGCAGCGAAATATAAAATATGATGAAGACAACAGCTTTTATCGTCTAAATTTTATTTCAAATAGATTGTAAATTGGCGATCATTGAACCAGGCAAAACATGTTAAGGCGTTTAAAACAACCATGCTGAAAATACTCACGCCATTAGCAATATGTGTGAAATAATACTTGATTTTGGAGATGGCGTCTGTCTTTTTGGACTTCGGTGTTGTTTCCGTGCTCAGCATGTACCACCTGCCACACAATTATTATAGTGGCATTATATATGATATATTACACACATATATTATTATTATTATCATCATCATCATCATCATCATCTTCATCATCATCATCATCATCATTATTATTATTATTATTATTATTATTATTATTATTATTATTATTATTATTATTATTATTATAGGCGTATTCCGGAACATAGAGGTTGCAGGGTATCCACTACCTCCCTTTCATTTTCTTGTATATTGTTTTGGAAAAAGCCATGGGCAATTAGTTCATTTTTTTTACCATGTGTCCACTTTTCTTTTGTCTTAATATGCCACCTTAAAAGTAAAAGTAAAAGGGACCTACTTGTCTAAATGCTTCTGACCAACTGCGTTACCTATGTTCACACAGAACAGCCAATTTAAGGCAGAGGTGTCATAAACCGCAGTACAGGACATAGGATGCAAATACCGACAACAAAAGCACTTAAAACACCAGAACTCTGTTTTTAGTGAACCAAATTTGAATCGCATATTTCAATACTGATCACAACCCATGTAATTTCACAACAGGACATTCACTCATATCTGAATCATTTTGAGTTCAAGTTTTGAGGTGCTGATTCATCCCGCTGGATAGCCATATACATGTTTTAACTCCCCGCAAACATCAGCACCAGTTCTTACTCTGCATACCATTTTTTGCAACTCAGATATAATTTATTATCATTTGCACAGTAAATGTCCAATCTGCAGACAACAAGATGGCGTAGATCTTGAGGTTGTTACTCCCCCCCCCCCCCATCCCGAAATATCGTTAAGTAGGAACAGTATAATTTGATTTAAATGTGGTTTCACTTAGGTTCACTGTAATCGAATACATTGATCGCCGAAGTGCAAGCGATTTCCATGAAAACATTGCATGTCACATTTTGATAAGATTACCTTTGAGTACTTTAAGGAGCTCAGTATACCGGTTATAAGCCGACTTTGAAGTTATTTTCTCCCAACAATTAAACAAACAGAAACAAATTTGGGCCACTTAAATCCAGCTCCCAGAGTATAAATAAAGGAATCCGGGTTACGAACATAGCTTTTTTACTCCAGTTACTGTGTCATCATGCAACGCTGGCTCGTTTGGTCTGCTGTGAAATTTCTCTGAAGGGAAAACGACGTTTTAGGCATATGTTATAGGATTGGTTTTTTATCTCACTTTGAAGATTTTGAAATCTTATTTAAATTTCGAATAAGTTCTCAACTTTTTATCTGGATATAACTGGATATAACTTATTCGAAATTTAAATAAGATTTCAAAATAGAAAAGTACCTAATTGTATTAAAGAATTTGAATGAAAGGAAAAACTTGACCAGATTACGAATAAGCGCTCATAACTTGTGCATTAAAAAAGGTAGACATAGAAGGCCAGTTAAGGTTCCCATTGATGAGAGAATTTGTGATTCGTGTTTGGAAGTCGAAGATGAAATTCATTACGTTGTAAATTGCCAAAAGTTTAGAGAAGCCAGAAATAGATTATTTGATACCTTGAGTAAATTTATCGTAGATTTTGACCATTTATCGTCCGAAAACAAATTCATGAAACTTATGAAATGTGACGAAATTGAAATTATATGGCAATTTACAAAATTTATATCGGAAACAATGAAAATCAGGGGTACACTATAGTACTTTAAAGTCATTTAAAACCTACAATACTTTGAGCTGGTTTTATTTTGGGGGGGGGGAGGTGCATCTAAGGCATACGTATCAGGGATTGTTGTAATGTACTGTGTTGTATTGTACTGTTGTGGTATAGTGTATTGAGTTACAGATTACCATTTATTGTATTTATGGTGCAGTAATAAAGTCATTCATTCATTCATGGTCAGAGGGATAAACCATGAATGCCCGGCACCATAGACAATAGCCATGAAAAGGTGTCATAAATTGCCCCCTCTGCAGACAGCTGGCTGGTTCAGGACAAGGCAAGGGATGCATTAAAAATAGAACAGACCAGACACGTCCTAGGAGGGATTCCTAGTATGTATCTATGATCAGCGCCATGAAATCGCGTCTCTGAGGATGGATGTTAGAGTAAGCTGTAAGTTGTACGTAGCATAGTATTTGTGTCTTTTTGCCCAGAACCACTTCCTAGTAGTCAATATCCTATTCCGCAGTTCGAACTCTTTACTCTCCATAAAGTAAATAAACTGCAAGCACAACAGTACATCGGAAGTAGTGCCATGTGTATGTTAGTTAACAGGAAATGGTGTCACATGCAATTTACTTCCACAAATATCCGACATAAAGATAAGTCCATATGCACCGTATGCTTTGTGTGACCACATTGAGATCTGCCCAAGCACAAGGATATGGGATTATCTTTCTGAGGAGGACTGAAAGATCTCTACAAAAGTTTTAGCTCTCTACTTCACTATAATGTTCTGAAGTTGAATTTATGTACAATTTTAGTATGCGCTGGTGCACGGGTTTTATATCATTTCAGCGCAACTTTGCTGGATTAACTTGTTTATGACATATAAAACGTTTTCTTATTGACGTAAGTAATCTGAGTGGGAACAAAGCAGATGGCTTACATTTCAGTCTAGCTTCACTGAAAATTTAGACATGCATACAAACACATGCTTGGCATACGGTACACCAGAGAACGCTATGATGTGAACACACCTGTCGTATATGGAGTAGTCCACCACAATCAGCAGCTCTATACCGTAAGTGCTCTTGCCTGTCTGCGGAGCAGATGTTGCCTGGGTCTGGACATTTGTGGACGCCGAAATGGGTAGTGGATCAACTTATCAGATCGAACAAACAAAAATTAATCATAGCTTCAGTCCCTTAAGGTAAGTGTGGCAAATGTAAAGGACACAGGTAATATGTGAAGTATATTGTATGATACTCAGAGTGCTATTACTCTATATTTTACATAAAGGAATAAGCCATTTCTACGCCAGTTCCAATATGGTCCATGTTTTTTCTTTTATATTTTTCACAAACAGGACAAAAACGACAGAGTGGACGAGTTTGAAAAGTTTTTTTTTTTAATTTACCATAGACATTTTTACATGATCAATTCCTCGCCTTTAATTCGTTGGGATTGGGCTATTCACTGTTACATGACACTCAGTACACAATATATATATATATATATATAGTGTACTGAGTGTCATGTAACAGGGGTGTAAGATAGCTTTAAGCTTCTTATATGTTCTTCCAAATCCATAGGCAATCTACAATTCCGTAAATAGTTCAGAACGTCGTTGAGGGTCTTTTACTTTCATTCTCCCATCTAAAGGAAGTGTGGCAGTCTTTGCGATTTCACATCTTGTTGGCAACGTCATTTCGATTGTTTTGAGCGTTGATCAGACTAACAAAACGATCCTTACTTGCGTCTCCTCTATTCTCTTGGGCAGGGGCCGCTCTCTTTTGCACCACGTGGACCCTGGTAAAATATCTAGGCAGTGGACTCCTCTTAAACCTGAGATGGTCCTTTGTGGCAGGCCTTAGCATATATTCATGGCCACCAACGTAAAAGCTTCCGGTCTTTGGGGAACAAAAAGATTTGCACATGAAGATGAGACAAATAGTCCATTAAAGGACTCACAGGTAGGGCTTTAGAAGAGATCTCAAATGTGTCTTTTTCAACTGAAAGCCAAGCATGATAATCAGGATATGTATTAGGCCTGCGGCATTAGAGACTAAAATATGAATTTGGTCTACCCGCTTGCATTATAGCTACAACATAACCTACCTCATATAAAATTTTGTCTACTTTTAGAAAATGCCTGTTGTGGAGCTCTCAGGTGGTCCAGTTTTATGCTATGAGCAAAAATAGATACCTATGTATGAAAAGCAAAACCATCACCTTAATGAAATCGAATAGATTTCTTCAATAAAGGTTTATTATTGTAAATAACAAAACCGTATCTTTTAGGTTCCTGGAGGCACCAAAACTATATTACAAATAAAGCTGTGTCTGTAGATTAATCTCATATGCATATATTTGCATTATACAAGTCTTTTTGGCACATGCACAAAGACCAAAAGAGCCATTTCCGATTTCAATACTAAATGTTCAATTTCTACAATCACTTCGCTTTTCAAAACACTCTCAAATTGTATTCTTATGAAACACCTGTATAGCAGGTATGGTGATGTAAAGTTGTGAGGTGGTACCTTGTATGTGTATAAAGTGATGGTTAATAAGGTGATTCTCCCTTCATTTCATGAAAACTTAATCGTGTTGCCATGGTAACCAATATAAATACAAATGGACCATGGAATTGATAGTACACCCTACCTAACTTTAAACTTCAGGTTCTTATCTTTTGATTGATACCAAATCCAGCCGGGTATTTTCCGGTTGGACGAAAACTGAAAATAAGCCTTTTTGGAAAATAATTTAGCTGCTCTGCTATAAAGGTTTCTTAATTTGCATATACCGTAAAACTGGACCACATGAGAGCTCCACAACAGTCATATTTGAAATCTACAGATTTGCAAAAGAATGAGGTATGTTTCAGCTATACAGACGCAGACGGGTAGACCAAACTCTTTTAATAAGGTCTGTTTCTCAGATTTGCCGCAAGCCTATATGTTAGAAACTCTACACAGCTTTTGTTTTCCAAGACCAAACCATTAAATGGGAGATGTATTTAGAAATAGTAAGATTTGATTTATGAAATTAAAGCAAAAGATTCTGTTTCAAAGAGACTTTGGACTTACATAGGTTTTCTGGCCAGTACTCCAATCATAGTATACCGAAACAGCAGCACCACTTTGAGAGTCTGTGTACACAGCAAATACCTAAAACACACAAAGAGGTCATGGTCCAAAAAGACAAAAAGGTCATGTTCATAAAAGGCAAAAAGGTCGTGTTTTACGCAACATCATACCTGCGTGGTATCTTCACGCCTTTGATTTGTGAAAAAAGTTCGCACATATAGTATTTGTTGATCATATAAGGAAAAGATTACATCACGGTAGCTTGCTCCGTGCTTTCCGTGTACCCTTATAAGATTAACTGAGAAAGAACTCTTTATAAAAATGTTTGCCTAACATTTGGGTTTCTCTTTATTTAGTTGTATGTTCGAACGTACGTATGTGCGTACGTATGTATGTTTGCATGTATGTATGTATGTATGTATGTATGTATGTATGTATGCATGTATGTAAGTATGCATATGTTATCCCATCAGGATGCAAAATATTATCATTATCTGTATCATTTTTCATCATCATTGCCATTTTCATAGGTTATAATTTAGTGTTCGGCACAAAGTGCAAAGAGCGTTACCTTTGTAACGTTGGACCGTCTTAATGTGATTTCAAGCAGAAAATGCACTTTACCCAGCTGGATCATAAACAGCCGAAGTTAAGAACACAGTGACTCACAGGTGTCTGCAGGGATACTTGGCGCGTGACACCGCCTTCTTCAACAAACACTGGAGCATCTACATTAATTCGATTGTTCCGTGTCAGATTCAATAGCACATCCGTAATTGGTGTGGAAAACTTCAGTTGTGTCCGTGCGGGGTGTATGTCTGGATGTCTGTTTCTGGCTACGTCTTCTTGTATTACCGTCAAGTGGAAGTCTTCGTCTATTAATGATCACAAATCTTGACTGTCACGCATGTTTATTCACGTATGCTCTATCTTCTCAAGGTAATACAATCAGATAATTGGATTTGTATGTATATTCAATCGTCGTACAACCCCATCCCCCGGGGGGTCGTACAAAGATGCATATGTGAAGCATATGGAATAATTTTAGTTTCACACTTTTGAGAGTATTATAACAAATACAAAAAGAAATGGTCATTTGACGTTCAAAGGAGACCAGCTTGTCCCTTTTCATTGCATTCTCCGAGAATCATGGTGAATGCGAATCTTTATAGAATTTTACAAGGACTTGACATTATCAAAAAGCAATTAAGTACAATTGAAAACACGGAAACTGTTGGAAATTATTGGGGTTTATCTTCAAAGCATGATATTAATTCAAACATTACTTTTTTTCTATATTTGCACAAATAATGTCACTGAGAGTTGATACAGATAAAATAAAACATGAAAACATTTTATCTTAAGGTTGATTGCTCTATCGAGTTTTGAAAAGTCATGTGTTATACCTGAGTGCAATGGTGTCATGTACATAGGGATAATCACCGTGGTCAATAAAAGCGTATGTATTTGCAGGACCTGATTCATGGTTAGGTTGTACCTGAGATCATCAACACTGAAAATAGGAACCAAACATGGTTGAAAAGCTTAGAGAGCAAAGCGAAGTTACGATATTTTAAGAGATATTTCGTAGCGTAATATTTTTGAAAATTAATCATACTCAGCTAAAATAAGATGCAAACATGTTTTTATGATGCTGGACATTTTCTTGTTATTACCACTTATATACAAACCCGCCGGTACTTTCGGACCTGTATCCACCATTGGGGCTACAACTGATATCTTAATGGTAGTGCATTTACATTTTCAGGCAATGCTCACTCCGGAAAAGTCCCATTATATATTGTACATTACATTTATTCAACAAATTAACCTTCTTTTAACCCCAATCGCACACATATTTTGTATACTACCTCTTCAAATTATCCAATCGGATCACCGGCACTTGGCTGTCAATTTGAAAATTGCGGATTCTGCACCTAACGGTTTGTGCACGAGGATAGTAATGGGACGATTTGGGGACGGGGCTATAATTTTGCAAATGCTTCAGAGCATCAAAGATAATATGATCCATGGTGTGGCCGCGCTTCACTATAATATCCAAATGAAATGTATTTTGTGCGGCATTGAGCGATGTTCAAAATGCCGTTCACCGCGTGCTGGTTAGTTCAAGGTCTGTCGTGTCGCATTTGGATTTGTAACTGACGATGATAACTGTTTCAGACACAACCGAGCGGGCAGATTAAAGTTAAGATAGTTAGTCATGTTTTAAAATCACTTAAACGATCGTTTGCCATTCTAAGCTCAAAGAACGGACACCTGGAACCTGGCGAAATATTACGCTTGGACCCTTTTCCTCGCCTCTGGTCCTGGAAAACATCGCAGCACGAGCTGATTAGAATTACCATGGTCTTCTCCGCCTCATCTACATTTACTTTTTCCTTTCTTCTCTATTTTAGGCCACCTGTGTCACACAGGAGGGCCGCACAAAAGCGGAAAGCCACCGCACTATCATCATCATCATCATCATCATCATCATCATCATCATCATCATCATCATCATCATCATCATCATCATCATCATCATCATCATCATCATCATCATCATCATCACCGAACTAGCGGCGCTATGAGGTCCCTAAATGATGCCACAAATGGGGCTATGGCCTGTGCTGTTTCACCGAACAATCATGGCTATGCTTTGTAGAACTTCTTGTTGCTATGCTGTTTCCCCGGCCTAAGTTCATCATACAGACAAGTTGAAGTAAACGCTCTGTGTGAGTTGACGTTACTGCAAAATAACGGCACATGACGGCTGCTTTTTCAATAAAATCTTTCAACCAGGGCTGTAGCTATGCTGTTGAACTTTCACCGAGCACCCCGTGTATGCAGCTAAGCCCATGTTCTTTCCCCGTCCAGGTTAACCCTTCACTGCAGAAAAGTTGAAATAAACTACTGTGTTTGAGTTTACTTGGCTGTAAAATAATGGCACACAACGGCCACTATCTCGATAAAATCTTTCAACTAGGGTCGATCAATTTTGATTAAGGAAGGGCGGGTTGAAACCCCCCCCCCTTTTTTTGTATTTCATTTTTAATAAAAATTGCTTGAGGTCGGGGCTTGGGCCTTTTCAGTGAGGTCGGTCGGGTTATCGAAACCACCACACGCACGCACGTACGCACGCACGCACGCACACACACACACATGTTTTTAAAATGGATATTTTATCCCCTTTGCACATTATTTCCTTTGACGTAAGTTGAATTTGTTACCTGGGCACAGCCCAAGACACTTGTATTTAAAGGGAAAAATGTGTGCCGATACTTTGCCGTTAGGTCCCTCAAGGAAACTGTTTGCTACAGTAAGATCAATCAACTAATTACCTTCAGCCAAAATATGGCAATATAAACAAAAGCTATTGTACTTATCTTATATCACATATTAACGCGATTGATCTGAACTTACCATCACCTAGTTAGCGGTTTACTTGATGAAATGAATCTCTGAAGGTTGCTTATGTTGACTTCAAATGTTGTTTATGAGTAGCGCATGCAGGCGTGGCACTGGTCAGTATTGTTAGCCACAGGGTCATGTGACCACCGCTTGAGACTGCTACTGGCCAGTTCAGTTAGATACGGGGGCATGTGACCACTGCTTGATCCTTGAAGTATATCTGGATCTTGATATGTTTCCTCTGTAATTGCCATAGCAAACAGCAAATAACGCCATCATTACGTCATAAGTTCATTCTTTGTTTTTCAATTGTTGCCAGGCAAAACTGCTCTTATATAGCCTAGCCCTGTGTCTTATAGACAATACCATTTAGAGATTATGATTGGCACTCTTATGTTGAGTCTTTTACCAATTGCACGGGCTGATCCAGCGCTTGATATGAAGCCATACCGTCATTCAGATACAATTGATAAAGATGTCCTCAAAGAAAATTGCGTTAATCAAAATATATATTGCATTAAGTTGGGTATTTAATGAAGTGCACGACAAGGTAAAAGGTACATTACCTTTGCGGCCCTTAATTGAGCTTGTATATTTCTTTTAGGACAGTAACTTCATTTAATTTTACTCGGACTCACCTGTTGCACATTTGCTTGTTCCATTGAACAAAAGGTATGCACCCTAATTTAGCAGAATAAAAGTTAAAATAAAAATTGAAATTAAGGTGGAATTGAAAATAGCGAACAAAATCATTAATTATAAACAGATTTAAGACATTCCCCCGTTCAGTTCACCCGCACAGACGTGGTACTCCTGAAAGCCTTCACAAATACATAGATATCAACCCATGATTAACATGCCCCTCCCATGCTTAGCGTTACACTTGACCTCAGAAACGGCTGTTTGTAATTTGTTTCTGTCCGTAGACCAAAACCAGGAAGTAATGACTGGAATTTTCAGAACAATTATCCCACGATGAGTCACTTTCCACACGAACCTTACACACAATTTATCCCTCACAAAATCACTTCCCGTGAAGTATGCATGTAGAAGGTATTATTTAAGTTGTTTCTTTACAAGCCCTGTGACTAAAATTGATAGACCACAGATGTTGCCCGGGGAGTACGTTCCCCGTTCATATGAACTTTTCTTTGAATAAAAACAGATAACTTACATGTAAATACACGACACTTTCTCCAAGGTGTTTTCACGTGTGATTTTACATAGGAGAATATTCACGGGCGATCTGTCCTGACACATTTGCCCACAAATACGTTTTATTCTCCTGATATCCACTGCATGTTTCATGAAATACCCAACTGCTATCCTCTGTATTCGTAAAACAACATACAGGTCTACCTCAATAAAGTCGGCTTGTGTGAACAGGGTATTCCAAGACTTTTACGTCCTCCGTTTTCTAGGAAGCTGACCGTTAAATACTGCAGGCCAACAAAGCAGCACCACGTCACAGTGTTACATTTCAATAAAACTTGTCTGGTGGGAATAGAGGGTCGGAAGCGGGTTGCCCGTACTCCGTACTGGGGCTTTTTTATTTTTCGTACAGCGTAGAGAGAAAAAATTATTCACTGTATAGCGTACTGACAGCAAACCATGTACTCCGTACTGATCAAAATTTATTATGCGTAAAGCGTACCAGCAACACATGTAATACTTGTACCCGTACTGAAAAAAATGTCAACTCGCTGCAAAGTCAGCATTATTCACAGCTTGCCTAACTGGCTTTACCGAACTACTTTCGCTTTGTCGAACTTGCGCGTTACACCTGGGGCACGCTTCGCGTTAAGCGAGCTATCATTGGCTCTCAGGACGCACGTGACCCATGACCTATAATTTGTACTGGAGAATTACTGAAATACAAACCTGAGGAATTTATTCAGACCATTTTTGAGACGACATGCCACTTGTGAGAAACCGATATGCCTGACTTATTCAGTGTTTGCAGAAAAAAAATATTTAACTGGAAGTTGATTTTAGATAATGAATTACGTGTTCAAAGTGAAACTTCCTGTGCAAGTATATTGTATTTCATTTGTCTCAACATTGTGTATAACTATCATATGTGACCTTTTCCAGGTGGACTTCAGATGTAATATGTTCATTTTCTGATGGACTGTAGATTTCCATGTTGTCAACTGTTTTTTTAATGTGACCTTTTCTGATGGAATTTAGGTGTAACAAGGTTGTCAGATGTAAATGTGACATTTTGTAATGGACTGTAAATACGATATTTTCTGATGGACATAAGATATGACACTGTTTGAGATAGTAAACTATTAATGTGATGGACTTCAGATGTAACAGTGTTCAATATTGTAAACTGTAAATGTGACATTTTTCTGATAGACTTCAGAATCAGTTGTAATGATGTTTCATGTTGCCAATTGTAAAAATGACATTTTGTGATAAACTTCAGGTGTAACAATGTAGTCAGCTGTAAATACGGCATTTTCTGATGTGCTTGAGCTGTAGCAATGTAGTCAACAGGAATATGGCCTTTTCCGATGGACTTCACGTGAACCAATGATTTGTGTAGTCAACTAAATATCATGACAATATTATGATTTTGTCTAATACAAGAATCTTGAAAGTAACAAATTTGTGAGCCTATGGCTTGTCAGCTTCAAATTGCCGTCAAGATGAACACTCAATCTAGGCCCAATCACAATCAACATTGAAACTGTAAACCTTTGTCAATAAGTTTGCTTGCTAGCTGTCAAAAAATCAGAACACAACACTTGACAGTTGAAAATAATTGCGTAAGTTAGAGTTGCTTGTATATACAAAATTTGTATCTTACATGTGACATTCTCATTCAGTTTAGAAAATTAAATTAATTTGAAGTTCATTTTTTTTGACTGAGAATGATATTCTGATTTAGTGAGACAATTGAATTAGAATATTAGCTTAAAGTTTAAACATATTTATTTTCACTGGATTACCCAATAGTACATAAAATATAACTAATC
Organism: Hermodice carunculata; assembly: GCA_964020975.1. Taxonomy (NCBI): domain Eukaryota; kingdom Metazoa; phylum Annelida; class Polychaeta; order Eunicida; family Amphinomidae; genus Hermodice; species Hermodice carunculata. The sequence continues at coordinate 31,833,741 of OZ026620.1, forward strand.
TAGGGGTTCTCTAGACACGGAGACGCACAAAATGATATATACAAGACGCATAGGACAATACAATGTACAAACATGTGACTATGTACTCTGGTAGACATGCTGTAATACAATTAAACAACAAAAACAATATCTAACATTCCAATCCAATTAAGAAAACATGCATATATAACGAATATACTTAGTAGCAAGCTAATGCGTCCTCAGCACAGGGAGCGACTGAACGGGAGGTTATAGCTTGCTGGGAGCGGGCGAAGCACCCTGGCTGCAAACTCACACTGCCACTGTAGAGCCGCTAGTGCGCCCAGTAGCTCGGGTGTTCCTTCCCGCTTGTCATTGTCGACCCACCTGTGGAGTGTTGACCCATATGTGGGGGCAATGTACATGTATTTTTACAGACCTGTTGGATAAACCAATGATTTGAGGAATGAATATGCGAATGAGACACGATAGATAACATGGTAGTATTAAAGGTACACACGTTGAACATACAAATACACTGCAATGGTATATGCTGGTTTTCGGTATACATATATGGGATAAGATACTACCCAGTTACAATATAAATCGGCGTGTTTCAACAACAAAATTTTGCATTGCTCTGAAAATTGAAGTATGAGCTATTAGTTTGCCTCAGAGTGACATTCTGATTCAGTTTATACAGTGACACCAGTAGTTGTGAAATTGAAATCGTTACAACAGGACCTACCAACTGTTTTGGGAAAGATTGAACAAAGTATTATAGAGGAGTGAACTTTCAATAAATGTCATATCAGTAACCATTTTGTACTGTTTCATCCTTTCAGAGATGCTACTTTTCAGCATTTGACATGAATTCAGAAAGTTTGCTTTTTGCTTGAAAAAAAAATTGTCTAAGCAGTTCAAATTTGGGTAAAAAGACAAGGAGATACACAAGTTTCAGGTAAAATTTAACAATTCAGGTTAAAATATGTAAAAGTCTGTGGCATCTTTGTTCTTACAGGTTGCATAACCATCTGAAATTTGAAAATGAATATTGCGGATATCTTATTTTCTGTGCTGTGTGAAGAAACATTTCGTGTACTCTGTACTGGTAAATTTTATTTTCTGTACCAGTGTACACTCCACCAATCTGGGGTTATTCCAGATCAATGAATGCTATGGTTGACAAATTCTCCATCATTGAACAAGTGCATATTTTAAGTACGGCCTGTTGGCAAACTTAGTATTCAAGAATTGTTATCTGACTCTGAAACGATGTTAACCTGATAAGCGTTCCCGAATTACAAGAATTTTTAAGCATATCTTTCACCACAGAGAGGGTCAGCTAGTTATAACCTTGGGACGAAATTCTGAATCGTCACGCCCAAGTCTATCGTCACGGACTCAGGAGTCAGTCATGCACCATTGCAGGCAATTCAAAGTTCATCAAATTGACCACCATGAAAGGAGCGTTGACACTACTTTAGGCTTTATTTAAAAAACCGTGTTTGAATATTCGAAACATCAACGAGGATCCGCGACTAAGGCTTGAGCCACACAACAATTAAGTGGTCAAGATGAGTGTCATACCTGGGTGAAAAGGTGTCTACCTGCTAAATAAAAATTTGTTGATTTTCACGTGTACGTATTTTGCTTTGCTGCTTTTCATGGCCATGGAGGCTCATGGCATAACCTTCAAACAACAATATACTGTGACAGGCTTTATGTTGAGGGTCCAACTTCACGATTGACGCTGCTTTAACAAACCACACACACACACACACACACACACACACACATACACACACAAATATATATATATATATATATATATATATTAAAGGTACAAGAAATCAGCACAAAAAGATAGTGGTAAGCTTTCTCCACACACTGAACGCCTTTTTCAACTTAATCAATGTTTTCGGAATATCTCTGTTACAGCAAACAAAAAAGTCAATTCGATTCAATTTCAAACCTAAAAGCGGAATTAGACAGCAGAGAAATCGATGTAAAAATGGTGGAGTCTTTCTAAATCTATTCTCGGTTGCAAGCTCCATCCAAGTATACCACGTCTTGCTAAAAATGATGCAGTTATATCTAACAACACAGAAAAAGCTGACATTTTTAATCAGTACTCTGCAAACCAGTGTAAAATCCCAGAGGATGAAAAAGCACCCCCTCTTCCTACCTTGCAGTACCGCACTGACCTAAGGCTAGATCAGTTCGAAACACCTGAAAATGAAGTTTTCAAAATTCTTTCCTCTTTGAGAGTTGGGTATTTAATGAAATGCACGACAAGGTAAAAGGTACATTACCTTTGCGGCCCTTAATTGAGCTTGTATATTTCTTTTAGGACAGCAACTTCATTTAATTTTACTCGGACTCACCTGTTGCACATTTGCTTGTTCCATTGAACAAAAGGTATGCATCCTTATTAAGCAGAATAAAAGTTAAAATAAAAATTGAAATTAAGGTGGAAATGAAAATAGCGAACAAAATCATTAATTATAAACAGATTTAAGACATTCCCCCGTTCAGTTCACCCGCACAGACGTGGTACTCCTGAAAGCCTTCACAAATACATAGATATCAACCCATGATTAACATGCCCCTCCCATGCTTAGCGTTACACTTGACCTCAGAAACGGCTGTTTGTAATTTGTTTCTGTCCGTAGACCAAAACCAGGAAGTAATGACTGGAATTTTCAGAACAATTATCCCACGATGAGTCACTTTCCACACGAACCTTACACACAATTTATCCCTCACAAAATCACTTCCCGTGAAATATGCATGTAGAAGGTATTATTTTAGTTGTTTCTTTACAAGCCCTGTGACTACAATTGATAGACCACAGATGTTGCCCAGGGAGTACGTTCCCCGTTCATATGAACTTTTCTTTGAATAAAAACAGATAACTTACATGTAAATACACGACACTTTCTCCAAGGTGTTTTCACGTGTGATTTTACATAGGAGAATATTCACGGGCGATCTGTCCTGACACATTTGCCCACAAATACGTTTTATTCTCCTGATATCCACTGCATGTTTCATGAAATACCCAACTGCTATCCTCTGTATTCGTAAAACAACATACAGGTCTACCTCAGTAAACTCGGCTTGTGTGAACAGGGTATCCCAAGACCTTTACGTCCCCCGTTTTCAAGGAAGCTGACCGCTAAATACTGCAGGCCAACAAAGCAGCACCACGTCACAGTGTTACATTTCAATAAAACTTGTCTGGTGGGAATAGAGGGTCGGAAGCGGGTTGCCCGTACTCCGTACTGGGGCTTTTTTTATTTTTCATACAGCGTAGAGAGAAAAAATTATTCACTGTATAGCGTACTGACAGCAAACCATGTACTCCGTACTGATCAAAATTTATTATGCGTAAAGCGTACCAGCAACACATGTAATACTTGTACCCGTACTGAAAAAAAAGTCAACTCGCTGCAAAGTCAACATTATTCACAGTTTGCCTAACTGGCTTTACCGAACTACTTTCCCTTTGTCGAACTTGCGCGTTACACCTGGGGCACGCATCGCGTTAAGCGAGCTATCATTGGCTCTCAGGACGCACGTGACCCATGACCTATAATTTGTACTGGAGAATTACTGAAATACAAACCTGAGGAATTTATTCAGACCATTTTTGAGACGACATGCCACTTGTGAGAAACCGATATGCCTGACTTATTCAGTGTTTGCAGAAAAAAAATATTTAACTGGAAGTTGATTTTAGATAATGAATTACGTGTTCAAAGTGAAACTTCCTGTGCAAGTATATTGTATTTCATTTGTCTCAACATTGTGTATAACTATCATATGTGACCTTTTCCAGGTGGACTTCAGATGTAATATGTTCATTTTCTGATGGACTGTAGATTTCCATGTTGTCAACTGTTTTTTTAATGTGACCTTTTCTGATGGAATTTAGGTGTAACAAGGTTGTCAGATGTAAATGTGACATTTTGTAATGGACTGTAAATACGATATTTTCTGATGGACATAAGATATGACACTGTTTGAGATAGTAAACTATTAATGTGATGGACTTCAGATGTAACAGTGTTCAATATTGTAAACTGTAAATGTGACATTTTTCTGATAGACTTCAGAATCAGTTGTAATGATGTTTCATGTTGCCAATTGTAAAAATGACATTTTGTGATAAACTTCAGGTGTAACAATGTAGTCAGCTGTAAATACGGCATTTTCTGATGTACTTGAGCTGTAGCAATGTAGTCAACAGGAATTTGGCCTTTTCCGATGGACTTCACGTGAACCAATGATTTGTGTAGTCAACTAAATATCATGACAATATTATGATTTTGTCTAATACAAGAATCTTGATAGTAACAAATTTGTGAGCCTATGGCTTGTCAGCTTCAAATTGCCGTCAAGATGAACACTCAATCTAGGCCCAATCACAATCAACATTGAAACTGTAAACCTTTGTCAATAAGTTTGCTTGCTAGCTGTCAAAAAATCAGAACACAACACTTGACAGTTGACTTGTATATACAAAATTTGTATCTTACATGTGACATTCTCATTCAGTTTAGAAAATTGAATTAATTTGAAGTTCATATTTTTTTGACTGAGAATGATATTCTGATTCAGTGAGACAATTGAATTAGAATATTAGCCTAAAGTTTAAACATATTTATTTTCACTGGATTACCCAATAGTACATAAAATATAACTAATCTAGGGGTTCTCTAGACACGGAGACGCACAAAATGATATACACAAGACGCATAGGACAATACAATGTACCAAAAATTGTGACTATGTACTCTGGTAGACATGCTGTAATACAATTAAACAACAAAAACAATATCTTACATTCCAATCCAATTAAGAAAACATGCATATATAACGAATATACTTAGTAGCAAGCTAATGCGTCCTCAGCACAGGGAGCGACTGAACGGGAGGTTATAGCTTGCTGGGCGGGGCCGAAGCACCCTGGCTGCAAACTCACACTGCCACTGTGGAGCCGCCAGTGCGCCCAGTAGCTCGGGTGTTCCTTCCCACCTTGTAATTGTCGACCCACCTGTGGAGTGTTGACCCATATGTGGGGGCATTATACATGTATTTTTACAGACCTGTTGGATAAACCAATGATCTGAGGAATGAATATGCGAATGAGACACGATAGATAACATGGTAGTATTAAAGGTACACACGTTGAACATACAAATACTCTGCAATGGTATATGCTGGTTTTCGGTATACATATATGGGATAAGATACTACCCAGTTACAATATAAATCGGCGTGTTTCAACAACAAAATTTTGCATTGCTCTGAAAATTGAAGTATGAGCTATTAGTTTGCCTCAGAGTGACATTCTGCTTCAGTTTATACAGTGACACCAGGAGTTGTGAAATTGAAATCGTTACAACAGGACCTACCAACTGTTTTGGGAAAGATTGAACAAAGTATTATAGAGGAGTGAACTTTCAATAAATGTCATGTCAGTAACCATTTTGTACTGTTTCATCCTTTCAGAGATGCTACTTTTCAGCATTTGACATGAATTCAGAAAGTTTGCTTTTTGCTTGAAAAAAAAAAATTGTCTTAGCAGTTCAAATTTGGGTAAAAAGACAAGGAGATACACAAGTTTCAGGTAAAATTTAACAATTCAGGTTAAAATATGTAAAAGTCTGTGGCATCTTTGTTCTAACAGGTTGCATAACCATCTGAAATTTGAAAATGAATATTGCGGATATCTTATTTTCTGTACTGCGTGAAAAAATATTTCGTGTACTCTGTACTGGTAAATTTTATTTTCTGTACCAGTGTACACTCCACCAATCTGGGGTTATTCCAGATCATTGAATGCTATGGTTGACAAATTCTCCATCATTGAACAAGTGCATATTTTAAGTACGGCCTGTTGGCAAACTTAGTATTCAAGAATTGTTATCTGACTCGAAACGATGTTAACCTGATAAGCGTTCCCGAATTACAAGAATTTTTAAGCATATCTTTCACCACAGAGAGGGTCAGCTAGTTATAACCTTGGGACGAAATTCTGAATCGTCACGCCCAAGTTTATCGTCACGGACTCAGGAGTCAGTTATGCACCATTGCAGGCAATTCAAAGTTCATCAAATTGACCACCATGAAAGGAGCGTTGACACTACTTTAGGCTTTATTTAAAAAGCGTGTTTAAATATTCGAAACATCAACGAGGATCCGCGACTAAGGCTTGAGCCACACAACAATTAAGTGGTCAAGATGAGTGTCATACCTGGGTGAAAAGGTGTCTACCTGCTTAATAAAAATTTGTTGATTTTCACGTGTACGTATTTTGCTTTGCTGCTTTTCATGGCCATGGAGGCTCATGGCATAACCTTCAAACAACAATATACTGTGACAGGCTTTATGTTGAGGGTCCAACTTCACGATTGACGCTGCTTTAACAAACCACACACACACACACACACACACACACACACACACACATACACACACAAATATATATATATATATATTAAAGGTACAAGAAATCAGCACAAAAAGATAGTGGTAAGCTTTCTCCACACACTGAACGCCTTTTTCAACTTTATAAACGTTTTCGGAATATCTCTGTTACAGCAAACAAAAAATCAATTCGATTCAATTTCAAACTTAAAAGCGGAATTAGACAGCAGAGAAATCGATGTAAAAATGGTGGAGTCTTTCTAAATCTATTTTCGGTTGCAAGCTCCATCCGAGTATACCACCTCTTGCTAAAAATGATACAGTTATATCTAACAACACAGAAAAAGCTGAAATTTTTAATCAGTACTTTGCAAACCAGTGTAAAATCCCAGAGGACGAAAATGCACCCCCTCTTCCTACCTTGCAGTACCGCAATGACCTAAGGCTAGATCAGTTCGAAACACCTGAAAATGAAGTTTTCAAAATTCTTTCCTCTTTGAGAGTTATTTCCGCAACTGGTCCTGACGGAATTAGTAATCTTTTACTAAAATTCACTGCTAGTAGTGTATGTAAACCTTTATATAGTTTGTTCAATTAGTCTCCATTATCAGGTTAATTCCCGAGCCAGTGGAAGAAATCAAATACATGCCCAGTTTTCAAAAAATCAGATATGCAACTAAAGTCATATTATCGTCCTATCTCCCTCCTATGTAATGTATCTAAAGTTTTTGAGAGATTCGTATATAATGCACTATACGAGTACTTAATGGGAAACAATCTATTGACCGATCGAAACTCTGGCTTCGTTTCTAAAGATTGTACCATAAACCAACTGGTAAGTATTATACACAAAATATATATATGACCTGCCGCCGGCTTTAAGAAAGTAACCCTCTTTCTCTACCTTCAAATTGAAATTAAAAAAGCTACTTTTCTTTCAACACCAAATTCCTCCTTATTTTTCACACGCCGAACGTTATGCTAATATTGTTCAGACCCAGCTGCGCCTGGGTAAGTCAAAATTAAACTCACATTTGATTGACATAAATATTGTCCCATCTGCGGCCTGTTCATGTAGTCATCCAGTAGAGGATTCTTTCCACTTCTTTTTTCACTGCCCGTTTTACAATCCTCAAAGGAGTAAACTTATGGAAGCTGTTGTCAACGTGCTTGCTCCAGGTGTTAAGCAAAGTCTATTGATTCAGCTTGTCCCAGATAGACTATTAGAAATTATGTTAAATGGCAGCACAAATCTTATGAATGAACTGAATGTTATTATTTTTTCTGCAGTGCAATTATATATAACGGAATCAAGACGCTTCATTTTCATGATTATAGTTAAATTTGCTGTATAGTATCTTATCATTTTGTGAACAAAGAGGATCTTGTGATGTGTGTACATACCGAGTGCGTCATTTATGTACTGGGGATCCTCTCGATTAGTTGCTATGGAACTATTACGTTATCCAGTTTTTGAAATAAATATGTTTACAATACAATACAATATATATATATATATATATATATGTGTGTGTGTGTGTGTGTGTGTGTGTGTATAAAATAGAATTTCCAATGAAGACCACCTCCTGTCCTGAATTAAGTTATATTCCCCATTAAGACTACTCCCCTGCAAAGACCGCATTTTCTCAGACCCTTAGGTGGTCTTAATAGGCAGATTCCATTGTATACACACACACACTCACAAACATATATATATATAATATATATATATAATATATATATAATATATATATATATATATATATATATATATATATATATATATATATATATATATATATATATATATATATATATATAAAGTGCCTTGTTTTGAGTGACATTATTTTGGGTGTTGACATTTCTGCCACCAGATGATGTGAAGGATGCTTTTGCAAAAACTCTTTGCAGATTGTCCATCAATGATGCAGAAACATTCGTAGACTATGTGTTGGAGAATTATATGGTAAATGAGGCAGGGTTTCCACCAAGTCTATGGGCTGAGGCAGTTTCGGACTGTAAAAGAACGACAAATGGAGCTGAGGCCATCCATCGTAGTTACTATCGCCAAATCTACCGTCATCATCCCAACATTTTTTGTATTTTTGGATGTATTACGTGATATTCAGATCAAAACATACATCAAGCTGCGGAGCAGGTAAAAAAGAAAACAAATGCTGAAATACACAAGTCTGAATACTTGAGGAAACAGTTTGAAAGATGGATGAGTCGTCAGCTGAGCCATTTCCAGTTCTTAAAATGCATTGCTTATCGATACTGGTCAGTGTCACTCAAGACTTGCAGTAGAAATGTGGATGTGTAATATAATAGCCAAATATCAGGGACTATACACATAGAATTGATAAAGAACTAATATCCATGGACGCAACGGGTTTTAAAGGGCCCTGGCAAAGAGCTTATATCTATGGAACTCGTGTGTTTTAATGACCAAGGTGCTTCAGGGTTAGAATATAACGTTTTTACCTACATGCCCACCGGGCATGTTGGAGATGAACCCAACATGCCCAACCCATGCACAACATGCCCAACTTTATATGTACAGGTTCAAGTGAAGTGCTTCTTTTTCTTTCTACATCATGCATTACCCCTTGAATGAGACATTTACATATTTGGAATGTTACATGCTTTATTACATGTATAATTGGTCAAACCATGCACAGCGCCAAAGTTTTTTTCTTTTTTTCTTTTTTTTTTTTTGAATTACAGGAAGTCCTTCCACAGCACCTTTCACTACTTAACTTATCAAAATTTACAGACCAAGAAACACAGGAAGGTATTGACTAGCACCTTGTACTACTTAACTTATTAAAATATCAAGACATAGATTTCGAGGAAGGTATTAACCAGCACCTTCACTACTGAATTGTTTAAAAATCACGTCAATACAAAAATCAAAGGTACTACTACGAAATTGCCAATAAAAATATGTAAACCATTCTAGATCTACATTAAAAATACTTAGTTCTAATACTTGAAAAACTAGCACCTGAGCAAAACACAGCTTAAAGAAAAAAACTTGGCTCCAATACACGGAAAAATTTCACCATCTAAATAGTCATGCATCACATAAACAAAGTGCACCGAAAGCTTTATAGTCAAGAATAAGTGTCTCTTGAACCACAAACATTGAGTTTATTGCAGCAGTTAATTGTCGATAAACGCACTTTATCTCACTCACTGATAAACTGTCAACATAATCAACACAAGGGGCAGCGGTATTTTCACCTGAGTCATGTTTACCTGCGGCCGCCGTATTTTACTCTCTTTCTGTGAAAAAATTGGACCCTCTGCTCTGTTGTACGCAAAGACTGGTAGTATGTTATCATTCTTACAAATTTACAGCATTAAATTTTGTTTCTTGCTTTAATAAATTGTCCGTAATCGTCACTTGTGTTCTTACACATGTCGCCCATCTTTCAAGCCAGACCTCACAGCACGAGGTAGCGAGAACTCCAGAGCGGAACATCGGTAGAAAAACGACGCATTTGATCGGACGACGAACACCATGTGATCCATTCCGGCCCCCATGACTGACCTAGAATATTCCGGAGAATGGTCTTTGGTAGTTTCCGATTAAATTAATGAAGTATCAGTTTGAAACAGAATCAGTTTTGGAGAGGTCCCCCCCCCCCCAAATACGTTTGTTTCAGCCAATGGGAAAGCTTTTAATTAAAATAGACAGGGTTCTAAGCATTCTAACGGTGTAAACAGCTCGGCGGGTAGACGAAAAATGATCGAGACCACGACGATGAAATCACCCTTGCCATTACTTAAATTCAGGTTTTTAGCAATATCGCAAGAAGTAAGCAAGCTAGCAAGATGAAATTTGTGTCTATACCAATGTTTTCATGGTCAAAGAATCAGATGAGACCACTCTTGAAGAGCTGTAGTGATTAAATAACACAGAATTCAATAAGACCGAGGGGCAAGGTGCACCAATTTATCAAAATACGGATTTAATACATCTGCCGTTAAATTACAGGAATTTATATAAAGGCCGCCTTAATTTGCATACTCCTCGAAATGCTCAATAGTGACACACGGTCATCAACTTGATTCTCGAATGGAACTACCTGGGCTACCAGAATCTGCAAAGAAAAAACTTTCTCCGCCGGATCCAGGTTCACTCCCAAATAGGCTTTTGGTCCCCCGACTAATTACCCTATTCCGCAGTCCGAGCTCTTTACTCTCCATAAGCTAACATGTCACTGTCTAACCTATATACATATGGAAGTACTATTGTGCATATTGCGCATGTTCTACCGTAGAATTTTGACATAGACTGTATTAGCCCAAATAAATTAAAGGGTCTTCAGCTGGTAACTACTCAGAACATATTTCTGAGCCTATGCCCGTATATGTCTCTCTAAGTAGCGGCTCCTTGTCTAAGCTAAATATTCAGCAAAGACAACCCACATGATGATGAATAAATATGATCGTGGCAAATGACGAATTAGCTTATACACGAGGTTTTGCTTATAAATGCAGAGCTCCATTATGAAGGAAAAATACCTGTCAAACCAAACATAATTACAAAATGTGTGTAGTACAAGTTCAAATAAGAACAATATGACTTACCCCTGAACCAAATGTTTATTTTAACCTTTTGTGACTCGTTTCTGCCCTTTCGTAATGTCAACTTTTGTCCTTATCTCACAGTCTCTGCCTTTATGTGGCGCGCACTTTTTTGCCCTTATGTTACATTGGAAGGTGTGAATCTCCCCTTTCATTGACGTGCCCCAAGAAAAAAAGTGTAGTTCAAAGTTCAATTGCTCAAGGAAATACACAGTACACCAGTAAAAGATATTTTGGCTTGTTTCCAATATTGCATGCGAACTGTACTCATTGGGATATATGCTATTTCGGTGCCTGTGTGGATGCGTTAGACAAAGAGTTAACATGACAGACATCTCAGCATCTTAATCCTTCGCATGGCTCTCGCTCAACGGTCTTCTAAATGTCAGAAGAAAATCTGTTGGGATTTTTCTTCTTTTTCCTTTTTTTATTTATTTTTTTTTGTGAAAGAGAACACAAAAAATAATAGCCTTACTCAGTCCAAGTGGTGCGCTAAATAATCAGCCGGGTGAGACTTATTTGTACCAGTTGTGCACCATCTCTAACTGAAGTCCTGATTCGGATTTTTTTTTAAATACCTACTTATCTTCTACTACAAAAATCTTTGTATGCTGGCTTTTCCATTGATTGTTGTCCTGCCAGATTGTTGAAGCAGTTTACTCTCTGTCTGTCTGTCTGTCTCTCTGTCTCTCTGTCTGTCTGTCTGTCTGTCTCTCTCTCTCTCTCTCTCTCTCTCTCTATCTATCTATATATATATATATATATATATTATGACGAGCGCCTTAGCGAAAAAGGACTAATGCAAAATGTACAAATTGTAAATGATTACAAGTGTTTAATTCCAAGTCAATATATTAATTTTATGAACGATTTCAGTTTTTCAGAACCATCACATGACTTGATATTGTTTTTTCTAATTAGGTCACCCATTCATTACAGTTTTCTTTGGTCTAAGTCCCATCTAAGCAAACTAAGCACAAAAAGTTTGATGAACTACATATGGTCTTTTTACGATACAAAAATGTTTCACAACTTAACCTAAAGAGTAAACACAGAACAGTAAGTGCGGAAAGCTCAACTAAGTTGAAAGATAAACGGTCGTGACTGGGAAGGGAAGCGATGCATGGAGCGAATGCTGTAATTTCAGCTCAGCTTGTTTCACCCCTACAGGGTGAGGTTTGTAAGAAAAGTGTTGTTTAGAGTAGGAAAACTAGCTATCATTATTTCTGCTAAACACTATAATATATTTTTTTTATGTGTCTCCAATACTTTTAATAACAAAGAAGAAAAGGGTTATAGTGACTTGGCGTTGTGAAATTGAGAAGCATTCATTTGCATATACAAAGTAATAGCATTCTAGAATATATGTCGTTACATTCTGCCCATAACATTTATAAAATTCGATCGACAGTCCACTTTTTAGTGAGCTTTCAAACGTAAATGAAAGTAGGAACAGGCTAATATTAATTCCTCTCCTCGGGTACAACTTACAAATGATGGCACATTATATGATGCCTCCACAGAATGAGTATGAACATATACAGATAAAGTAGTAGAATAGTACACCAAGCATTTGCAACAACATCAAACTAGCAAAGGAGCTACACAGCACAACATTCACTGCCGGACTCACGCAAATTACAGTGAAAGTAAGAAGAGCATATGCGTATTATTCATACAGATACAGATACATGTGCATTGATACAAAAGGTGCCGATCTAATTTAAGTTTAAATAGTGGTTTCTGCGAAAGAAAACCTCTTTGAAATTGTAACATATGATAGCATTACCGCCGTTTTCAAGTAATTGCTAACAGCAGAGGCAGGCCGAATTTCTCCGTAATCAGCAATTGCTTAAAGAAGATACAATCCGACTGCCGAACGATGAGAATTGAACTTTGTTAGCAGTATAATAGTAATGATCAAAATAAATATCCAAAAGACCACATGTAACACTACTTCCTGTTGAACTGAATAACATATAACACCACTTCCAGTGGACACCCAGCGGATAATCAATGATGCTGGATTTTTAAAACATGCAGTCATATGTTGACGAAATTAAGAAGCTCTTTAATAACGTAGCCATGGACCGTGCCCTGGAATCAAGGAATCCAGAATGGCTGGGGTGCTTTTTAAAATTATCATTAGAAGCATATAAATTAGACTTTTTCCAGGAAATAGATTTGAAAAAGTCTTTAAGATGCTATTTAATGTTTAAAGGGTCCTCTTTCGGTGAAAGTTATCTGTTTAATGTAAATAACTTTGCCGGTGCACGATAAAAATTTTTGGCCCGCACTGGGTGTCTGGGTGTTGGGGAAGATCTGCAAAGATGGGGTCTATCAGACGGAAGATGTCCTTTAAGTAAAGATAGTAGAGAAGATTTATCACATTTTCTATTTGTCTGCCCAGTACTAAATGATATCAGGTTACAGGCATATAGAAATTTGGAAATCAACTCTCTGAATGATATTTGTAAACAGGCATGGCAGCGTTTTTCCGCCTCCTCGCTGAAAAATAAGGTATGTTGGTTCCTTGGCGAGCACGCATATGATCTTGGACAGGGCATTGGTGAATTTTTTTTACCAAACATGTAAAACATATTTGGTTGAGGCTTGGCATTACAGGAGACAGTCACTTAATGACTTCTCGGAATGACAGATTGTATGATCGTTCTACATGTACCTCTTGTAAATAGACCTCCTTCAATGTATATACTGTATATAATTTTGTAGGGAAGTTCGGTAACGCCACAAAATAACATGTGATGGTGCCCTCTTGACTTAAACTTACAGATGGAGTCAAACCAACCGAGCCGGGGTACGCTGCGGTGTACTTGTTACGTTTGCGCGGCTTTGCCCCCTCCCCCCCCCCCCCGTTACTCTGCGGAGGGTCCCCCAGGTACAAACCCACATCTCCAGGAGTATGTAATAGTGGTGATTTGAAAATCTTGTAACTGACTTGTACATTCATACTGTGGTAATACCTGATTTCTTCTTAATAATGACGCTGGAAGTTGTATGTTCTGCATTGTATATGAAACATGTATAATGTACATGTCCTTACGCTTTCTAGAGTTTTGTCGCAATGAGTGGTTTATCTCTAAGTTTGGTGAGGAGGACTTAAATTATTACTTATAGATACTATACTTATTTTAACATACGAACATTATTTGATTGATAATAAGGATGCCTGATTATTTTTTGTATATATTTGGGACGCATCATGGAATTTTCCCCGTACCGTTGGTGCCCCCGCTGTAAAGGGGAAGTTCTCCTGATAAATTATTATTATTATTATCATCATCATCATCATCATCATCATCATCATCATCATCATCATCATCATCATCATCATCATCATCATCATCATTATTATTATTACTATTATTATTATTATTATTATTATTATTATTATGGTGTGCCTGTGGGCCAGAGTACGTCACTTGAGCTTGAGACAATGGGGACGTGTGTTTGTCCTTGGGAGTTAACGCTCTAAGAGGTGAAGAGTACTGTATAAGTGAGAATATTCCCAAGTAGAACATTTCTCATCTTAGTTGAGAGAGAAAATTCCGCTGCTTTACTTTCCCAATTCACAACCTGAAAACATTTTTGTCCGTGCTACATATATAATTAGCAGTCAATGTCAAAAATTTTCCGGTTTTTAGTTTCCCGTATGGTTTTATTGGGGGAATTTGGATGATTAAATACCCCTGAAATATTTCCACTTATACAATTTCTATATTTCTTATGATACTGTGAAAGAGAACAAGTTTTAATTACTTGTCTCTGACTACCAAACTGTCCTTTGTTAAATTTTCAGCCAAAATGATATCAAGATATTAATGCTTTCAAACTCCAGCCAACATAATAAAGGTACAGTGATACCCCATTGATACACTTTCATTAGTATTCCGTGACCCCATTCACGGCCAAACGCTTTACAAATCTCAAGTAAATTTCATTCTTGCTCCCTTCCCATTATCTCGCTTGGTTTATTTGGTTAATAATTATGTTAATATGTTGATACCGGTATAATCATTTTTTTTCTCTGACCCAAGCTATACCAAATAAAAAATAAACCATAAGTTGTGAACTTGGTACGATCAGTTGAACGCATACGGTAAAGAAGCAGGTGTGTAGTTCTCGCAATAATGGAAAGCACCTGAGAGAGAGAGAGAGAGAGAGAGAGAGAGAGATGTCACATTTCCTATTTTCCAAATATCAGGAAAAGCAGCAATTTTTACAGGTAAATCGAACAATTTAGTGGTCGGGTTGCAATTGTAGGGAGCGAGTTGTCGACTTACAAAAGATGCTGTGGCAACCATTTGACTGTAGCTCCACAGTCAGGGATGGATTTTTTTGTCGGTACTTTTTTCGTTTTTGTTTAGTTATTCTGGGATTTACCCTGTGCCTTCTTTCTTTACAATGCAATTTGTGTATTTTTGTTAAATGTACTGGAAGTGGGCTCAAAACGGTCCTTGGCCCTGCAAAAGTGGCTCTAGTTTTTGTAACAAGTGACCCCGTTCTCAGAGTAAATGCTTGCGTAAATACCTTTACCCGAATCAAGGATCTCAACTTTTTCAAGAAGATTGTATGATATTGTTGATTGGGGAGGTTACCATGGACCTGCCTCAAAGGGACACAGTAGAATGACTGCCCGGCACACAAAGGAAATTCTTTGCAATGACTCTTATGTACTGATGAGGGTTAAATATGAAGACGACGGGGACATGCGTGCCCAAGCAACGGGGGGGGGGGGAGAGAGCTTTTACACTTCACGCAATCAAAGATCTGACGAATATCTTTATTGCATTTTACACGGTAGTAGAAAAGTTATGGATTTGTGTACATATATAGCTAATTCTATTGTTACTTTAACTTATGTGCTGGCAATTTCATAACCGCGACCTGACGCAAACTTTTTGTTTTAGTATAAAATTTGCTACAGCTATATTTGCTTTAAACGTGCGGTCTTGTTCCATATATATGGTTGACTATTTCTACCTTTTGGTCTTGTTTATTAACACTCTTTGGTCGAAACACAGTAATACATTGAGTTGTTTACCTCTATGTAATAAAATCTCATGATGAGCAAATGCACCAATGAGTTGCAAACCTGAGATCAAATAAATGATAGTAACATTTCCAAAATTCACATGGTTTCATAGCCTTGCAAGAACGTAATACAACGCTTTGTATCATTTGTACCGATCCATGCTATATTTGTGTGCTATTGCATGATACTATGCTCAACTTATGAAGAATACGTTTATTATGACTCTTCTTATCCAAAGATGTGGTGGGATCCTCTCATACAAATGTTTATTTCACTGACGTCTTACTTCGTCACAGCGAAGAGTTGGACTTGTGGCTTTCCTCTATATCTACAAATTTTATGCTCTGATGTCTAAAAAAATGTGGTTCCCTTAATATTTTGGGTGCCAATATTGTTAGTTACACGCATAGACACGCTCTGCATTTTTGCATTCAGGTATTGCGTTGCACAACCTCCACGAATAACTTCGTGCTACCATATAGTTCATGTCTATGTGTACAGTCCCTGGACACATCAATCTAAGCATACGAGCACATTATTTTCTTACTGTGTACTTTATGTGTGTAGACACAAATTCTAATCAACTTATCACTATTTCAACCAATTTGCTTTGTTCCTGTTGCCAGTCAACTAGGCTAATGCTTGTTTTTGACGGGAAAACACTCTTTCTATACATTTCACATGAGCCGTAATTTAGAACAACATAGGAAGGCTAAAGGTATCTTTAATGGAAAAAAAGGACACTTAAAGGTTGTATTGAGTTTTGGTTTCTGGGACGACGTTACTTCGGCAAATTCGTATTTATTCCACTTCTCATGGAAAAGGAACAAGTTGTCACTAATAATTTGGAGAAAGCTGAAATTTTTAACACTTATTTTGCGAACCAAACCAAGTTCCGTCACAATGTAAATTCTTCTCCCTTGCCCTTTTTCAAATGCAGAACCGACAAAAGACTCAGTATATTTCAAGTAACAGAGAGCGATGTCCTCAGGATACTCTCTTCTCTCAAGATCAGTTCCGCAACTGTGCCTGACATGACTTAAAATTATCTTTTGAAAAAATACAGCAGCAAAAAAAAAAAAAACCTTACAAGATATTTAATTTCTCCCTTCGAAACTTTACTTTTCCTACAGTTGGACGAAATAAAATGTTTTTTCCTATATTTAAAAAAGTCTGATAGGCAATCCAAATGGAGTTATCTGCCTATCTCTCCATTATGTAATCTATCAAAAGATATTGAGCGCTTGGTGTTTAATCATTTTTATGAATATCTTGTAGGTTACGACTTGTTGCCCAAACGTAAAACTGTTGTGTTCACAAAAAATGATTCAACCATTTACCAGTTGTTGCGTATTGCCCATAAAATTTGCAATATTCTTGACTTGAACAACGAAGCTATAATGTTTTTTCTTAACATATCGAAAGCGTTCGATATAATTTGACATGAGGGACAGCTAGGTTTTGAGGCTTCTGTGGTCAGTTGGGTAGAAAGTTATTTATCCAACAGACAACAGCGCGTGGTTGCACAAGGCGAGTGCGCATGTTGGCTCCCTGTGGAAGCAGGAGTACCCCAAAGATTAAGTTGCGGTCCTTCATTTTTCTATCTGTTATTAATTTCAGTGAACAATACTTGCTGTGACATGGGAATTTTCTTTAATGACACTGGTGTGCCGGAAATAATTCATAATCAAGTTGTCTCAGGGGCGTGTCTCGATCAATGCCAGCAAGTCCCTATCTGCCTTTTTGGAAAACGAAAAAAAAGATGCAATTCCTGAAGCTTCTTCTCACACTCATTTTGGTATTACTTTGTGTTTGGATTTAGGCTTGATAACACATATTGAATGCGTCATCAGTGGGGCATCCAAGCGTTTAGCCTCAAAACTATCAAGAAATACCTTCACTGAACTGTACGTCTGTATGGCGTGTCCAATTCCTGAGTATGGGTGCACTATTTTTGATAATTGTGGCAACGGCTTGTCAGGAGTCCTCGAAGCGGTTCAATTTGAAGTGGCCAGAATATGCACTGGCGTCCTCAGTCACATGTCCTCGGACAAACTTCTCTCCCAACTGGGATGGCCAAAATTGAATCGCAGACATCAATACGATAAACTTGTTACGCTCTACAAAACGTTTTGTGACTTATGCCTTCCCTATCTCTCGTATATCGTTCCAGTTGCCCAAGAAGCCGGTACATTCGAAACAATTCAAACTTAAGACAAGTCGGATGTCGATCACATCGCTTTAATGTTTCTTTCGTCCCACTTACCATTTGTCTCTGGAATATATTAACTCCAAATATATGTAACTCTCCGCCAATTTCCAAGTTTGAATTGCATTTAAAACGAAGTCTACTAGTAACCGATAAAGTACCACTCTCCTATTCTCATGGTAACTGCTTGGCTAACATAATTATGTCAGAATCAGTTGTGCCTGGTCAATGTCTGTCTAAATCAACCCTGATTCCAGATATATGCAGTTCCATCCCCTCTATGCAAAGGCAAGGATTGGGATGAGTGCATCTCTTACTTTCTCTTATGATGCCCCTATCCCATACCCATCGACATACTTTGCTCACTGGCATCAGAGGTCTAGTAGCACCAGGATTCCATCCTTTTTGCTGCTACATGCTATTAGGAGCCTAAAATATTAGAAATCAAATGTACTATTTCGGTGATCCGGGTTAAATAAATACGTGAAATTTTCAATAATTTCGGCATTAGTAAGTACACTTACCTCTCGACCACCATAGTGTCTGGGCATAACGCCCGAGAAAATCAAGTTGAGTTCACTCACCTGATTGTTCCAAAAAGCCTGACGGTCCCATGGTGCCATCTCTCGGTTCATATACATCGTTGGTGACTCCAAGTGTGCATGCTCCCCATGTCCTTCCTCTTTTGATGTGTGATCAGTTGATATCAGCTGTGAAAAAGGAAGCTGGGTTGGTTGGGTTGGCTTTGCTGGTGGGCCGGAGGTAAGTATACTTACAAATATTAAATTACTAAATATTTTCCCGTATTAGTTACATAATGTTACCTCTAGACCGCCATTGCCAACATACAGACACAAAGGTGGAGCACCAAACATCACTGGCATATCGATCACATTGAGACCGCTGGGACAGACAGCATAGAGGACCATCATATAAAGGTAAAAACCTCAGAGGTAATTGTACTTTAGACTGCTAACAGCAGAATCTGGCTGAAGCCTGGAAAGCCTCCTTACCGACCAGCATGGTGCCGCACAAGCCCCCCTCTCCCCGAACTTGCCCACCAACATGATTGCTGTTTGCCACATGGGTAGACATGGTCTGTGTCTACTCCTCCAGACCTGGAGATCCGATAGGACCTAGTCTTGAAACTGCCAGGCAAGTGCGGGGGGAGGGGGGGGGCTGGTATATGCCCCCATGTGTCAACAATCACCTGGGTCTTTGGGCTCTAACTAAGCCAGGGCAGCAGGGCCTACTGCCCAATACAAGTCCAAGATTAGGTCAATTTAACAAAGAAGGGGCCTGCTAAGAAGTGATGTAACCTATAGACTGCATTGAGTCTATACCCACAAGGGTATAGACTCAATGCAAACTGGAACATGCTGGCTGCCCTAATGGGACTAAGAAGCCTAACAGACAAGTATCGGGAACCTAAGCAAACGAGTCTGTCATGCACACAAAGGCATACATGCCCTCCTTTACCATTATCAAGTCTTGCAAGTAGTGCTCAGCAAAAGTCAGATGATCACCATTGGCAAGCAACCAGGATGTCAACAACTTTAACATTGCTTAGGGTGAGCCAGGAGGCATTGAAGGCTCACACCTTGTGAGCTCTGGCTGAGATGGGCTCTAAGGCACCAGGCCTCTGCAGAGTGGCCTCATAAGCCCTAAGGATCATATGCTTTATCCACAAAGAAATCATGTTTCTGCAAACTTGCTTCTTATGAGGGTTTCCAAGGGGTAAAAAGAGGGCAGACCTCTGACCCCTGAAACCGTCCATGCATCATAGGTACAAATGTAGTGCTCTCATGAGACACAAGGCTCTCTCCTCTGCGGAAAGAGCCATATCCATGGCACAGAGTGTGAAACCCTTGAAGTCAATATCCAGATCTAGAGCCTCATGTTTTTTGCAAGAAAGCCCAAGTGAGGCCTCAGTGTCACCTGGGAAATTTCAGGTGACCATTGGATTTGGTCAGGTGCTAGAGTGTGGACCTCGTTTCCTCAAGCCCTCAAAGTGAGTATTAGGAGAAAACAAGTCTTCCATGTCCAGTGCTGGAGATCCACCCATTAGGTGTCCTTTAGGCACTCAAGGCGCCATTTCTTCAACGTGACTAAGACCAACAGGGGGTCTCACCATGGTAGGATCTGCCTGGCCACCAGTCTGTTGGTGTAGAAGGATGTGATGAGTGCCAACACATCAGCATTGCTACAAAGGAAAATATCCAGGACATTCATGAGGGCTGAGGAGATGGCTGATCGAAATTCCTGCACAGTTCTCAAAATCTTCCCAAAGACTTCCCACTGAACAAGCAGGAAGTTGGCAATGGCTGCAATGCACGGAGACCAAGGATGAATTCTCTGACTGGTACACCAGCCTAAAAACACTTTGCAAGGAGTCAAATAAACAGTCAGAAGAGGATTGAAGCCCGCCTCTTGCAATTCTATCCATGATCTATTCTGAGAAACCTCTACCTCAGATGTGCTGTATAACAACCACAAAGCATGGAGGTTGAGCACTTGAAGGTGCCTGTGGAACACACTCGTCCATTCCTGCACCAGAAGTTTCAGCAATGCTGGTGAGGTAGCAGCAGCTAGAAGCTTAATTCCAAAAGGTCAATGGACCAATCTGTCCTCACTCACCAGGGGTTGACCAGGATCAAATTGTAGTCATGTGACCAAACCTTCCACAGTACCCTCGGACGATCTGCAGAGGTAAAAGGCATATGCCCAAAGGTTGCTCCATGGCTAGAGTGCCCACTGCTAGGGCCTGGGGGTCAGGGACTGGTGAGACATGAACTGGTAGTTTCATATTCTCACTTGCCATGAACAGATCCACATTTGGAGTTCCTTATTTGGTGCACGTGGCCTAAATTACTTGAGTGGAGCAACCACTCATCCCTACCAGCTGACCTCTTCTCAAGAGTTGGTCAGCCAGGACATTTAGATGTCCCAGGACATGCCTCACATGTCTGTGGACATGGTGTTCAGAGCAATATCAAGTGATGCATCAAGGCAGTTCCATCAGCCTGTGGAAGTGCCATCCACCTTGCCAGTTGAGGCATGCAATCGTGGTCCTATTGTAGCACATCACAAGGCCAAATTTGCACTCCACTATGTCCTTGAAGTGGAGGAGTGCCAAGCATATCACCTCCAGTTCCAACCAGCTTATGTGGTGAGATGCAAAATGCACTGCCAAAGCCCCACCATCTGGCTCTTCATGTGGGCTCCTCACCCTGACCAAGAAGAGTCTGTGTAGATGGAGAGCAGGGCCTGAAAAGGAACCAGTGTTTGTCCCAACACTGCCAGGAAGGTGTGCACATTGACAGGGCCATCAATGAGTGACAGCCTCCATCCAACATGGGGACAAGGAACAGTAGGTGGTAGAAGCCAGGAGAGCCTTGCTTCTCGACCGGCTCTATGACGCCTTTGCTCCGAAGCATCTGCACTGCCTCTAAGAGGGCCAATGCTTTGGGTTCCACTGCAGGCAGTACGAATCACTTGGGTTCTTGGCTTAAAGGAGGCCTGTCTTTGCCAAAGGGCAGCAAGTAACCATGTCTCAGGATATTTAGGATGAAAGGATTGTATGTAATGGACTCCCATTGTACGCAAAAGGCAGAATGGCAGCTGCAGGCTGTGTGCTCTGAGGAGTCTGAAACCATGGGGGAGATTGATTCTAAGACTTGGTGATCCAGCATGCCAGAGTCAGGAGTCCTGAGGCTTACCCAACTTCTTGGCTTTGCTGAAGCTCTTCCCCTTCTCAGATCACTGCCCAGTGTTGATAGGGCATTGTGTCACCGAATACTATGCACGAGCCGAAGGTCAAGCAGGTGTGGTCATAGTGCCACACTTCTAGGCTGAGGCATCCAAGGACAACAATGACTGAACAGAGGCAGTCAAGCCTTGGTGCAGGTCTGATTCATGGAGTGGGCCCAAAGGTCCTGTGCAATAACTTGTGCCATCTCTCCTCTAAACAAAGTTCCTAAGCAGATTATCCCAGTTCTGGCTCTGGTGAATATCTGGTCAGGCAACCACTGAACCTGGAGGTAGGTGTTCCTCCACAACGTATGAGGGTTTGCTTCTAACATGCAGATGGTTCAGACCTGGTGTTCAACCACTCACAACAACAAAGCTGCAAGAAGTGACACCTGGTAGAGTCAATTCTGCACAGCCTCTGTGATATGTACAAAGCCATTGAGGTCATGGAGGAGGGACCTCAGGGCAGCCAAACAGACATTGGAATACAATGCAGTAAAGACAGAACCCCTGACAGACACAGTGATGGACTTTAGGTGCCGAGCATCAAACTCCTCCCAATCCAAATCCAATGGCAGTAGATGGTAAGGGAAGATCTGCTCTGGTCCAGGATACCATTGGACCTGTACGTCTGACTTGTGGAGGAGCCACTCCTGATGAAGATAGCCACATGTTGGCAGCTCTACAGGAACATGTATGCCACAAGTCTTGGCTGTGAGCTGGGGCTGCATTCATAAAAAATCTTATTGTTAGTTTGAGAATCTTTCTCAGTAAGATTTCCTTGCTTTACTAAGAATCTTGCGGAGTCGTATTCATAAACACTGAACTTAGCCAAGTAAAAAATACAACAGTGTCATAAGCATCTCCACACGTGAGCACATGGTTTTGTTGATGAAATGCATTGTTTACGTGCGCCAGGTTGCCTAGCAGAGGATCTTGTAAATTTCACTCCTTTCATCTTGCTCATCATTGCCAGGTTTGATTTCACCATCAACCACATGAAAAAATTATTATTAAATATATGGATCCAGTAGTGGTAAGGAGTGCAGAAAGGAGCCCTGCATTCCAAGAAAGGGAAGCCAAATAACAATTGTTGGAGCACGAGGTCATTCATCGCTTGGACATTTTCAAGGGCACCTTCGGAGCACAGGGGGGAATCAGTAACCAAGCCAAGACACGGGCTTGGGAAATGATCTTCCTCATCATAAAAAGGTTAGGAACCAACCATTAGAATCTTGGGGGGAGGGGGGGGCATGCATTTTTTAAAAAAAATAAATGATGTAAGTCTCCAAATCGGTGAAAAAAACAATGTACTGCCACCTTTACCTCAAAAAAAAAATCTACTGCTTGCCAGGCTTGCCTTTTTTTTCAATGCCAATAGATGCTGAAAATGCCATCTGGATCAAAATCAGCGGACTTTGTCCTTAGCTTGCATATACGTGGCCTAACACGCTCTACACGCATTGATGTGTATCATGCAGTTATAGAAGGCTAGCACTAGGCACAGCATAACTGTGGAAGCCTGACAAGTGCGACTGATGTGGAATGAACATAGTATTTGAAAATTTTCTCAGATAAACTTATTAATCCTAAATGATTATCACAACGATAGGCCTACACCTAAGTGACTCTTTCTGTTACCGTGTACATAGTACATGCCGATATGGTTAACTTTCGCGAAGCACTGAATGAAGCCATAGACATACTGGTAGTAAAGCAATAGTAATAACTGTGCTAATATAGGCTCAGGCAGAGAAAAATTGTTGTCAACTTTTGTATTCGTCTATTAATAATCTTAATCTAAGTTAGGCCTATAGCTAAGCCTTCTGAAGCCGCGATAGTCCGTTTCACATTAAAATTCCCGACTTTGTCACAAATGTAAGATTTTATGAAAAAAAAATCACTTGGGCCTTTTTTAGATAATCTGAAGGACGTTTCCTTCCGTAATTAGTTTATCATTCTTTTAAAGACCTTGTAAATCCATAGGCAATATTATGATATCGCCTATGAATTTACTCCAAAATAGTTTCTAAATTTCAATTAAAATATTTATAATTACTCAAAGGACCAATGGAGCATCACCTGGCTTACACTACTGGAGTTGCTTTTATCGCTTGGCTTACTAAGCCAAGCGATACTTTAATTGAGCTGCTTCTGTATTTTAATTAGAAATTTTATAAGTTAGCCTTTTTTTAAGAGCTTCACTTTCAGAAAAAGTATAAAAGCGACTGGATATACTTGCTACTGAAAGATCTGTAACTTTATAATAAATGAAGTTTTTAACCTGTTAATGTAGGCATACTATTTGTTTTCTTCTACCTACACTTGTTTTCTTTCTTAACTCTTTCATTGCTTTTAGAGACTTTATTCACACTCGGTCTTATATTTAAATCACTATAATTAATGAATAGTCAAATTCCTCATGCAAAGCTCTTTCATTCAAACACAAACATGGCTAGACTTAAGATAACATACTTAAGACAAAGTTTGGTTCTGGTAAACATCTATTATTGGTATGATCTACAGGCATTGCCTGGGAAGTGCACCGAGAATAGCTGTTGACTTAGGCTTTAACTTGGCATTGAAAGAGTTTATTAGGTATGGCCATGTCAAAATAAAGTTGATTACTAGTAACAATATATATTAGCAGGTAAAGGTCCAAATACATATTTCCAGGAATTATTTGTCACTAAACTAATATTTTCTTTGATTCATTTTATGTGAACTGAATCAAATATATAGCGGAATTTAATTTGTGAAGCCCAGTTCAGTGAAGTTTGCATCTCTGAAAGTCCAAATGGTCCTCATGATCATGCGCTCACAATCGCCAGGAAAACGCATCTGAGAGCATCCATTTGAAAAAAATTTTCCAAGGAAGGTCCCCCCGACCCCCCTAAGCTTCGTGCCTTCGGCACTGGCATTCAGGCTTCACCCTCAAGTCGCTGACCCCCCCCCCCCCCCATTGCAAAAAAAATCCTGGTTCCGCCCCTGCTTGCAAAAGTTAAAATTTTGTACTGTTTATAGTTAAAAAAAATAATATTCAATTAGCAATGTGGAAAACTCTTGATAGTTAATCTTACCCTTTAAATATTCCGTATAAATTAGCTAGATTAAATTAACTCTGATATATTTTGTGTCATATACTTGGGTCTTTTTGGCAGGGTTTCTAGGGCAGGAACATTAGATTTGTAGTGACAAAATGGGTAGAACCTCCAAATGGAGCCTTATTTTGTCATAATTTTTGGGCTTTCAGGGGTTTCGTCCCCTGGACCCTCAAATGATTTCTTTTTGGAACATCTGTGCTCAGATAACTTTCAAATGGACCAGACATAATTAAAGCTTCTAAGCATGCTTCTCTCGACATTAAGTTTCTTACACAAAGGTAGCTTAAATATATGCATCCATGGGTTTCAGTATTAACCAAAAAAGTACTGCGAGGTAGGGTGAAAAAATAATGTACAGTTATAGGCAACTGAAAAAAAAAAATTGGATGTTTTACTAAAATGCATAGCCCCCCTTATAATTTTAATGGTTCGTCCCGTAGTTACTTTATAAAAGAAGATGTAAATCATAATGAATGAATATCCAAAAGAAGATATATTCATATCCTAATGAAAAGAAGAATGGATATTTTTTGGGGGAAGCACGTGTACTTTGTTTATATCTGTCACAATATAACCAGTCATAACAGCAACCTTTCACCCACTTGTCATTTTACCTCAACCTTCACCTTGACCTTGTAGTCAACATGATGGAGGCGCTGGACAATCCCACTGTGTCTTGAAAGTTCACGATTTTGCTTCAAACTATCAAATTTGTATAGTAGTGTGTGAATTTAAAAAGGCATAGGCCCACAGCCAGCAATAAAAACATGGTTGCATCGTCCCTCAGGCCATGTGGTGGAAACTACTATTTGCCAAGGCAAAGGCTTGAATGTTCAGGAAACAATACCGACTTCGTATCTGCTGTTTTCTCAGACATTCAGGAGGATCCTCTCGATTCAGAAAAACCCTTTCATGGCAAATTAAGTTGTTATTTCGGTGCTGCACAAGATGTAAGATAGCCGTCATTTTGTCTTTTTAAGACTGCTGATACCCTTGCTTACATTTTCATCTTAAACTAAGATGAACCTTGTACTTAGATTTTGTTGAATACGGCTTACACCTGACACTAAGTTCTGTTCTTAGAATAAGTCAAAACCTGTGCTAAGTCAGATTTATGAATACGGCCCCTGGTCATAAAACTTTGACATGTTAAAAGCACTATGGTGGAGCCAGAGTGGTATCCATGGGTTCAGATCCTTGTTCCACAGGCCCTACAGTCACCACTGAACACCACAGCTCAGAGTGTCTGTGGCATGATGGTCGATGCGTTGACCATGGTCTGGGCCTGCTAAGAGACAAACCAAATGCAGGAACTTATCCTCCTCCTTGGTGTCAAGTTCAGTAGACTCAGGACTTGCAAGGGCAAGGGGACCAGAGAGACAGCCAAGGCCTCATCAAACAATGCTTTGCTGAAGGACGATAGGGTGGCTGCTTGTGATAACAGGGGGACTGTCACCACACCAGGTGAAGAGGTAGCAACAACTTTCGCGGGAGCTGTCACAGCCTGAAGCACTGCTTCCATCTGCTCAGCCAACATGGAGCTGGACAGGGGGCTTCTGGAAGACTGGGCACAGGGGACATGGCAGCCACTGACTGAGAAGTCTGCTGGCTGGAGGATGCCTCCAGGAGTTGTGGAGACTCCTTGGTATCTGGGAAGCTGAAGACAGGAGCCAAGGCTGCCGCTGACTAAGAAGTCGGGGGGGGGGGACAGAGATGCACTGTTCGTCTTGGAGTAAGTTGGGCACTCCTCACCTCAAGAACGAGATATCTTGCTGCCCTACTGTTACTACATCGCCCCCTCTCCTTCAGCGGGTCAGGTATAGAAAGGACTGCCACCTGAGTCTGCGAGTGAGTCATGTGGGTTCATTTTGGCTTCTCCAGTGGTGTTGAAGGTGAAAACTCAATGGAGTCAGATTGCAAAACCAGGGTTCGGTAGCTACAGCCTGCCATATATGCCTTGCTCTGTCACTCTTTCTACATGCCTGCTCACAAAGCAGCCATCTGTCTTCTCCCCAGTCAGAACAGTATTTGCACTTTTGTTTGCGAGAACAAACGAGACCCAACTGTTGAAGAGAACCAAAGCAAAGCTGATGATTGGAACAGGCTGCATATTGTGGTTCCATGAGTCCCGCTTCTGCCCTCTATCCCACAAGGAAGTGGGCAAAGTGGTCACTGGATCAACACCCATGGCTCGCTGCAGAAAGGCAGCATTTAGAGGTGTCACAAAAAAGATTTGGCAAGTGTCAACGTTTATTGCCAGGTGTTACATCATCATTGCCCACAGTATCCAGTTCATCAAAAGTGTCCTAGAATGACATTGACTATCACAAGTGAAACAGGGCAATCAATAAAAAATATATGTGTATATATATATATATATATATATATATATATATATATATATATATATATATATATATATATATATATATATATATATATATATATATATATATATATATACTAATTATTAATAACCAGCGCACACGTAACACGTATCCACAACATCGAAGAATTTTCAAATGTGAAAAGTTGATTATTTTGTTTTGGTTTGCTTTGTTTTTTTCCGTTGTGTCTGAGATTTTTGTATAAATTCATACATGTATGTATATTAAATGATTTTCGCTGATCTTAAAGGAGATAAAGACTTTGACACCTCATGGAAATAACAGTAAAAAATTTCTAAAATACTGTCGCTTATTTTTACATTTACGATATAATATTGCAATTTTAACTTACCTCTCAATGGTACGAAATCATCCAGTTTACAATACTAATCCAGGTGCACAATTCATGAAAAATAAAGATGCTGTATTCCTAGCTATGATCCGGTTCCATGTCCTCCGGGCTGCAATAGTCTTGCGGAATAAAATTATTACATGCTCTACATCTCTGCAAGGCCTTTGCGCTTTACAGAGTCATGAAAAGTTAGAGCATGTTAAAAAAAATCGAGTACTTCAAAAGATAACAAGGGTGACGATGGAATTTGTATTCTATTCTCCGACGTGAGCTTACTTGTACTCATGTATCTGTTGAAGAGTTTTTTCCCGGAGAGAGCTACATCGCAGGTGCTGTGACACATCTACTACAGAAATCAAGGTATAACGACGTCTCATTGAAAGGATTGGCCACTCTAATTTTTTTTTTTTTTTCAATTCTGAAGGAACTGGATCGGGTACTTTGTATGTTCTTGTATCTGTATTGGATATCAGGCAGGTCGGATCATTTCTGCAGTATGATATATTGGATGGGATATTCAAATGGAAAGCCTTAACACTTGCAAGCGGACACCAACTACACCTTTCAGTCGCTTTAAATAAGGTCCTTATAGGGCTATTACATATCACAAATCAGAGGGTATTTGCTTTCGAATATCACATATCACAACCCCCATTTTTGTTGATATCACGTATAACATCTTTACATATTAAAGGTCTGATTTTAACTAATACTTCTATGTTTCATAGAAACCCTACTTTCACATATTACATATCAAGGTATCCCCGTCGAGGGTCTTGCAAACGGAAAAGGCAGTGGATTTCTGTTTGGCCAACCCATGGTTCGTATTTGTACATGGTGAGTTGGTGCGCTTCGGCTTTGAATGACATAATTGTAAAAAAAGTAGTAGTAGTAGTAGTAGTAGTAGCAGCAGCAGCAGCAGCAGCAGCAGCAGCAGCAGCAGTAGTGGTAATATTTATTTGATAACCATTCCCGCTACATAGGGGCACGGATGGACCGGGAGCAATACATGGTGCGTCCAAAAATTGAATAAAATCCAACTTAAGGGACAAAGGTGAAAGATACGTGTCAGATGATAAAAAGTAGACACATATTTCTAAAATTGGTCTGTACTCTCTTCAATATTAACTCTGTGTATTGAAAAACTTTCAGCGGACTGCTCAGGCTTCCTTTAAAAAGGACCTGAAGACGCCGTCTATATCTTCGTTACTTGAAAGCATATTGTCACACACGCGGGGGGGGGGGGGGCGTGTAAAATCCTCCCACCGCCGGGCATTGGATGAAAGTAAAATGCTATAGAGGTCATTAGAAAGTGCCATACGGGGAACTTCTACAGCGGGATAGTCAATAAAAAGTGCTGCATATCTCCCTTGCCCTTTTTGCACAAGGCAAGACGTGCGGGCTTTGAATTTAAGTCTTTGCTTTGAAATCTACAATTCCAAACAAATAATTTTCACCAAAAGTAGATTTTTTTCATAATTTATACAACCAAAGAGAATTTTCACTATTAATTGCACCAAAAACGCTTTAAATTATCTACACTCAATCTTTGTAATACACTCTGAAGGTCAACATCCCTATTATCCATTTTCCATAGTCCAAGCCAACTCCAAGTAAAATCCGTTTAATATCCTTAATATAACTGTAAAATTTCTCATTCTTTAAAAACTTTGTATGCATGCCATCAAATTTCTGTTTGCACAGCCGTGTGCAGTTCTGTGCGGATCCAGTGGTGGCTGTCGGTGCACATTCTTCCAATTGTAAGAGGTTAAAATATGTAATTCTGAATTCACAAGTACTGTAGTTTATAGTTACATTGTTGTTGGTGTTATTTTATTTTATGTGTCCGAAGCAAGTGTGCGGTATTTTCGTTATAGCAACTTGCATGTATCTCTGTGTTTTGCTATGGCTTCCAGAGGGCGTTAGTGCAATAAAGATTTGATAGATTTTCGGTACATTGGTTCGGTTTATTCAGCATTTTACTCTTTCTTGCGTTTGTGCCTCCATTTGTCCAGAAACCAGGCCAAGGTCTTTCAGCCACATTGCCGAAAGAAAGAGTACCAAGACTGAACGAGGCTCTTTAATGCGTAAATGTAATTAATAACTATTTACATGTTCATGTCTTGCCAAAATACTTCACATATAGCCAATTAATATTGATGTTTTTAGTTTCAAATAACTACTAACGTGGCCTCAATCGGAAATAGAGTGATTGAAAATTATACCAAAGATGTACATTCCTGAAGAAATGTATTACGAAGCATCCAAATTTTATTATTATCACATGCTTTCCGATGACCATGACTTTTGATTTAGCACCATTAAATTTCATGCCCCATTTCTCGGCAAACAGGTCGATTACATTCAACATTTTGCAGAGTTGGTCCTCACTGTTTGCCAATCAACACAGCATCGTCCACAAAATTATAAAAATCATACGCTATAACCAGGGAATATTACCACATACACCCGTGGACTGAACCAGTGTCAGAAGGCGCTGAAATATTTCCTGCACACCCATTCATGTCAAATAAAAAAAAACGGCTATATCTATGTGTCTTAATTCAAAGATGTTGAAAAATAATCAGCGCTTTATCAATTATTATTATTATTATTATTATTATTATTATTATTATTATTATTATTATTATTATCGTTATCGTTATCGTTATCGTTATCGTTATCGTTATCGTTATCGTTATCGTTATCATTATTATTATTATTATTATTATTATTATTATTATTATTATCATCATTATTACTGAAGACCATCGTCACTTACTCCGGCTGTAGGAAGGCAGCAATAAAATACGTAACGACAACGGGATAGCCCAATATGATCCGTCAGTGGGATAAAAAATGTTGTTGGCTGGCAAACTGATACAGGTATGTAAAATTAAGCGAATTTTACAATTAATTTCAACAATGGTATCAGAGTTAAAAACATAACGAAACAAAAGAAAGGAAGAGAAAAACGTAAATAAAAACATGGGAAAAGAAAGTTTCTGTTTGGTATTGGCTGGCAATGACTCCTTGTATTAGTCTTGGGCGAGGTGATAAACATATGACGTGGGTAATCTTTCAATTCAAATTTTAATTCGTAATGTACGAAATGGCATGGATGACATTGTTTGTATGTGACATCATTTTGTATAGAATTAAAGTATATGATTTTTTTAAATAAATTCTGTTGAAGGCGGTTATAAACTTTAAAGCTGGACACTTCTTTTGCTGTTCATTTAATGTAAACATACAACTGTAAACAATACGGTATCTTTATCATTGTTACTTTTTAGTACACAAAATTTAAACACACTGAACAGAATTGGGCGAATGAAATAAGATACATATTTTCCTTATCATATTATTATGTCTGTGTGCCAACACAGACATATTGTTTCTATAGGAATTTTTCTTTCTTCTTTATTTTTATGCCTGTGTGCCAACACAGACATATTGTTTTTCTAGGAATTCTTTCTTTCATTCTTTATTTCTTTCCAGGCAAATTTGTCCGACATGTCATTTGAGAAGTATTATACGTAGAAACTCCAAAAATTATGCAAATGAGGGCTAATTAAAGTTTTAAATCTTCAATATCTTATATATCATAGTGGATGTAATTCCGTGTGTATTGGAGTTCCATCTTAGCAAGGCAAAATCTCAAATGTCAAATTCACTTCAAGGTTAAAGGTCAGTATTAGGTCAAAATGTCATTTTTATAGGCCTAGATTCACTTCTGGTAAAGGTCATCTCAAGGTCAAAGGCTAATTCAAGGTCAAAGGCAACTTTCGATGGGGACTTTCCTTTAGCCATAACTTGGTCAATTTTTATCAAATTTTGAGCATGTGAGACTCATATTGTAGCTGTTGTAACACTGCACATTTTTTAAATAGGTCAAAGGTCGACATCATTTCGACCTTTGACAGTTTCATCCAGTTATAACTCGGCCAATTTCCATCCACTTCTAATCATGTTGGACTCAATTTGTAGGTATTTCAACACAGCACATTTCTGTTAGAACATGTAACCTCTAAAGAGCAAAGGCCAAGGTCATTTGGCCCTATGAAAGTTTCATCTTGCCATAACTTCATCAATTTTCATCTGATTTAGTTCATGTCCGGGTTAAATTATGGGTATTGTAACACTGTACATTTTTTCAATTACATGTGACCTGTAGAGGGTCGAGGTCATTTGGACTTTGAAATTTTTATCCAGCCATAAGCTTTATAGTATTTGAAGTACCAAAGGACAAAAGTTGTAGTATTTAATTTTTACAACTTTTGAAGGTACACAGACAGATTTGGTTTGAAGCAAATCTTCTTTTCTAGTTCTTTCTTTCATTCTTTCTTTCTTTCTTACTTTCCGGACAAATTTGTCCGACATTTCATTAAAAAAGCATTATATGTAGAAACTCCAAACTTGACAAAATTATACTTCTATACATGAAGTCTTGCCTTTTTATAATGAGAGGTCGTGTTTTTCAAAATTATGCAAATGAGGGTTAATTAAAGGTTTAAATCTTCGATATTTTATGTACTATAGTATATGTGGTTCCGAGTGTTTAGGAGTTCAATCATAGCAAGGCAAATGTCATCTCAAATGTCAGGTCACAGGTCATGTGGAGGTCAAAGGTCATTTCAAGGTCAAAGACCACTTTTGATGAGGGCTTTGTTCTAGCCATAGCTTGGTCAATTTTTATCCAATTCCGATCACGATGGGCTTAAATTGTAGCTAGTGTAAAACTGCATGTGACCTTTAAATGTCAAAGGTCAACGCTATTTGGACCTTTGAAAGTTTCATCAAGCCATAACTCAGCCAATTTCCATCCAATTCTAATCATGTTGGACTCAAATTGTAGGTATTGCAACACTACACATTTTTGTAAGAACATGTAACCTCTAAAGGGCAAAGGTCAAGGTCATTTGGCCCTTTGAAAGTTACATCTTGCCATAACTTGGTCAATTTTATCTGATTAAGTTTATGTTGGGCTTATATTGTGAGAATTGTAACAGTGTACATTTTTGCAATTTACATGTGACCTGTAAAATTCAAAATTCAATGTCATTTGGACTTTGAATCTTTCATCCAGCCATAAGCATAATGGAATGTGAAGTACCAAAGGGACAAAAGTTGTAGCAATCAATATTTACAACTTTTGAAGGCACACAGACGGATTTGCTTTGAAGCAAATTTGTTTTCTAGTTTTATTATGAATTTTCATTCTGGGCAATATCTTCAAAAAAAAGTGTAGTAAACGATATTTTTACCCAAAATTTTAATGACGTGTGTTTTGTATTATGTTCTATATTTTGCAGCGTATTTAGTGCTAGCGAAACACATATCAGATGCAGTATTCGCAAGACTTATTCTTTTCTGAAGACCTCTGGACCAATCCAGAAGACCTCTCTGTTCATAAGGCCTCTTGCTTATGTATAAATTATGACTCGTCCTATTTCTTAGACCTCCAGTTTGAAGCCCACGACAGAGGCCTTGCGGATAGCCTGCTCTCAAGACCTCCGAATCAAAGCCCAGGACAGAGGTCTAAGGAATAGCTCATTCTCAAGAGCTCTGTCAGTTCTGGAACTCACCAGTAGAGAACATCTTTAAAAATAGAATAGTACCCAATTTCACTGGCTAAGGCGGGGCATTGCCGTGCGAATTCGCAATCCAACAAAGATGCACATCCCCTCACAAACAGACTGATAAGCCCATGTAATAGTCTACTGAAACAGTGGGTTAATTACAGGTAAATGGCCCCCAAAGTTGTCAGCACAAGACAACCAAGAACTATCTAGTGCGGTAACCTGCACCTGATTGGCCGCAATGGTGTATTCATACCTACTGGCATGTTACTTTTCGAAGCCACAAGTAATTTATCATCGACGTCGTATAGACGTTGGAGAAATCTATGCTAATATTTTTAATTAAAGTATCGTTTAATACACTATTTTTCATGATATTCCCCAGAATGAAAATTCATAATAAAACTAGAAAGAAAGCTTGTTTCAAAGCAAATCTGTCTGTGTGCCTTCAAAAGTTGTAAATATTAATTGCTGCAACTTTTGTCCATTGGTACTTCACATTCCATTAAGCTCATGGCTGGATGAAAATTTCCAAGTCCAAGTGACCTTGACTTTTGAATTTTACAGGTCACATGTAAATTACACAAATGTACACTGTTACAATACCCATAATTTAAGGCCAACTTAAACCAAACCAGATGAGAATTAACCAAGTTATGGCAAGATGAAGCTTTCAAAGGGCCAAATGACCTTGACCTTTGCCCTTTAGAGGTTACATGTTCTTACAAAAATGTGTAGTGTTGCAATACCAACAATTTGAGTTCAGCATGATTAGAATTGGATGGAAATTGGCCGAGTTATGGCTGGATGAAACTTTCAAAGGTCCAAATAACGTCGACCTTTGACATTTAAAGGTCACATGTATGTTTTAAAAACGTGCAGTTTTAAACTAGCTTCAATTTGAGCCCATAATGGTCAAAATTGGATAAAAATTGACCAAGTTATGGCTAAAAGAATGCCCCATCAAAGTGGCCTTTGACCTTGACATGACCTGTGACCTGACATTTGAGATGACCTTTGCTTTGCTATGATTGAACTCCTATGCACTCCGAACCACATCTACCATAGTATGTAAGATATTGACGATTTAAACCTTTAATTAGCCCTCATTTGCATAATTTTTAAAAGCACGACCTCTCATTATAAAAAGGCAAGACTTCGTGTAAAGAGGTATAATTGTGTGAAGTTTGGAGTTTCTACATAAAATAATACTTTTGAAATGAAATGTCGGACAAATTTGCCTGGAAAGAAAGACAGAAAGAAAGAATGAAAGAAAGAAAGAACTAGAAAAGAAGATTTGCTTCAAAGTAAATCTGTCTGTGTGCCTTCAACAGTTGTAAATATTTAAATATTTGATGTACAACTTTTGTCCCTGTTGTCGTTACGTCGTTTATGACTGCCCACCTACAGCTGTAGTAAGTCACGATGATCTTCAGTAATAATAATAATAATAATAATAATAATAATAATAATAATAATAATAATAATAATAATAATAATGATGATGATGATGATGATCATAATAATAATAATAATAACGGTAATAATAATAATAATAATAATTATAAATATTATTATCATCATTATTATTATCATTATTATTATTATTATTATTATGATCATCATCATCATTATTACTATTATTATTATTATTATTATTATTATTATTATTATTATTATTATTATTATTATTATTATTATTATTATTATCATTATTATTATTATTATTATTATTTCAGAGAAATCTCAGGCTCAGACTGTAACAAAGTGAAGTTGGCGAGCATACCTGGCAAACACTCCCAAGACGTCTTTACTGAAAATATCCATATCAAAGATTGTGAATCACTCATTCCAATAAAGAAAGCGGGTGAAGGGACACGCGTCAGTAAGATGATACATTCTCACTAGACCGTTGCTCGTTTGATTCGTTACGCTCAATAAAGTTTCTAAAAGACTACCTCATAATTGCCCAGTTACTTACCGTGTATAGTTTCAAATCATTGTCTCTTATTCAACTTTGATTTGTATTTGTGGAACCGTACTTATTACATTTGGCACAAATGCTACAAGTGGTCAACGTGTAGCTTCTTGGCTTTACACGCACGTCTCGGTCACAGTGGTCACTGCATGTATGGCTCGGAGATGACTAAATTATTGACACAACCTGCAGTTGTCATTATCACCGTGTTCTGCGTGATACTGTCATTCTCAGGTATGTTGCAGGACTTTCTTTTCAAACTAACAGTTGACCGTTTTGGAAGAAACGCAATTGTTCTGGTTATATTTTGAGGTGAATATGTTGCGTCGCGTTGTACTTTGTCAGTTAAATGATGATGGAAGTAAAGTCATGCAAATCGTTAATGGAAAAAATCTTGATGAAAAGACACAAATGCAATAATATATTTACTCTTGAAGACAACATAACCAAATGATGTCATTTTTACTGTTTTACGAACGTATTACATCTATAAATTATGTAAGTCCTCAAAGAAAAATAGACTTTAGCATCTCAGACACAGTATGACGCGGCCATGTATGCCTGCATTGGGCATGGAGCAGTGTTGATATATAAGGGTACAGCTTGGAGGCTGGCAACATGTTGTCACCATTTAATAGTAACTCGACCTGGATGCTTTTAGTGACAGGTAAATGCCATGATACAATGTCTGTATGCCATGGACATCTTCAGGAATCAGTGGTCAGTATTTTAATATGGTAGGTTCACGCGATAGGTCCTACCATCCTTTTTACACATGGCTTTCCACAGAAAAATCAGAAATGAGATTATGATTTTTACACCCTTCCTTGTCAAAGTATCAAACACTTTTTGTACCAAATGATGGACGAACTTTCTGCACGTGCAAGACAACAAACTGAGGTTGGGCCAGCAACCCATATTTGGAGGAACGCTTTGATACATGATATCAATACGAAAATGAGGAAAGGAAATGTTGGTGTATGTACATGCTGGTTTAGAGCATGATATAATTAAACGACCGAAATATGCGCTTGCATATAAAGTGTTTGCGCAAGCAATGATTAAAACCCAGCACATACTACTACTAATAATATTACAAATAGACATCATAATAATAATGATAATGTATGTATGTATATTCTTTATTGCCTCCATTTTGACTGGAGAGATACAGTTAATACACAATTACATTATTTCAGTGATTTTCAAGTTACAGAAATAAATTTTACCCCCAAAAAATCATCACATTAGGGAGCAAAACTAATATATGTATATATATAAATATATATGTAAACTTAAACACACAGGTGTAAGGATACAAATTACAATTTGATTAATCTGGGGTTGCATAACTCTAACTCATGTAGAGCGCTTGCGCGACTTCCATTGTACACCTATACGTATAATTGCTAGGCACTCCGGATGTATTCAATACTCATGTATATTTTATAGCTTTTCTTTTTTCGGCCCATCTTACTTTATACATAAAACTCATGATAACACAACTTATCTCCATAATTTTCCTGCGTTTTTCCACCTCTATGATATCACACATACCACCAAATATAATGTATAGTTGCTCTTTATAACCAAGCTGGACAAAATCCGGAAACACACTACATATTTGTTGAAACAATCTCTGTCTTGAAAACTGATACTTGCTGCAAACCATGACAAAATGCTCAATATTTTCAACTTGACCACTATTACACATAGTACAGACACGGGATTGATTAGGCAGTCCTAAATATCTACCGGCATTTTCATTTAAGATATGTTCACCAAACATTAATTTTACTGTACTCGTAATACTTCCCAAAAATTGAGGTTTTTCTCGTGCAATTTGCCACCACAAATGTGGTTCAATATTAAATACCACGTTCCGAAATAATTCTAATTTAGTATTACACGTCACTGACAATTTCCATTCACGTTTTTCAGCTTCAAACACTTTTCTTTTCACTTCTTTCTTCCACACTAATTTGTTTGGAAAAACCCTTCCGAGATCTAAAATTTCCATCACTGTGTCTATAAGACCAAATTTCTCGAGATACTTTATAATAGACCCTGTTACAGTGCCATTCAATGTGCTTGTCTTATACCTGTATTGAAAAAGATGGTTCACAAGTATCTTTCTCTCCCTTGATGTAACTGGGAGCCTAAGCAAGTTACCACAGTAACACAATTTTTTGACAGCTATTTCTCCCTCCACGGTAATCCAACCTAGCGTGCACAAAACTCCCGCATTAGCTGCTTTCTCCGGTAGACTTTGGATCCGCCTGGCTGCTTTTCTATGGGCCACAGAGAGGGCGTCTATGTCTTTTTTACTCGGCAACCAGACCTCACTACCGTACAGCATTGTGGGTAAACATACAGCTTTGTACATTTTAGCAGCCGTTAAAGGGTTAATGCCGCCTTCTCCAATACCGAGACCAGTCATGGCATTAAGGGCTCTCCTACTTTTACCAATACGATCTTGTATACAATCATGCCAACATCCATCAATATGGATATTGACGCCAACATGTGTATAGGACTCACATTCCTGAATACATTCACTACCCAATTTAAATATGCGTTTCATTTTATTTTGTTTTCTTTCATGTTTATTTTCATTAAATACCATTATACCAGATTTATTTGAATTGTGCTCTAAAAGCCACAGAAAGCTATAATCATATACAATTTTAAGACACCCATTTAGGGACTGTTCCGATAACGCTAGAATTGTCATATCGTCTGCTACTGTTGGGGATGTTACATTAATATCATGAAGTGATAATCCATAGGAACTTTTCTCCAGAGTACAAAGTAGATCATGAAGCAAGACGGTGTACTGAAACATAGAAAGAACCCCACCTTGTCGAATACCTCTTTTTACAGGAAACCAACATGAAAAATGATCATTAATTCTAACACTGCTTTTGAGATCTTTGTAGTTCTCTCTCATGAGAATCCAACTCTTCCCTTTAATGCCTAACAAGTACATCTTGTACATCATTCCTTCAATCCACACAGTATCGAATGCCTTACGTGTATCTAAAAAAGCAACATACAATTTTTCGCCTTTTTCTTTAAAAAAACCGGCAGTTTCCTGAATCAGGAAGGTAGCGTTTAGGCATGATACTCCACTTCTGGTGGCGCACTGCAACGGATGAGGGTATTCAACCTGCCGTAACCAAACTTTTAATCTATTAAATATTACTGAGTCCCATATCTTTGAAAGAATTGTAGTCAAGGATATACCCCTGTAGTTATCCTTGCATAAGGGGTCTTTGTTGCCCCCTTTAAATAGAGGCAAGAGAACAGATTTTTTGAAATTGAACGGAATATATTCTAGCTTGACCATAGCTCTGAACACATTCAACATCACATGTATTAATGTTTTACCACCATATTTAATATGTTCTCCGGTAATTGCATCGTAACCACCAGCTTTACGAAGATTAAGCTGTTTACATATTGTTTCAACCTCGTCAAAGGTGATCAAAGAATAAAAGATAGGGTCTTTAACATCAACACTTATTCCCTTTTTATGCATATTTTCCTCAATGACGTGAATTTCATGCTCAACTTTTACTTTATTTTCCATGTCATCTTGATCAACATTATTAGACGGATCCCCTAAATCTTCAAAATGAGCAGCCCATGCTTTACATATGTCTTGGTCTTCATACAGAATCGTATCTCCTACTCTCAAAGAAGGGCTGCATGGTACATTCGTCTTTCTACTCATTTTAACCATACTCCAAAATGTTTTCTGGTCAATTTCGGTTAGCGAATCAATTTCCATGTAGAACTTTCTATCATTGTTATGTTTTGCCCTTCTGAGCTCACGTCTAAAATTCCTCTTTGTTTCTTTGTACCTACAATAAATTTCATTATTAGGATCTTTAGGTTTTCCTGCATTCTTATATTCTATCCACGCATCCATCTTTTGCTTTTTAAATTCATTAACACATTCGTTCCAGTACGGTTTTTGGTAGTGTCTATATTTAGAAGTAGGAATATTTTTTTCGGCTGTCTCTTTCATGATTCTGACCATTGAATATACCATTATGTCAATATCATTATTATTTTGTATTGGTTTCGAAGGTAACTCTTCTAGGAGTAGTTGTTCTTTTACCTTATTAGTGTACCTCTCTATAATCTGTTCACTATCTAAGCTAGACCACTTCAAATATTTGTTTCTACTACATTTATATGCTTTTGGAATATTCAGGCTCTGAAATTCAGCGCACACAGGCATGTGGTCTGATAAATTCAGCATACTGTCATCCTCTACATAGCACCCTTTTAGACATTCATAGAGTCGAGGTGAGGTAAATATATAATCAATACATGATCTGCCTCTTGCATATGACACGAAAGTATGGGCTGCCGATATGGCTTTACTAGATGTGTTTAGTGAAATTAACCCATTTCGTACCAAAAACTGGTGTACCAGATAGCCCATTCTATTTGGGGAGTCAAGACCTTTCGGACCTCCAAGATAACCCAATTGTGCGTTCATGTCACCTGCAATAATAATTTGACCAACCGTTGAATATGATTGCACAATTTCTTCCAAAGTATCTAAGACCTCCATAAAATAAGGAGACTGTTGTACAGGCATGTAGACACCGAATACAAAGATGTTTTCACAATTGTGGTCCACTCGTACTTTAATACCACACACGCGATCTAACATAATATCTTTGATAACGGTAACATTTCTGTTAAAATTCTTACGCCAAAAGATGGCAACCCCTCCTTTACCTCTGCCCGAAGACCATCTACTTGAGTCAAGCTCTGAGCATGCTTTGGCATGCACGTAAAAATCTTCATGAATATTTTCAAGCCTAGAAAGTTCGCATGGGTACAGCCAGTGTTCGTTTACAGTCACAATATCATTTTTTGCAAGAATCTCCTTCAAGAAAGGCTCAGATGAGGTAAGGCCGTTCAAGTTAAAAGTAGCAATGTTCAAGCTCATGAAAAGTGTAAATACATATACAGTAATGAACAAACACATATACATATGATACTTTTTGCTGAATGCACACATAGTCAATGGAAATTTTGTGGTCAAATTAACTAGATAGTATATGACACTGAATAACTTTGGTAGGTAGTACATCACACAAGCACCACTGACAAGAAGCCAATACATGTACCAGTTTCTCATGAGTACCTTCAGAGTTCAACTCCTGCACGAATTTTATTGTGAACATTGTATACTCTATTAAACTTTAACATCCCAACCATCATGGGAATAAGTTCCTCCTTGTGCCCAGTTGTGATTTCCACCTGAGTGGCGATCACTGTACTGTTCCTGACTAGGATAATCATGATAATCATGATAACGTCTGTCATATCTCTTGTTTGAATACCACGCGCGGCAACGTATTCCATCAGGCCAGAAGGTATCCTCAGTTAATATTGATACGTCCGAGGTTGGTACAGTTATCTTGGCCGTCGTAATGTCTCTACCGTTACGTGGCCTCAAAATGACACACCCAACGAGTCTAATATCATGGGTAGCCATGTGTTGCCTAATATCATTTATAGATGTATCGACTGCTACTCCTACCAGGGCCATAACTTTTGTATCAACCCTGGGCAGACCTCTGAGTTTTGAGCTTTGCTTATCATGACTTTTCAAATGAGAGTTCGATCTCAAGCGAGTGTCGCTTTGACTGCTGCTGTCAGCTAAGCTATTCGGTTTGTCATTCTTTTTCATGTTCCTGTATTTATTTTTACTTAACCACTCTTTAAAATGCCCATCCATGTTACTGCTGCCCACTCTCACAAAATCTGAAAACAATGTCTGCTCGGTGGCGTCTTTTCTGGCTGTTATGGGGACAACAGGAATGGGTTGTGTCGGGGCTCCTTGAGGGGCTTTCACTTTGGCTGGGGGATGTCCACTAAGTTCAGAGGTCAACTGAGTTACATGCGTACCACTGGGGGTAGACAATGATCTTTGTTTTACCCGAGCAGTAGTTTTAAGTTTTTCAGGCACGGCTTTACTCCCATCCACACTGTTATTTCCCGGATTAGGAATTGTTTCTGATTGTGCATTATTTACTGGTTCTGTTCTTTCAGGCCCCTCCTCGTGTGTTTTCTCGGTTGGCGTACTTTAGTTTTTCACAGTTTTGTCGTTGACTTCTTGTACAGCTGGAGGCACGTCTGTCTGGGTCGCTATTTCACCACTTGTGTCCATTCCCACTATGTTTTGCACTTGGGCCATTTCAACCTGATATTTCAGTTGTAAATTTTCTAAATCAGCCTTAAGGGTTCTATATGAGGCTTGGATTTCCTTTATTTCTTCCTTAAGGGCAATATTCTCAATTTTCTGTGCGTTTAACTCAGCTTTGATAGTCACTATTTCACTTGCCAAATCACAAAAGGGTGCAGTGGGGTTTGAATTGCCATCGTTATCATGAAGCTGTTGTCTATTTCCCAATTCAACACTTGATGATGCTGTTCTCAGTCCCTTTCCATTAGAAATCACATCTTTTGGAAACTCGTTTTGCGCACCATGAACAAATAAATACAGACTGACCATATCTTCGGAAATCTTCTTTCCATTTTCTCCTCGTCTTTCTCTTAATCTCATGTTTTGGACCTCCTCGTCTCCCTCTTGTCTTTTATCGTCCACTCCAACTGAGGCAGTAAGCTTACCTCGAGCCAAATCGAACAAATTTCTCCTTGTACGCTCCAATTTGACCTCATCAAAGTCTCCCTTTAGTTTCTCTATAACTTCATACTTTGGTTTGATCAAGCTTGTTTGAAGTATATCCATTAAATCTACCATATTCTGATCATTTTGGATACACTGATCACCTGTCGCATTTGAAATAGCCGCCATCTTGTCGTAATAATAATAATAATAGTAATAATAATAATAATAATAATAATAATAATAATAATAATAATAATAATAATAATAATAATAATAATAATATTAATAATAATAATAATAATAATAATAATAATAATAAGTAGATGTCATTATTCTGGTACACACAGTCAGAGTTCCCTTTATTCTTCCCTCGGTACCAACACATGTAAACCTCGACATGGTGTGGCAAGCAAATATGACATACCAGGTGTATATAACAGGTCAAGTGTACTGATATTTCAGAAGGCGTCCACCTGACTGTTATACAGGAAGACGCGGTCACAGACAAAAGCACAGGCGTCCATCCAGCACAGACACAATTGAAGTTTTCTACGCCAGTCAGGGATGTGATGTTGAACCTGACACGGAACAACCGAATTAATACAGACGCTCCAGTGTTTGTGGAGGACCAAGAAAGTATCCACCACGTGTCGCTAGGAGCATTGGTGAGTGCCCCAGTGGTTGCTGTCTAAAGATACATATATCCACATGACCTTGAATCTGATTTTTACATTCACTAAAAGCAACACACAAACTCGATGAACGCTAAGACACAGGACGGATCATTTAGGTAGAAAATAAACTAAACTGAATCGATGAACATTTTCGTTAAATACGTAAACCACGTACTCTCAAACCCACCAATTGAAACAGGCTAGCCAGTTGGTGTTCAGCCGATACATCAAATCTGAAATCATATCACAGGTAACCGTATTACTTTCTAATGTGGAGCCACCTTGCGTGAACTTCTTACAATAATGCTTTCATCTGTGTCACAAACACAAGGTGTCTCCAGGGAGTGCAGGGCAAAAACTTGATTTATCATCCATAACGGAGGAGCAATATTCTACCTAATGCTGGGCACTCAATGAAATCTTCAGGTCAAACTGAATACATCCCTATTGATTACTATGTACGTCAATGGGGATTGCAATGCTA
The DNA here is from genome assembly GCA_964020975.1 of Hermodice carunculata. Lineage (NCBI taxonomy): Eukaryota > Metazoa > Annelida > Polychaeta > Eunicida > Amphinomidae > Hermodice > Hermodice carunculata. The sequence continues at coordinate 31,876,970 of OZ026620.1, forward strand.
ATTCACATTTTCAACTTCTCCACAATAATTGGCCAGATTCACATCAAACTTGGTGAGAATATACATCGGGTAGGTCTCTACCAGTTGTGCTCAAATGGACATGCCCCAGTGATTTTGGAATTTTCATTAATTAATTAATTAATTAATTAATTAATTAATTATTTATTTATTTATTTATTTATTTATTTATTTATTTTGTTTTTTAGGGGGGGGTAATCTTTGCATGCCTGCTTGATTACAATGTTAGTCAATTGGGTGTGCAATGCTAGTCCCATTTTGACTTCTTCAAAACAGTAAGCCAGATTCACTTGAAACTTTTGGTACAGGTACTCCATAGATTTGGGGATTTTTTTTTTTACATGATAGTGGATGACCTTCAAGTCATTGGTCAAGGTCAAAATGCCTTGCACAATAAAATGGTTTCCCTGCCACATCTTCAAATGGGTGTGGTTAAAGTCCATCAAACTTTTTCATCATTTACCACGTGAGACTTCCCTAAAATTTGGAAACTGATGACCTTGAGGTCTCAGATGAACGTCAAGCTTTCCACAGACGAATGGTGTGCTGTTAAAACGGTGGCCTCTGGTGTAGAGGTGCCTGCTCGAGGGAAGCATAATGTCTTTTGCACGAAAAATGTGCTTGTAGTTTAGATATATTCGTCTCCTGTGTGTCTCCAGGGACCATATTCACAAAGAGTTTAATCTGATCCTGTGTTTAATCCTGAAATGAAAATCAATGTGCGTTTGATCCTTGAACTACTGAATCGTTGGCTTAATGTTTGATGTAAACTTGCAGGATTAACTAAACTATATTTTGCACTGTAATTGGATCTTTGGAATTTAATTTTTCATTTTATTGAATAAATCTTGAAGTGTTGATCAAACAATGAGCCAAGGATTAATTATTTTAAGGGCTCAAACCACATTGATTTTAACTTTGGGATTAAAGTTGGGATCAGATAAAATTCTTTGTGAATATGGCCACAGAAGTCTGCATACTACACATTTCTAAACCCTGAATAAGTCTACAGCTCTAATCTACTTGGAGCCTGCTCTATTACTGCCTCGATTTCCCACTTCTGTCCATCTGTTGGAATATGTCTCCAATCCATGCCATCCATGTATAACCAGTCCCCAGTAGCTTCTGTCATTTTTTATGCAGGACTATGGATAGTTGACCTTAAATTTAATATGAACTATATGCCGCAATCTAAAGCATCATACAATGTCACTGCCAATTTTGATTCAATTATTTCCTAGTGTATTCACGGCAAAATAAACTTTGTTTGTTACCGATTTGTGTTTAACATGATGTTATATTACCTGTTCCTAGTCTCATTTATGATGTGATAAATAGTTGAGTCAGATTTGATCAGTATTCATGAATTTGTTTCATCTAGTTTTTCTCTGCCATTTAAACCACAAATCACCACCTATTGCATATGCAGCACCACAAATAAGTTTCTGAGGAAATCATGCATCCCACGAATTCCATGCCATCATGCAGGTTCTATATGAGTAAAGTGCAGATTTTCTTTTGCCTTGCACTATGAACAATATTTAACGTCAATGCAATGCCATAGTGGGTCTCCCACCCCCAAATTGGTACAAATTGTTGCATAACACATGTTTCTAGCTTATACATGTCTAAAGTAGTGAACTCTGAGCAGCAGAATTAACATTAGACTCTGGCTACTTTTTCAATTGTCATTAAAGAAATAAAGTATTGTATTATTGTGGTTAATGATGCCTGAAGAAAAAAAATGTACAGCAGCATCTTGGTTTTTAAGAGTCAAAATGGCTGCCAATTGTCAAAATAACCCCCAAAATGGATTCCTGACCCTCCAATAGGCCAGTTTGGACAATTCACACTTCCCCTTCTGTGCCAAAGCTAATAAAGTATGTACTACTTTCTCTCAGGTACTATTTAGCATGATCTATGCCAATTAGAGGACTGTGAGCACTATTAATGACATAGTATTACCAATGCAGTGCCAGAGCTGAATAACCCCCTAATGGAAACCTGACCCTCAAATTAGCCAGATGCGACTACCTACACATTTCCTTCCCTTCCCTTGTTAACAAATTATGTTTTACTTTCTTTCAGGTGCTAATTAACATAATGTATGCTAATTAGATGAGTATGGGCATAGAGACAAAGTCCCCCCCCCTTTTTTTTTTTTCATTTTGCTCCAGGGAACACCTGTGCCAAGTGGGACCTTGCACTGAAAAATGCACTGTACATCTTTTAGAAAGTTTACTAACAGTAACCGATTGCCGCAACCCAACACACTTTGGGCTGAACTGCAAGTGAAAGCGCTAGCGGCGGTAGGCGGCGATGTGGGCATCGCCTCCGTCGCCAATCACCGCTGAGCCGCCGTTGGTCGCTGGGCGCAGCTAACACGTGAAAAACTCAGCCGAGCAGGTTAAGTTGTGACTTCGTGCAATTAAAAAAGCCTGGCTCTAAACTGAGTGCACGAAATTTTCGGCCATCAACGAAAATGAAAAGAAAAGAATATAACTTGGGGAATCCCCTTTCTTCGGTTGGTGCTACTCCATTTGTAAATGTTACCTTATGAAGTTTAAGAATTGAAAAAACCTAAACGGTAATAGCGTTTACTTGCAAATTCAATCAAATGTGTAAAGGGCAATACATTGATCCCCTGAATCCTTGTATACAGTTTTGCTTCACAAAGTCTCGAGAATTTTTTTGCTGAATGTTTCTGTTGTATGCTTATCTGGAAGCGTTAATCAGGCCCATGGAATAAAATGCCACTAACATAGTACAAACTAATTTTACAATCTGTAGGGTACATTCAGATGGAAGGGAACATGGACAAAACTGAACATGTACATTTTTATTGGCTGACATACAGAACATGGATACAGTGACCAATTTTGATCAACTGTCACGCGCTCGTCAAGTGAGCCCCGCCAACTTCATCACAGTTGAATCACCCTCATATTGTTTGCATGTTTGCGTGGTACATCGTCCAAAGGCCATGAGAAGAAAGGCTCCATTTTTGGCAGCATTATTAGTTGCAGGTGTACTTCTTTTTTTGATATTGATTTTTTTATTTGTATTACGTCGGCTGTGACACAGCCGATCTCACGATATCTGACCTCGGCGACGTCATTGAAGACAAAACCCCGGGAGAACGAGCACACAAAGTCCATGTGGTTGTCTAGATGTTTCTGATCTCGCAGCCAGGTAATGTTTCAACCGCCTAACCCCGTCACTATCCAGGATCAATTCCGTCTTTTTGTTCAGTTTCATCATTTTGTCTGTTAAATTTTATTAATATTAACATTACCAAGTCTCTATAAAATTATTTTGATTGCTTTGCCAAGTTTGGCTATTTCGTATGATGATCATGATGGAGAGGGGGGAGGGGTGGTTTAAACATAATATGGGTGATGAGGAGGATAATGATTTTACCATCATCATCGTCATTATAGTATGTGTACCTGTTTCACTTCACATTTTGGTACGGGCGTTACATTGATGAGAACTTTGAGCTGACTAATTTTGTACACCATCCAGCTTATCTTGGAACCAACAAGGGTAACTTTAACGACGTCTAAAACGATAGATTTGATATTGACAAACTCTGCTGATAAACATTCATGCACAGGGGTCTACGAATGTGGAATCAGTGACCATTTCCTTATTTATACAAATATAACGGCTCGGGTCAAGAAATATGAAAGTAAAACGGTAAAAATACGTAGTTATAATAATTTTGACAGGGATCGTTTTCTGTCTGATCTGACTGAAAGTGATGTTTTAAATGATGTTCACAAAGAGGCAGATACAGAAAAAGCATGGTATACTCGGCGATTAGAATTTGATCGAATTTGTAATAAGCATGCCCCAATTCGAAGCATAAGAGTGAAAAGTCGATGGAACCCGTGGATGTCACGTGATATTTTGAAATTGATTTACCAGCGCGAGTACCTGCATAAAAGAGCACTAAAAGAGCAAAGCTCGAGTTTATGGGAAGAATATCGCAAACTTCGAAATTTGGTTAATGAAAACATAAAAAGGACCAAAAAGGTGTATTATGATTCGGCAGTTACTCAAGCTTTTACCAAAAGGAAATGTGGTCTTTATTGAAACATCTTATACCATCAAAGAAACGTGACAACCATGTTCCTCCCGACCTTACCCCAGATTCCTTTAACATGTATTTTACAAATATTGGCATTGAATTGGCTCGGAAATTCGACAAAGAGTTCCATGAGAATTTGCCTGATTCAAAATGTTATCACACTCAGCAACGACATATATTCAGCCCTATTACGAATAACCTTGTACTCACTAAAATGCTTGCTTTACCTGAAAAAAGTAAATTAGATGTTATGGGTATGGATACAAAACTACTATCAATAGCCGCCCCGATTATTTCGTCAATGTTGACACATATATTTAATTTGTCTCTTAGTACTGGGGTTGTACCTACTGACTGGAAACTTGCAAGAGTTGTACCCATTTACAAAGATAAGGGAAGTCGACACGAACAGGCAAATTATCGACCAATTTCGGTCCTTTCGCATATAAGTCGGATTCTAGACAGTCATGTACAATGTTTTTTAATGAAATTTCTCATTGAAAATAAGCTAATAACAAAGGAACAATCAGCATTTTTGAAATTCCATTCGACCCAAACTGCGTTGCACACCATGGTAGATGACTGGCTAGAACGCCAAGATGAAGGAAAAATCACTATTGCGGCGTTTTTGGATCTCCAAAAATGTTTTGACACCATAAATTATGATATCTTATTACATAAATTGAAAAGTTATGGTGTACATGATAAGGAACATTCCTGGTTTAATTCTTACCTTCAAGGTAGATCACAAGTCGTATCTGTCAATGGAAAAGTTAGTGGAAAAAGCAAAGTACGCATTGGCGTCCCTCAGGGATCTTCCTTAGGGCCCACTCTGTTTCTGATTTTTATTAATGATTTGCCTCTAAGTCTTACAAATTGTAAATGTCACATGTTCGCTGATGACACCACTGTGTACGCCAGTAGTCCATCTTTTCAGGAAGCACAACAAAACTTAATTACTGATCTCAATGAGGTATACAAATGGTATTGTGAGAACAAACTCACCATGAATGTTGAGAAATCAGGGGTTATGGCTATAGGGACAGAAAGAAGATTAAAAGATCAAGAACTATGTGTTACTATAAATGATCGCCTTTTGAGGCAAGAAAAGGTGGTAAAATTACTTGGAGTCCAAGTAGACGCAAACCTCAAATGGGATATGCACGTGAGAGAAATAGTCAATAAACTGTCCCCTAAGATAGGACTATTAAGTAGGCTCAAGCATATATTACCCACAAATTTACTTGATGTTATTTATAAAAGCATAATACAGCCGATTTTTGACTATTGTGATACGGTCTGGGGAAACTACAATAAACAGCAACAGGGTCTGCTTCAAAGGCTACAAAATAGAGCCGCAAGAATCATTACAGGCAACTTTGATTACTACACAAGATCACAAGAATTAATAGATAAGATGGGATGGAAGAGCCTTGCTGAGCGGAGATCCATCCATACGGCGACCCTAGTGTACAAGTGTTTAAATGGTCAAGCCCCAGAGTGTCTCACAAACAAGTTCCGTTACAGCAACAGTATTCATGACCACAATACCCGTAACGCACGTGCTGGTAATCTACAGGTTCCCCGACCACACAATGAAAAGTTTAAATAGTCCCTTACTTTTAACGGCCCAGTGACCTGGAACAAACTTCCAGGTCAGGTGCGAGTGGCGGAGTCAGTACAGACATTTAAAAGAGCCCTAAAGAAATTGTGAAGGTGTATGTGCCGCTGTGGTTAATGAGTTATAACGATGTCTTTTTAGTACCTAGTCATGCATTTTAATACCTAGTCTTTTTTACCTTTTCAGTAGTTTTGTACACATTCTTAGTTTTTAGCCTTTTTTTATCTCTGTCAGCTAGTTTTAGTTCGTGTTTCTATTTACTCGGTAGTTGATTATAATTTTAGTCTACTTGGTTACTACATATGTTTTAGAAACATTTTTTAATCTACTTTTTTTCTTCAGCTTTTACTTCAATTACGAGTTCCATTTTTTCCATATTTGCATGATTGTGTTTTTTATGATATCTATGGTACTGTAACTGGGCCCCAAGGCAGAACAACCACTGGTTGATTGGGCTACCCAGTCTAAATATGTTCCAACAAATAATAAATAAATAAATACACGTGTGTGTGTGTGTGTGTGTGTGTGTGTGTGTGTGTGTGTGTGTGTGTGTGTGTGTGTGCCAATTTATTACGTCGCTTGTCAATACTTTTCAGGAATTTAGGAAAATAATGACTTTCCTTATAATGACAAACACAATGAATTCAAATTAAAATATTGTGCAACTGCATTTGACAAACGTTAAATGGCACACAGTTATTTCATGTCTGTCAAAGCAATGTGGCAGATGTTGTTAAATGGGGCAGAAGAAAAGCTTTTGGGCACGGCTGATGAAATGCAAGCTCTTGACACTTTAGGCCAGCACACTTTGGCAGTCTTTGAATTTATTATTCATTATTTATTTAATTATTAGGAATAATTTGCAATTCCCATTGCTGTGTTTCAGGATTTTGCCGTCTATACAGATACGGGGAATTCCGCTGCAATTTCAGTCCTGTTTGATCACAGTACAGAACAAAAAAGTTATGTATGTGTGATTTTTTTTAAGTCGTATGTATTATCTGTAATTGCGAAGCTCGCATAAAGATATTTCCAATTGTTTTTACAAAGTTTTTTTTTCCACTAATATGTTTTGCATCATTTATGTACATTTCAAAATGGACAATACATCAATCCATATTTCTTTGTATTTGCTTGCAACGCATAATTATAACGTGTGATATTAAGGGTTTTAAATATGCGCTGTTCGTTTTGTGTCCGTACTTTCCTGACTTGTATACGATTGATCATTTTCCGTCACAGAGTGGAATCTTTTATATCGGTGCCGATGAGTACTTGCTAGGGCCTGCTACACGGGACCATCTCCGGGCAAAGAGGAGCACCCTACCGGGTGAAAGCTTCAAAAATGTCCACGTGGTCGAGAAAAGAATTGTCACTGCGCAAATGTCCAGAGGAGATGCAAGTATGGATTTTATTTCCAAATTTGCTGGTCTGCAGATTAAGAGTACTTGCGTAAAGTGAAACGGTGGTTAAGTTCTGCTCATGAAATTGAGGTACAAAACACATTGGAAAGCCTTGACGTCAGCAAAGCCAAAGGGCCCTGACGAAACAAGCGCACGTTTGTTGAAGGAAGGTGCCCCAGTTATTTCAAAGTCGCTACCTAAATTATTTAACTTGTCGTTGGATTGTCAAAAATTTGCTTTTTAAGATAAAAAGCAAACGGGGTGCCAATTTTGAAAAAAAAGGTGTCCGAACTCTTGTCACAGCTACAGACCTATTTCCTTACTTAATATTGTAAGCAAAGTCTTTGAGAAAGTAGTCTTTAAATATGTTTTTAACTTCTTCCGGGACAATGCTGTTTTGCCCAAAAAGCATGAAGATGGTTAACATTTTGAAACATCTTCAATATCCTTTCGACAGAAATATCTGGAAACTCTTTATTTCTCCTTTATATGGCCATTTTAGAGTACGGGTCTGTCGTGTGGGGTGGGTGTACAAGTAGCAACTGCGAGTATCTAGAGAAGGTCAATTTAGCAGCAGCAGCAAGAGTCGTTACAGGAGCGACAGCTGGAACGAGTCACGATCAAATTTATCAGGAATCTAGTTTCGAAAAATTGTCAGACAGAAGAAGCAAAAGTAAACTAATTATGTTTCACAAAATTCTCAAGGGTGATGTAACCCCAAAACTCCAAACTTTGACAGAATTATTGCCAACTTCCGTCAGGCAACGAAACAGGTATAATGTGATATTTAGACACAATTTGTTTTTAATTCGCGCAGGAAAGACTTAATTCAATGCATTCTTTTTTCCCTCCTGCTGTTCATCTCTGGAACGATTTGCACCTGCCACTCGTGATGCCAAGTTTCTAGACCAATTCAAAATCAAAATAATCAAATTAAAATGGTCTCGCTAACTCACCTAGGTGTTTCTGTGGTGCTGCAAATGAGGATGTTCTTCATTACTTTTTCGAGTGTGGAAATTTTATTGTGGAACGAGATATATTGCAAAATAACGTAATTCAATTAGCTCCATTCACCCTGCAAACTGTATCATTTGGCTCTGAAAATTGTACTTTTCATGAAAACGAAAACATTTTTTACGCTGCAGGCTACAATCGTACATCAAATCCACAAGTAGGCCTGGAGCTGTTACATGATTTTTACAAATAGTGGTTATTACGGGTGGTGAAGTAGTGCCTGTTCATGATGGCATACCCCATTATCTTTCCCTGTGTGTGACGTCTTGTCCTGTCAACAGTTTTTATCATGTGGCATTGGCGTTCAATCTGTCTGTGTTTAGTGGTGTTTATTTGACAGTGGCGTTTCATTGATGTATCTTCGCCGACTTGGCGGGGTGGGGTATTGCGTCTGTAGCTTGATGGGATCCTGGGACCAAAAGTCCATCCTTTGCTATTCCTTCACTTTTCCTCTTTCTTGCTTTCCTCTACAGAAACAAAACAAAAACAACCCCCCCCCCAAAAAAAAAAAATAAAAAATAAAAAACAAACAAAACAAAAAAAAAAAGAAAAAAAACAAAACAAAAAACAAAAACAAAAGCAAAAATAAAAAATGAAAAAACAGCAACCTCAGGTGTGGTTTCGGTAAGAATTCTTTCACAGTTAATACATGTAGAGGTGTAAGTCGTGACCTACTTTTTGGTGACCTATATCTACTTCATTCAAAATAGGGGTATGAAACAAAATTTTCCGTATTTTCCCTAAATGACCCGAATAAATATAAATTGGTGTGAATAAACAGCCGTATATGGAAAACTACATTCCATTTGTACATTTAGTTCCGTCGGAGTTATCTTCGATTGGATTCAGATTGAAGGAAAAGGTCATATAGCTCCTTCTGTGAAAATCCTTTTTGTAAACTGTTATTTTTGTGAACGCTTTCTCTAAAAATCAGGCGACTTTCAAAACTGTTCTTGCGTCATAATATTACATGGTGACTGTAGTCTAATTAGTGCAATTGTGCACATGACGTAACACCGCCAACAAGTTCAAAATTATGCAATTCGGAGGGAATTCAAATGTTAGTGTATCATTGTCACTCACATCTTTAAAACTAGTACGAATGGCTAATCAGGCATTCATTCACTTATCATTGAATAAAAAAAAATAGATTGTACCATCAATTTCAACACAGATTGCCGTAAACGTTCCGAATATAAGTATTGTTTGAACATCTTCACATCTCATCCAAAATAATAAAAAAAATCATCCTCCTCATTCATGTAATGAAAATTAACAAATATTAAACAAATAGAATTTATCATTTCTAGACACGGATGAGACAATTTTGAGCATGACATTATGTAATAGAATTCGTCACCAATATCTGTACATATATGGCAAATTCGTTGGTAAAGAGAAAAAATTATGTTTAGACGTTCGTGTCTGCCGGTTTGAATGGGAAGGTTATGAGCGCTAGTCGAGTTAAACGTTTTATTACAGTAACATTTTTCGTGACATAAAGATGTATTTCAAAATCAGAATTGTGTTTCAATTAAGCGTATGCTCTTAGTTTCTTTTCGGGTAACAGATTCATTTCCATTGCTTAGTCAACTTCTCTTTGAAAAATTTATTAAAGACATTGTGAGTAAAATCATCGAATCCGTACAGCTATAATTCCAAATATCACCAGGCCCAATTATGTCCAAAGATTCTTTCAGTGTGGGTAACCATGAAGAGTTGTTGATAATGATTAGCTCCAAATTACATCAATAGGTATAGTTTAATAAGGTTTCTGGACCTGAACATGGATATTGACCGGATTCACTTATTACTGATGTGTTACAAGCTTTTCTATAAACACGTCAAACATATTTTAAGAAGCTTAAATGCAATTTTTCAAAATCATATTTGAAATAGCCTTTTAGATCGTTTGGTGGTAACAGTTTGTTGGTTGAACAATATATGCACCCCAGATTTCACACGCATATAGGAAAGTAGGAGCAATAGTTTTTCGAAAAGGTGCACATGTAGTCGTATATACACTTGATTAATGTGTAAATTCTTTTTAGTCTTACCAATACTTTGATTGCTTTGTCACACAAATGTTTTATTGTTCCTGTCAAATTTTCATTTGCTGAAACTTCAATCCCAAGATATACGTAACTTTTCACTACTTCAAGATCTTTGCCACAAGTTTGAAATTTTCCACGAATCAGTTTGCCTGTTTTATTCAATATTATTACCTTGGATTTATGGACACCAATAGATGGCTCCCAATTCATGTAATACTCAGACATTTTATCTAAGCAACGTTTCAATCATGTTTTAAATTCTGAAACCAAAACGAAGTCATCTGAAACACAATAAACAGTTTAGGTTTTCGTTATACAAAGTAACGGAATCGCAGTCATGGTCAAACATTTATAGCAGATCATTTCGATATAGATAACAGTGTGGGACTTAAAACGCAGTCCTGCTTTACTCCATTCTTCATTGACATTTTGTTTGATAATCATGTCCGAAATTTGATGTGAACATAATAATCAAAGTGCATTTCTTTCAAAATATCTAACATATATCCACAAATGCTTGTGATACAACACAAAAGTGTCACTATCAAGAGGAAAATTGCTTTTTCATTTGGGTGTACTCAAATTTTTACAACCGCGGTACATACCACGTTTTTTAAATACAGTCACACGTTTGAGCAAATATAACAATTAGGCATATTGCAAGTATCATTATACCTGCTTAAATAAATTTTTTCCATATGTAGCTAAACCACTGATCCTGCATGTGTGTCATTTGTCATTGATAGTAGATGGAAGCTAATTCATCACGGGTAAATAGACCCTGTTACACAAAGCGATGGTAATATCTGTAGGTAAATAAATTTCCAGTTTGTTGGTCGAACTTATTGACAGAATATTAAATGAAATGGACAAAGGAGACGTACCCATAAACATTTACATGGATTTATCGAAGGCATTTGATACCTTAGACCATAAAATCCTATTACAAAAACTACACTATTATGGAATAAAGGAAACAGGTCTGAAATTGTTTGAAAGTTATCTAAATAATAGGAAACAATTTGTGAGGATTGATAATGTGCAGTCTCGCTAATTAGATATAACGACAGGGGTACCCCAAGGTTCAATCATAGGTCCACTTTTGTTCATAATTTACATAAATGATATAACAGTGGCATCAAATTTATTTAAATTTATTATATATGCTGACGATACCACACTATGTAGTACTATAAATTTACTGAAAAAACAAGATCAAAACAGTGATTTTTCTCAAACCATTAATGTAGAGCTTGATAGAGTAAGTACATGGTTGAAGGTAAACAGGTTATCTCTGAATATAACGAAAACAAAATTTATGTTATTCTATAAGCCTTTAAAGAAAGTTTCTATTCCTTCTCTTGAAATAGATAAGGTAAAAATTGACAGTGTGGATGAATTTAATTTCTTGGGTTTAACATTAGATAAAAACATGAATTGGGATAAACACATACAGAAGATTTCTACCAAAATCTCCCAGAAAGTAGGCATTTTAAACAAACTAAAAAGGTTCCTTTCAATCAAAGTCCTCTTAATCCTATATAACTCATTCATACTTCCACATTTTAATTATTGTCTTCTTGCATGGGGATACAAAGTAGATAGACTTTTTTCTATTCAAAAACGAGCAGTGCGTATCATAAATAAGGCTGATTTTAATGCCCGTTCAGAACCAATATTTAAAGGCTTGAAGTTACTAAAACTTCAAGACATATATAAACTACAGCTCCTAAAATTTCATTAAAAATTAAAAAACGAGACATTGCCAGTGTATTTTAGAAACTTTCCACTTTTTCAAAACTCAAGTATACATGATTATAACACAAGAGGAAGGGTCAACATATTTATAACTAGAACTTCTCGTTTCTATGTGGATCAGTGTATAAGGCATCAATTGATTCATAATCTAGATGACACACCAGATATGATTAAAGATAAGGTTAGTACACACAGTATCCAAGGGTTTTCAAACTATATAAAAATTTATTATCTTGAAAAATATGAAAATGAATGTCATTTACCAAATTGTTACATTTGTAATTCTGTAAGGTGATTTTTTTTTAAAGCGGAGTGATTTAAACACACAAACTAGAGACCCAAATAGCATGTTCTTTCAAAAATTTAAATTATGATATATATTCCATCAGCTGATATAGACTTTCAATGAAAATTATCTGCATAAAGATAAATTAAGAGAAATTAAAATGTGGGTGGCTTGTGTGATAGCGGTCATTATATGACCTTAACACTAGTCTCCCAAATCAGTATATGTATATTGTGATATATCTCCAATATGTTTATGTATAATTTGACTATTTCTGTATCTTGATGCAATGTATGTATTCTGATTTGAATAAAAAGATTCCTGATTCCTGTTGGGTATCGTCATAAGGAATTTCCATTTTTGATGACAAAAGCAAATATTAGAAATTTTCTGGAAGTGTTCTATAAACAAATCTGTTCTAAAATTTGAGCTTGCATGCAAGCAGCAAATATATGCCTTCCTTTTTGCAATCGCATATTTTAAATAATGGATCAGTATGACCATTGTATTTACTGAAAAATAAAATTCTGACTACTTTCTTTTGCAATTTGATAGTTTTGGTACAATTAAATCCCCAGACTAGGATCTCTTTGTAAGTAATTCGTTTCAATTTGATCCAATTTTGTTGATGTGCTTATCTTTACAGGGTCATGGGCCAGAAAGGAAAGTTGCCAGAGTGGAAGAGAGGGTGTACATGCAGCATTCTTTCCCCCAACTGCTTGCGTTTAGCGATATTAAGTTATTGCCATATCTGTTTAATGTTAACAGCTGAGGTACCAATCAATTTAAACACCCAGACCGTCGACGCTAAGGTCTTCTCCACCCAAAATACAAGCAAGCGCGAGTATGGCATAGAGCTACTGATGGTCATAGACTATGGTATATATGAATGGTGAGTACACCAGTATGTAAATTCTGTTTTAAGCATCCCTAATAAAATCAGAACTTTTCAGTTTGTGTGCAAATTTCTTTTGATACATAGATGTATTCAAAAGATGGTCTGTCCCCATCCCAGGTATGAATGCCTTCAATGTATCCTGTGTCCTTTCAAAAGTCGTGTGCTCAGCGCATGTATGCTCAAAGCAGTTAAGTTAAGTAATTATAAAGAAGAACCATCAATTTTCAACGTCGTGTTTTCAATACAAAAAACGTCAACTTATTAAAATCCTGGGGGGGTGGATTTTTGGATATTTTTACACTTTTTACTATTCAAAATGTCATTCTCGATAAAAGATACATTTCTCAAACCAGCTGCATTCACTGTATGTATTTATTTTAGTTTAATGGTGATGTTTTAATGGAAGTATTTATCCACTCAAAATAGATAGTATCTGAAAGGTGATGTACCCAGCGTGAGAGGTAAATTATACATTATCATATGCATCACTGTAATTGACATCGCCAATGCATATGGCACATAGTATATCAGCGTAACACTTAAATTAGGCCTATATGTTATGTCCTTTATGCTTATCATCATCATCATCATCATCATCATCATCATCATCATCATCATCATCATCATCATCATCATCATCATCATCACTGTTATTCAGCGTATCAAAATTATAAACATGGATCATTTATATCGCAGGTGGTATTCTGGAAGTAATGGAACAACTCCAGCAAAGCAACAAAGTGACACCATCTCCAAAATTAAGTATTATTTTGCGCACATAGCTAATGGCGTAAGTATTCTCCAATGTATTTATATCGTTTTGGATGATGTCCTGTATGAAATGATATTTATATCAACATTACATTCATTACTTAACAACCAAGTGATGAAATTCGCAATCGGTTTAAAGTCAGGTGAAATAAAGATGGAAACTTTAAAACAAGGTTTTCGATAAGTATTTATCTTCACTAAGTAATTTCCTGCAGATAATTCATTGATGAATGAAAAATGATACCTGCTACGATTGTGTAACTTCAGTAGTTATTTCAGCACTCCGTCGAGGGGAACACCGTTTATCATGACAACATTAATTACAAAGTACATGTATCAAATTACGTAAAGATGGACACTTTTTTCATCCTAAGGGGATGTAATCTATATAATGGAATCGTCGTGTTTCAAATTGTCCCAAGATGAGATTAGACATATTTATTCTGGGTTATACCTGACAGATATCAACATGTTTCTCCAGCGTGACCTTGTTTTTGTACTGACACCTAAATATATATTGCCATGCAGGTTGATCTTCGATTTAAGAATATAGAAGAACCGGATTACGCGTTTTACGTCACCATCGCTGGTTTCTTCATTTCGACGGTACGGTCTGATGTGTGCCACTGCATTAGCTCAATTTGATTTTTCCAAGGAATCGGTGATGCCCGCATTCAAATTTCTGTTCTTAATGTATATACCAAAGCTGGCAAACACAGAATTCTGTGCAAATTGTTTGAGAGTTTTTTAATAATCAAAAAATTAATTAGTTTACGACGTCCAAATCTTGGAAACAATTGAAGGGCTTTATGCAAGAACATGTTAACTCGAGTTACAGGTTTTTGCCTATAATTGGCAGAATTTCAATCACAACTTCTCAATCTTTCTCCTGGCAAAATATTGAAGCATTTGGAGTAAAATTGTTAGGAAAAATTAGTGCAAGTACATGATAACTCGACATAAATGGCACACCCATATAAGCAACAGCTTGTTAAGAGTACATATCAGTTATATGCATAAGTTATTAAATGTAGAGTAACGATGTCTTCCATGCAAGTATATGAGAACTCAAAGTAACAAGCCCAAGCTTGGAGGCCCAAGCTGTCAACACGAGTTAACAGGTACTTGCACTGAGGTGAAAATAAATAACCTACATGCTATTTTGTGGATGAAACGTGGTATCTAGACATAACAATCACATTGCTTGTGCACATGAAGTTCACAACTCAACATAATGCCTAGCTGTGATTGGTCAGAAGTTCTGTGGGGCTGTTTTCTAGTGAAATCAGGAACAGAAAGCACATGGCCTTGAAAGTTTTATTCTTTGAAGTCACATTTTCTGTTGCAGGGTATATTGATAGCCCAAAATGTAAAGTATAAAACTGTGAAGTTTAGAAAATCTTAATAGTGTAATTCTATATATCAACATTTTGCATGGATTATATCCACGGTATCCCATTTTCAACTTCAAAGTAATAACATGGTATAAGTTCTTAACAGGCTTACCCATTGAGAAGTTGCAGAATTACTCACCAACACTAATGTACAAAAGTTTGACAATCAAATATATCATGTTATTGCACGTAGAAAAGGATTGTGGTCTCTTTTGGTAACTGAATATATCAAGTTTATGATTTCACCCAAAACAAATGCAGTGAGTTTGTCTGTTGTGCAATAACATGATAACTATTAAAAAATGATCTTTTTTCGCTAAATATAAATGTTTAACTCTGTATCAAACATTGTTTTCATGCAAAAACAGAAAATGAGTTGGAATAAGTTACATCCAATCATACATGTGATCTAGACTCTGAGCAAATCAATGGGTTTGTTCAGCAACTTCAAAGCCCGTTTTCTCAGTTTCATCAAAAGTGGACTTATCAAGTTCTTGCATTAAGCCCTTCAATTGTGCTTTTGAATTGGTTAAGAAAGCAGTTTCCCACATTTTTTTACGTTTTGCACCTATAGACTGGATAAAGTGTGTGGGCTTTGTGGAAATGTTAATAGTTAGATGCTACTTTTTTCTCACTAACGTAATAAATTCATGTACATGTTTGGCATTATCCGCAAATAAGTATCATAGCAAGAAGATTCATGCTGGCGAAATTGTTGCTACTCCTGTATTGATATTTTTTATTAACGACACGCATATTTCAGAATATGTTTCTTCTGTGTTCTGCACCAAATAGTTTCTATCACCCTTGTTGGTAGTACAAATCAGCGTCGGGAATTGGTTGGTAAATCGGGTATTAAAACTTTTGCCAATCACATGATAAACATACCGTTTGACAATTTGTACGGAATTCATAATTTTAACTTCTTATGTTTTGCCTTTTGTCCAATTCAACCCACTGCCCTTAAAAATGGGCCCACTTGTCTTTGCCTGTATGAATACGTCATACATGTACGTTTTATGTTTCCCATTTGGATATATGTGGCGAATGCCCACGCATTGGTCAAAAGCCGTGCACAAGATACCGGATTAAACGTTTTTTATGGCCAGTGTGCTATAATAACTAGCATTATAACAAACATTTATACCAAGGTTTGAAACTATAAGCACAAGATTAAACGAAAAAATAACAAATGCAAGACATGTAAAACATGCTACGAAACAATCCAATGAAACATAATGAAGATGGTATTATAATTTTGATTATCCTTTATGGATGACATGCTTGAAATTTAAACAGTTACAGTTCTTTAGTTTGTCCATTGACTAAGGCTAGATTCTTTTCTGTGTTCGTTTGTGAGACTTTTCTGGATTATGATCTCCAAATGTAAAAAGATTTCTGAATGTAAAGACATTGTGCAAATATCAGTTGCACTTGACAATAAAATTAAAGTTGCTGGATATACGCCAAATCTTTTATACACACACACACACACACACACACACACACACACACACACACACACACACACACACACATATATATATATATATATATATATATATATATATATATATGTATATATATGAATATATATATGAATATATATATATATGCATATATATGTACATATGTATGTATGTATATATATATATATATATATATATATATATATATATATATATATTTGTGTGTGATAGTTGTAACTGTATACCTAATGTGGAACTTCCACTATGCGCCATACCTGCATTCGCCAGAGTAAGTATATGATATATAAACTGATGAAGGAATCTTCAGCAACCTATGTCAAAGTACGTATGGATTACAATGTAAAACTGGCTCTTAAGAAGGCCTTAATAAATGACAAAGGGAGAATGACTTATTAAAAATGAGATCATTTGACCGAAACAAAATGCTCACCTTGCTCTTGGAAAACAAACTGAGCCAGTGATGATGAGATGTCATTGTGAGATGGGACACATAAGATATCACCTGTTTCTTAAAACCTTTATGTATATATTGGACAAAAGCGAAATCTGCCGTGGACCTCTATAGGGAATGTGTTATTGGTGATGGAAAACAGGTAGTAGCTACTGTTACAAGCTGGCTGTTTGGCTAGATATCTGATTCAACTGTGGGAATAGAAGTTGTTGGTGTCACATTAAACTTTTAGGGCGTTGTGTTATACATGTCTACAACTCTCTCAGCCACATACATTTCTTTATCTCGTACATTCCGACTTTTTGTTTTATTTTTCTCAAACATGTTGATGCCTCGACTGCTGATATGCGGCTTCTGTCCTATATGAAAGTGTGTAGCTTTATCATCCATGACACAGAAACGAAGAAGATAAAGCTCTACATAATTGGCATGTGCATCAAGAATGCTTTTGGACAAGCTCAGTGGCAGTGGAAAGAACGGAAGAAGAAAGAATACGAAAAGTTTAATTCTAAAATCCCCTAAATTTTGTAACCGGGCATATGCATACAATTACTTGAAATGGCACATTTATATGTGCATTTCTAAGTATAGTTCCATCGTCAAAACATCAGATATATCTATGACGTATGTGTGGCACGAGAACTCACTCGCTTTGTAACAGGCTTGACACATTTTTACACAAGCTGCGTGATGGAATCAGAAGGGCAAGATATCAGAACAGGCTACATCAAAATGAAGGCCTGCTTTGAAAAACTGTTTTCCACTCACTTGCTGCTCTGATGGCTTTTCATGTGACAAAGCGTTGTAAAAAAAAGAGCACTTGCTTCATTGTGGCAATCATTAACCTTCATGAAGACATTTGATGGATTTCCATTATCTTCTTTACAGACTCCGCAGGCATCTCCCTGGACTGAGAGTCCGGAGGTCAAAACGGCTGCTTCTCCACGCCCTCTTGTGGATGCAGGGAAAATGTTGAGCAAGTTCAAGGATTGGAGTGTGCAGAATCAATCCAGTTTTCCAACGTTTGATCATGCTATGCTTTTCACTCGGTAGGCTACGTTAAAATTTCAGTACTTATGATTTGTGTTATATATATATATATATATATATATATATATATATATATATATATATAAGACGACGGGATTTTGCAGGCAAAACTTAATATGATAATAATAATAATGATAATAATAATAATAATAATAATAATAATGATAATAATAATAATAATAATAATAATAATAATAATAATAATAATAATAATAATAATAATAATAATAATAATAATAATAATAATAACCTCCGAAACTGGGGAGAAATCACAAATGAATACATTGATACAGAATGCAGAAATCAAAAATACAGTATACAATTGCACTGAAATAAAGATTATGTATGTTTTTTTCACATAAAATATACTGTTTGCATCTCTAAGGATCCTTTCCTACAAAGACTTCATGACCCATATACAAGTACATATATGTAAAATATGCGGTCAAGTTAATCGTGGGTGAATAGTATGCCACGGACAAATGGAAAAGAAAAATTTAGGGGTCCAGGAGCTTTTCCATGTGGGACAAGGCAGAAACACCCGCACTTATATCGGAAACGGGGATGGTGTAGAAATTTAAAGGAAGATTGCCGAATGTTATCTTAAAATACGTGACATGATATATAATTAGTGTCAAGTTTATATGAAGACTCAATCTATAATCTAAAAACATCTAGATACTAAAATAGTGAAGGTGTGTTCCTCGGTCCACGGTTTGACAAAATTATCATGAGATATGGGATAGCGGAGAGAGTCAATTACTCTTCCTTCATGTCGAGTATCGGAGGAAAAGAGAGTATAACGACAGTTAGAGAAGGCTACTTCCATAAGGGAATAAACAAAATCAGTTATCCTGCCAACAATAGTGTCACTGTTTAAATATCCATGCACCATGTATTCAGCAAGTCAGTGGGCATAAAAACCTAATGGGGGGGTCACTTTAAAAATACGCTGAAAGAGAGAGTGACCATTATCCTCAACACGGCAGATACTACATGGCTTTATAAATGAAGAATGATGATGCCTTTTTCCAATGCCTCGATAGTGTTTGACCAGATACCCTTAAGTCCACTCAAGATCTTTCATACACATGTTTGACACCCATGTAGAATCAACAAGTACTGGAGAACAAATAGTTGCACATATCGTCCATTCAATACCATACAGCTGTATGTGTACTTGAAGCAGATACTACAACAATGTTACTGAAGCGACCTCTGTGAGCATCCCACACATAGAGTAAAGGTGGCTCAAACCGATAATGAAAAAAGTGACGATGTAGTGCATGTGGTGGTGTATTGCAGGTCCTGAGACAATGTAAATAGTTTTTGCTGAATTGGAGGCAGTTATTGGGTCCGTATAGGTACGTTTCTTTCACGTGTAATTTCATGTTGTAGCTAATTATGTGACATTGCTGATTGGCGCGGTTTACAGAATGACTTTGAAGAGTACATTTAAGTGTCATATTTAAAAATAACTCATCCAATTTGGATATTTATGTTCTGCAATGATCTAACAATCACCTACGTAAAACATCATTATGTACATGAAAATCAGTTATACAAAGATTCAATCTGGGAGACTTAGAGTATAACTTACATGTAAGGAAGCCAATATAGAAATGGTCAAACACTAAAAACAATCCAACCAGAGGTACCTTTTCATATTAGAATAGCTTATCACAACATCAGATAATTTCTGATCATATTTTTTCAAATTTTAATGGGTCACTGGCAAATGATATATCTGTGAATTTGCAAGGATAAACTTTAAAAAAAAAAAAAGGGGGGGGGGGGGCTGCACACCTTAACTAAAAGCATCTGTCTCTTATAGCTCTGTCTGGTCCTACCAGGAACAATGACTTTTTAGCGCATAAGTAGGCAGACAAATATAATGCAAGTTTGTCCTTCGGGCCAAGTTTATCGGTAAATGTATTCTATTTACCAAGGTTCAAGCAGTTTGTCAGTGTGTGTGTGTGTGTGCGTGCGTGCGTGCGTGCGTGTGTGTGTGTGTGTGTGTACTTTTACATGTTTACGGACTCGGCCATCTCATCTGGTATGGGGACAATTACAGGCGGTTCCGGAGGTAGCCCCTGAATTGGTTTATATATATATATATATATATATATACATGTTTTCATCTACATATCAAAACATCATGGCAAAATTAGTGGATTGATTGACTGGGCTGGCTGATTGATGACGTTATATCTCATAAGCTCATGTACTCAGCACACACTGTACTAAGCGCTGGCAATGAGTGAGGGGAGGAATAGTTGGGGGGGGGGGTACTCTCTACTTTTTTTGATAGGGGTGTGCAGCTCAGATTTCCACAAACCTACCCTTCATCAGGGCCCCCATTCCAAGAAATCCTGGACCTTTATTAGGGCACACCAGGTGGCCAACGCGACAGACTAGCAGCGTAATTATAATTATCACAGTGTGCAATTTGATCGCGGGAACGAATGAAAGTGATTGCCTTGACCGGGGGTCTTGATAAGGGCCGTCTGATTTTTTTTACGACCTTAATTAGGGGCCCTAGTTTAAATATTGGACCTTCGCTAGGGAGATTCTTGGCAAAATTGATACCTTGGTTAGGGAAAATGCACGCAAAAAGTTACCCTTCAGAGCGGCACATCCCCATTATGTTCGGTATAGGGAGTAGTATAATTGCTATTGCAGTGCTTTGCGCTGGCTGACAGGGTGAAAGGGTGGCATAGACACTTAACACAGCCACAGTGATGAACAGAAAAGGTTAGATAGCGTTGCTGTGTCGAGTGGTGGCCGATATTTTTGCACAACATGAGGCTTGACTACAAGTCCGCCTGGTATCATCAATGCACAATCGTCTTTCCTGGTTGATTATAATCGGAAATGAATTCATCCTCTCGCTGTCAAGTATAGTGAAAGGCTGAATCATTCACTCTTTGATATGATCAATTAATAAATAATACGCAGTCGTAATTAATACCGTTACAGGTACGACATGTGGAGAGGTAACGAGTCTGGAAAAGTTAATACAGCAGTTGCTGGTATGTAATAATGTATGGTTTGCTTGTCGCTTTGCCCCATGGCTGTAGCGCCCTCTACGTGATATGTGGCGTACATTTAAGTATATTTCGTGTGAACGAAATGAACATTATTAATAGATACTGTTACAACTGATACACAGAGTAGAGTGTAGACTGTATTTAACCCCAATGTGTTTAACCTTATTTCGTTGTCAATACAATTCGTATTGGGCTTCGGTCTGCTTGGCCCTGTGGGAGATTGGAGCTCCTGCACTCAAGCCACCGAGTGCAAGGAACAAATTATTATTATTTCTTGAGAAGGAGACAATAACTACGTAGTATAAAATTAATAGTTCATGTAAACTGAACACTACTGCCTGGGAGTGTGAAAGGTAGCATGCTGTGTGGAAACAAAATACTGTTTCGTTCATGTGCATATTTCATATCGGCACAATATATACGTGTACTTTTTTTCTCCCTAATTCCCAATAGAGTTCTCCTTTCCACCTGTAATGGGACATAATATGAAGTACATTGTAGTTTGACTTCGTTTGTCAAAGAAATTATTTCATCGGACTAAAATGATACTTCGAAAGAACATATAATTCTGGCAATATGCCTAGTTAGGCTCCAAACCTGATCTCAAGGAGCAAATAATATACTTGTAGGATATTGTGAACGATAGATGTGAAGCCCATAGCTTTAATAAAACAAAATGTTTGGTATTTAAAGAGGTATGTCCTTTATTGAAAATTGAATCTTGCTTTTGTCAAAATCTGTATCAGCTATAAAATATGTATATGTTGTTGCAATAACTTATAAGAGTAAGAGATTGCAGTAGAATATACTGAGGTAACAAGTGCATTCGGACAATATCGATGTAATTAGTGGCCCATAGAGCGAAAACCTTTAAGCTGTGCTAAAGATAGTATTCCCCATAAGGAGGTTATAATCAGACCTCGGTACACAAACTGTTTTCGTGCTTTAAAACGCAAAATGTTTTAATTTCCCTAAAAAAAAAAAAAAAAAAAAAACCAAAAAAAAAAAAGGAAAAGAGCCAACACCCGTGGCTTTATTTTCGACAATTACGAAATACTTATATTGAAGAAATGAGATCGGCAGAAAAAGCATATTACCAGCCAGTCGAAGATTCTGTAAATTCGGCAACGTAAAAGACAAAAAGTTGGTGGCAGACTGTAAAATTCCTTTTGAATAAACAAGATTTCAATATCTCGTCACTCTGCCACGGAAACCAAACAATAACGGATAATGAAGCTAAGACAAAACTGCTAAACGAGTTTCTTTTGTATCCCAGTCAGGAGTGGGTGACGCCAATTTCTTGATTCCTTCTTCCAAGCAGAGAAACATCAATCTTTTGTAAACTATCCCTGTTAATGAAATTGAAGTACAAAACACATCGAAAAGCCTTGACGTTGGCAAAACCAATGGCCCTGACGAAATGAGCGCATGTTTGTTGAAAAAGGTGCCCCAGTTATTTCTAAGTCGCTAAAAATTTATTTAACTTCTCGTGGGACTGTCATAAATTTCCATCTGAAGGGCAAAAAGCAAACGTGGTGCCAATTTTGAAACAAAAAATTGGTCTTATCACTACTACAGACTTATTTTCTAACTAAATATTGTAAGCAAAGTCTTTGAGAAAGTAGTCTCAAATATGTTTTTAACTTCTTCCAGGACAATGCTGTATTGTCCAAATATCAGTCAGGATTTATTCCCGGGAGAGTACGGTTAATCCAGTAATTTACTTGTACCATCACTTTTGCAAGGCTGTGGACCTTCAGAAAGAAGTTCGAATTGTATTATGTGACATTACCAAGGCCTTTGATAGTGCATACCACCCCAGGTTAATTGTTTAAATTACGTCATGCAGGCATCGATAGTCCTCTACTAAGCTGGTTTGCAGACTATCTAGAGGGAAAACAGCAACGTGTTGTTGTGAAAGGGGGGAGGGGGAAGGGAGTCAGTCGCCTTGGAGCCGAATCAAACCAGGCATCCCACAGGGATCGGTACTTGGTCGTCTTTTATTCTTGATATATATCTATGATACTGCTAACTTCCTCCATCTGATTATTTGCCGATGACACAGTTCTTTTTATCACTGTCAAGGATCCTGTAGTTTCAGCAAATTCATTGAATTCTGACTTACATGAAGTAGAAAATTCGGAGTACAAATGGTTATCATTTAATCTTTCTAAAACCAGTAATATGTTTTTATCAAGAAAACAACTTCCACGTCTTCATCCGGAATAGGTTTTCATGGACAAATCTTTACAGAATGAACAAAATCATAAGCTCTTGTGGGATTATTGATACGATCTGAATTAAGACTTAAGTTGGACACGTTTTATTCATGAGTTAACCACCAAAGGCATGAAGACGGTTAACATTTTGAAATATCTACAATATTATTTGAGCAGAAAATCTCAGGAAACTCTTTATGTCTCCTTTATACGGCCAATTTTAGAGTACGGGTCTGTCGTGTACAAATATCAACTGTTAGGATCTAGAAAAAGTCTATCTAGCAGCTGTAAGAGTTGTTACAGGAGCAACAGCTGGAACGAGTCTCTATCTAATTTATCAGGAATGTGGTTTCGAAAAATTGCTAGACAGACGAACCGAAAGTAAACTAATTATGTTTTACAAAATTCTCAAAGGTGATGGACCCAAATTTGACAGATTTTTTGCCAACTTCCGCCAGGCAACGAAACAGGTATAATGTGAGATTTGGATACAATTTGTCTTTAAGTCTGGCACGAACTAATTTATTAATACATCCTCTTTTCCTTCAGCTGTTCGTTTCTGGAACGCTTTGCCACCTGCCACTCGTGATGCCGAGTTTCTAGACCAATTCAAAATAAAATTATACCAAAATGAGCCTAAATTGAGTCCACTAATTCACATTGGGTCTAGAAAGGTAGCGGTTTACATGCCCTTTTACGTATGAAGTGTAGTATGCTCAAAGCAGATTTATTTTAAAATGGCCTCGCTGACTTACTCACCTAGGTGTTTCTGTTGTGCTGGAAATGAGGATGTTGTTCAATAGTTTGTCGAATGTGGAAATTTTATAGTGGAACGAGATAGACTGAAAAATAGCGACATTTCATTTGCTTCATTTATAGAGCAAACTTTATTTCTTGGCTCTGAAAATTGTGCTTTTCAAGAAAACGAAAACTTTTTTACGCTGTAAAATCGTACATCAAATCCACGGGCAGGCCTGGAGCTGTTACATGATTTTTACAAATAGTGGTTATTATGGGTGGTGAAGTAGTGCCTAATTATGATGACATACCCCATTATCTTTCCCTGTCTGTAACGTCTTGTCCTGTCAACAGTTTTTATTATGTGGCATTACCGTTGTATCTGTCTGCTTTCAGTGGTGTTCATTGTGATAGTGGCGGTTTATTGTTGTATCTTGTCTCCATTTCTCTTTCTCTTTGTCATGAAAAAGGGATTCATATACGGGTGCAACCTCTTTGCCAATCGCTTTTTCTTTTAAATAAATATGCTTAAACCAAGGTTGGCTCTTCGATGTATTCCAGTGCATGATAGTGTGCGGAGCATCAGTATAGAAACCATTTTAGAAACAATAAGACACGAATCATTAGAACAGGATGAGAAAAGGGACCAAATATGCCGACTTCTTTTTATTGTTATCTACATCGAGGATGACTTTCACCCCTTGCAGGTTTACCCATGTTTTACCGATTGTACACGCGAAAAACAGGGATTTGAATGTTATTCACGGACAGCTCAGTTCTTTTTGCCAATCTCATGTGCGGCACAAAGTTATTAAAACTTTCATGAACCTCAATATGCATTTTGTTACTGCCTGAAGATCTTAACACACATGCTAATACACAGACAGGTATTTGTTTTATACATTAAAACCAGGTCTTGCTTACTTGTGGGGTATTTGCACCCGATACAAAGTGTCCATTGTGGAGGATACAGGGGGCTTCAACAGCATCAGAACTGCAGCGCATGAGCTGGGGCATAGGTAAGTGTATGCGCTTCCAATATTTCCATCTAATTGCCTGCTGAAAATATAATGTATGAAAAGCAACCCCTGTGGATGTATTAGCTCACAAGCACCTGTACCTACTGTCAAAGAGACTGTTTTGTTCATGTATTGGACAGTTATTGACCGACCGTAGATAGCACTGGTAATCTAAGGTTCACATCATGGAAATGTGAACTTTGTTGCTTTAATAATGAAAATTTCGTGAAATATTATCTTTCCCTGAACTACTTACGGTGGTGCAGTTCGGTGACGCAACACTAGACTTTCCTTAGGCCCATGAAACAAACCGCAGCCAAAGCAATCCTGTATATTTGCGTTCCACCTTCAGCGGCGGTCACACTCGGTGGATTAATTTTCATATCCCACGAAGATTATATATTTCCTCATGGAATTTTATATGCCCAACACTTGACAATGTACAAAATTTTGACAAAAGCTTACAAGGAAATGGAGAACGATTTGTTAGTATATCGCCATACGTTGACAGTATTATCACATCAATCAAACATTTTCGGAGTTTTGAACAGTTTTTCATTGCCTTCCAAAAGTCAGGGCTGCCGTTGAATCTAATTGTTTAGCTAAATATTAAAATATAACCACAATTTTAGTGATTGCCTGGCCTTTGATTACCTAGAAAATATAAAGACTATGTTTTGGAGGTGTTTTTATCCAAATTTGGCTACAAAATAAAAACTTTGCAGAAGAAGCCCTGAAAAGTGTCCTATAATACCTGAACTTACTGGCAAGTTGTCCTACAATACCCTAATTTACTCACAGGGTTCCAGTGTATATTTTCTGAAAACTAATAAACCGTTCATTTATTTCGCTGCATTCCACACATAGGTTTCAACATTGGAATGTCAAGTACTCTATTTGATCAGGATGATTTCACACGTGTGTGAACGCAACTATAAGTCAGTGCAGCACATACTGACATCAAACATGCAGCACAGTTAATGCCAATATACAAACTGAAACGAAGTATCTCAGATTTTCTAATTTTGTCCCGTTTTTTTTCAACAAAGAGTGTCTGATATAGATTCTCTCTAAAGCTTCTTCGTTGAAACTTGAAACACGTACATCTTAAAGGAAGGCTGTCGTGAATTATCATGTTTGGTGTGACAAGTTTACTATAATAATGACTTAACATGTAGAAAAATGCAAGAATGATGTTTCAACCTGTTTGTCTAATTTCTTAGAGGGAAACCCATTAATTTGTCTTATTCACACCAAGTACAGGGTGTCTTCAGGCATCATTGGTAAATCTTCAAGGACCATGGGAAAAAATAGAGCTCTAATCAAAGACTAGGCTCTGCATGTGTCGACAAAATAATTCCAGAAAACACAGTGAATCAACTAGGAAATATGATTTGCTGCATAGCAAATCAGTGTGTGTGTCTTAAAAGCATATTGGTATGGCAATGTATAACTATTCCGTAACACAGCAGCAGAAGTTGGAATGGCATCTCTATCTATCATAGTGTTGAATATATTCAAGATTGAAAATTTCGAATACTGCTAATTAGCATAATTTAAATTGCAACAGCTTTTGTTTTAGATAGATTACATGCGCAATGGTCAACAACCCCCCAGTAGAAGTTGAAGTGACATCTTTATCTATAATAGTTTTGACGATATTCAAGTTTTAAAATTTTAAATGCTGCTAATTAGCAAAATTTTAATGGGTACAACTTTTGCTTTTGATTCATTAGATGGGCAATGGTCAATAACCCCCTAGTAGAAGTTAAAATGATGTCTCTATCTTTAATAGTTTTGAAGATATTCAAGGTTTAAATTTTTAAATTCTGCTAATTCGCATAATTTAAATTGCTACAACTTTTGTTTTAAATTCATTAGATGTGCACTGGTCAATAACCCCCTAGTAGAAGTTGGAATGACATCTCTATCTATTATACTTTTGAAGATATTCAAGATTAAAAATTTCAAATGCCTCTAATTTGCATAATTTTAAACATCTTCATTCCTTTGTATAAAAAGGTCAAACTCCTTGTATGGAGGTACAATCATGCCAAGTTTGGAGTTTCTATGTATAATAGGGTTCGAGAAAAGTGTCGGACAAATTTGATGGTAAAGAAGAAAGAAAGAAAGAAAGAAAGAAACTAGGAAAGATGATTTGCTGCATAGCAAATCAGTGTGTGTGTCTTCAAAGCATATTGGTATGGCAAAGTACAACTATTCCATAAAACAGGAGTAGAAGTTGGAATGGCATCTCTATCTATTATAGCGTTGAAGTTATTCAAGATTTAAAATTTCTAATGGTGCTATTTGGCAATTTAAATTGCTACAACATTTATTTTTAATTCATTAGATGATTAGGTGCCAATGGTCAACAACCCCCTAGTAGAAGTTGGAATGACATCTCTATTATACTGTTGAAGATATTCAAGATTGAAAATTTCAAATGCCCCTAATTTGCATAATTTTAAACATCTTCATTTCTCTGTATAAAACAGTCAAACTCCTTGTATGGAGGTACAATCATGCCAAGTTTGGACTTTCTATGTATAATAGTGTCCGAGAAAAGTGTCGGACAAATTTGCTGGTATAGAAGAAAGAAAGAAAGAAAGAAAGAAAGAAAGAAAGAAAGAAAGGAAGGAAGGAAGGAAGGAAGGAAGGAAGGAAAGAAAGAAAGAAAGAAAGAAAAGAAAGAGAGAGAGAGAGAAAAGAAAGAAAGAAAGAAAGAAAGAAAGAAAGAAAGAAAGAAAGAAAGAAAGAAAGAAAAAGAAAGAAAAGTGTGTGTTGACACACACACACTTTAATGATAGAATGCATGAGCAGGGATCTTGAGCATTTCCTGGACTGTGTAATTGTATATAAATAATATAGCCCAAAATGTTTTCTTTAACAGCCAGTGAACTGACTGGTGTCCAGAAAGAAAACATTGACTTATAATTATATTACCAAACAGACATAGCTATTCAATCAATGCAGCCAATGTTTATATGACAAAATTAACTCATTCAGTGATGAACCCAAAGGGTATGCTCTTTGCTAATTGTTTCAAATTTGCATTGCTAAGACAATGTGTGAAACAAATAAAAAAGGTCAGAATATCACAAATCATGAGCAGATATATTCTATTATGATTGTCAGAAATTTAAAAACAGAACCCCCTCATTTAAAAGATAAGAATAGTCAGTACATCCCTTTGATACAGATTTTACTGACATTAAATGAAGACTTCTGTCCTGAATGAGTCCAGGCCGTATTTTCAAAGGGTCATTTTGATGTCACATCTTGTAAAATATATACCAGGATTATGGCTGTTTGGCCCACCAGCACTGTGGTCACAACTAATGAGACGGCCCCCAGAGCTCAAGTTAGGTGGAATGGACTGTATATAAGATATTGAAGATTTAAAACTTTGATTAGCCCTCATTTGCATAATTTTGAAAAGCATGACCTCTCATTATAAAAAGGCCAGACTTTATTCATAGAAGTATAATTGTGCCAAGTTTGGAGTTTCTACATGTTATACTTTTCAAATGAAATGTCGGACAAATTTGCCTGTAAAGAAAGAAAGAAAGAAAGAAAGAAAGAAAGAAAGAAGAAAGAAAGAAAGAAAGAAAGAAAGAAAGAAATAAAGAATTCCTAGAAAAACAGAAAAGTGTGTGCTGACACACACACTTTAATTAATTGCTTATTCACATGCCTGAGTGCTAATCTGACAGGCTACAGCATTTGAGGCACTTCACTATGTGGTGTGCTGCAGCTTGTTAAAGTGTGTGTGTCGACACACACTTTTCTGTTTTTCTTTCTTTCTTTCTTTCTTTCTTTCTTTCTTTCTTTCTTTCTTTCTTTCTTATTTTATTAATCAAATACAATATAAACATCTTCACACTGTAATAACAACAATTGGGAAGGAGGGCTATGCCCTATATTAATCCCTCTTGTAGAGAAAGGACACCTGGAACAGGACGACACATGACGCACAGCAATTACACAATCACTTAGAATGATCAAATGTGCGTAGATGATCAATAGCAACACCTGGCAGGAATAAGTGATCGTGTAAGAGACACAAAAGAAGATGACAGATACAGGGACAGGACAGATAGGGGGCTAAGAACTGTCTCTACTAAGTATATATTTGATCAAAATTAAGATTCGAACCCACAGGCAAAAAAAAAAAAAGCAAGTTGCATTGCCGATTATATATAAATTTTCCTTGTCAAAATTAAGTTAATCATATTCTAGATTTATGTGATGGCATCAAATTGAAATCTACGCGTGTCCTCAATATAGTCGTGTACACAGAGGAATATTGTTTTATTATTTTCAACATTACAAACAGCAGAACCCAGAAGTAGGGTTTCAAGTGTAAATGGAGCAAGGTTTATGATAGACGAATGTAATTTATTACGAGGCACAATATATCGGGGACACGAGAAGAAAAAATGCCAGACGTCCTCTATACCAGTTCCACAGATACAGTCAGGTGAATCTTTTACACCAATCTGAAATAAGTGTTGGTTCAGTTGGCTGCGACCCATCCTCAGACGAGCATGTAGAACAGCGAGTTTTCTTTTACCTACATAATAAAGTGAGGGATGTTTGACTGGGCGGACAGTTTGATGCTCTAGTTTACTTTTAAATTGTGATAAGAAAGGAGAATTTCGAGTCGCAAGAGGAAGGAGGTTCCAGAGCCGTGTAGCGGAAGGGAAAAAGGACTTATTGAAAAGATCTGTACGGGCTCTAAAGTGTGGTAGGTCAGACCGTCTGCGAGTAAAATAATTGAACGTCATATAATTGAACGTCATATCAGGAGTTGGAAAGTGTAGAAAAATATTTCGTAAATAGTTTGGTACTAAATTATAAACAATTTTATACATCTGAATCAATTTAAATTTCTCACGCCTTTTAGAAAGTAGCTCCCAGCCAGTCTCTTCATAAAGTTTTACTGTAGGAGTAGTTTTCATTGCCCCGGTGACAACCCGAGCTGCAGCCAACTGAACATTTTCTAAAACATTTTCATCGCCTTGTGTACAGCCGTCCCACACGACACTAGCATACTCAAGTATGGGTCGCACATAAGATATATATATAACCTCGAGTGTCTTTCGGTCCAAGGTATATTGAAGAGATTTCATAATATTTAAATGCTTAGTTGCTTTTATTACAATATTATTTATATGTTCGTTCCATCTTTCTTTCTTTCTTTCTTTCTTTCACAGTGCTGGTGGGCCAAACAGCCTATCACTGACCACTTTGCCCTGCTACTCAACCTGGCTGCTATAATTAGTGGTGTTTGTAAACAGGTCCACATGCTACTCAACCTGGCTGCTATAATTAGTGGTGTTTGTAAACAGGTCCACATGGGTGCTGCTGTAGACATTTATATGGGTTTTATTTTCACTTTTGTAGCGTCAAATAATTTGATTTTTTACAAAATAATCCGTCTAAAACGAGACCATTTTACTGTGGAGCTGGCCCTGCTATGTGTCTGCCACCCCACCAAACACACATGACCAGTGACAGTGAGTGATTGGTACCAAATGGCCAACTTATTCTAAAGTCCTGGCAAGTGTAACTACTTCAAAATAATCCCCACCCTTTCTTCCTTAAGTTTATGTGTATTTTATTACCCCCAATAAATTTCACTCATAATCCACAGCCTTTATCAACATTGTAAAACCTGTGGGACATTTTTACAGGGGTGTCACATCTCAATTAAACTGCAAACAAGCCATAATCCTGGTATATATTTTACAAGATGTGACATCAAAATGACCCTTTGAAAATGAGGCATCCCTGGACTCATTCAGGACAGAAGTCTTCATTTATTTACAGTAAAATCCGTATCAAAGGGATATACTGTGTATTCTTATCTTTTAAATCAGGGGGTTCTGATTTAAAATTTCTGACAATCATCATAGAATATAATATCTGCTCATGATATGTGATCCTCTGACCTTTTTTATTTATTTCACACATTGTATTAGCAATGCAAATTTGGAACAATTAGCAAAGAGCATATCCTTTGGGTTCATAACTGAATAAGTTTATTTTGTCATTTAAACATTGGCTGCATTGATTGAATAGCTATGTCTGTTTGGTAATTTAATTATTAGTTAATGTTTTCTTTCTGGACACCAGTCAGTTCAGTGGCTGTTAAAGGAAACATTTTGGGCTACATTATTTACATACAATTACACAGTCCAGGAAATGCTCAAGATCCCTGCTCATGCATTCTATCATTAAAGTGTGTGTGTCTCAACACACACTTTTCTTTCTTTCTTCCTTTCTTTTTCTTTCTTTCTTTCTTTCTTTGTTTCTTTCTTTCTTTCTTGCTCTCTCTGTCTGTCTCTTTCTTTCTTTTTATCTTTCTTTCTGAATTTGAAATTTTCAATCTTGAATATCTTCAACAGTATAATAGAGATGTCATTCCAACTACTACTAGGGGGTTGTTGACCATTGGCACCTAATCACCTAATGAATTAAAAATAAAATTTAATTTAATAGCAATTTAAATTATGGTAATAAAAGTTGTAGCAATTTAAATTATGCTAAATAGCACCAGAAATTTTAAATCTTGAACAACTTCAAAGCTATAATAGATAGAGATGCCATTCCAACTTCTACTCCTGTTTTATGGAATAGTTGTACATTGCCATACCAATGTGCTTTGAAGACACACACTGATTTGCTATGCAGCAAATCATTTCTCTTAGTTTATGTTGTTTTTTCTGCAGAGTTGCGCCAACAATACTGTTCACTCATTCAATGCACAACATTCCCATTGGTTGGAATCTTTGCATGGTGTCATCTAATGGTGGACACCTCGCTTATAGAAAGTAGATGTGAAGTTATAATTTTCCCCAAAAAAGAATATGATACAAAAAATGTCTTAATACTTCAACACATATCCGGTAATAACGGTGATTATGTTAATAAGCTAGGATTTAAGGTTAATGAGGGCCTGCCTTAAAGAACAACAACAACAGTAAAACTTTGAAGACACGTTTCTTAAGTTTGCAATGCATTCTTCAGTTTGCCACAAGCTTGGTGTCAATATGTACGTAATCGTGACAATTGATTCGAACATCATGTTGCCAGAGATGAGTTTTCACTTTTGTGCATTTTGTAATTACGGACGGTCTACAATCATAGCAACCCTCTCATAAAACGAATTCCAAGTATGTTAGCTTCTCAAACATGTTTAGTTTATTACACTTACATGTATATGTGACATATGAACTTCTTCCAAATCATAAGTAACTTGGTACACTGCCCGAAAGTTTTAAGCAAATCAAATGAAAAACTAGAGTAGCTAATGTTACCTATTCCTTTTTGCAGCCTTGGCGCTAAGCATGATGGTGACGAAAATAATTGCACCGGACGCGATGCATTTATAATGGCGGCTGTTAGTGGTCAGACTACTGACAAAAACCACCTGAATGCCTTCAAATTTTCAAACTGTTCGATATCATATTACAGATCACATCTCGTGAAACTGAACAGGTAAACGTGCAACAAATGACGCTGCCTTTTGGGGAAAATGCAAAAAATAAAATAAACATGAAAATGGCAAAAGACAGCATTATTTAACAGTAGAACAGTCAATCACAATGACAATGTTCGGTTAAAACTTGTTTTGTTTCGACACTGCCTTATTACAACCTTGTGTACAGCGGTGTGTGAATTCGCGTGTATTTTTATATTCTCCGTTTTGATAAAATATCATTTGTTCCATTTGATTTGCGATCTTTGGTACGAGAGATCATCTTGCTGCCATATTTTTCCTATGCTTGTTGACGTTCGTATATCGCCGTATTGAGCAGATAGATGGGCTTTTACATTCAGACTAAAGGCATGCCCACATACGATAAATACGACCTCAACAGCCTTTTTTACATGCAGTTAGATAAACGATTTTCTTTTCTTGGATCTGCGGAACGACGCCTTGTCCCAAGTAACTTGTGTGAAATCTCGTTGAAATAATATACCGTGATAAATCGAACAAAAGTTTCGTGATGCCAAATTGCACACGACTGATTTCACACGAGACGGAATCTAGGACAGCATGATCACTGGCCGTTTGGGTCACTTGAGCGCGATTCCGAATAAGCAGGCATATCATTAAGCTGATAAACGGATTTGTGCAATGACCAAAATTCAACTGAACAATATATTAAATTGTATACGAATTATGTATTTTTACTAGAATTTCTTTCAGTTGGTCAACTTCTATATGTCACCTTTTCAATTGACTCAAAGATCTTATTGTACATTATATGTTGTATTTATGAGTACCCTGTCACTCACACATATGCCAATATTAAACTTGGAAAAAGCGTATTTCATGCCTGCTGATTTGTACACGCACGCCGGTGACCCTTGCAGGCCAGAGATCATACTGCCCTGGACTCTGTGTCTCGTGTAAAACCAGTCGTGTACAATTTGGCATCACGAGCTGGTTTGATAAAAAGTAGCTCCTAGCACATTATTTTAACGAGAGTCTTCACAAGTTGCCTTGTACGTAGGACCATTGCATGTGTGTATGTTTTTAATTGATATGGGTTATGTAATTATTTATATATATATCGGGGTATATTTTGTTTTATTAGACTTTATTAAACCCCTGATACCGAGGACTAATACACACACACACACACACACACACACGCACACACGCAGATATATATATATATGTATGTATATATATATATATATATATATATATATATATATATATATATATATATATATATATATATATATATATATATATATATATATATGTATAAGGTAGTTTTTATCCATGTTATGAAACATTTGATGACGTATTAATATTAAGTCGTATCATAAAATGAAATCAGCATCCCTGTTATGATGTCCACCTGTTGAATATAAAAAGGACTCAACAAAGAATGACAACAAGGGTATATCTTGAACAATAACAATATATCAACAATCAAAATTAGTACAAAGTAGGTACATTTATCTCCATTGGTATTTCAACAGTCAAACAGTCTTAGATAAATCCTAATCTCTGGTGAGATTATCCACAGGTACTGTCCCACAGTTTCAAGTCCTTTGACAAGTGCCGAATGATCTGGTACAAATCCCACAGAGGAACAGTTTGGGTCCAATGTGGTACTAAAAGGTGTGGTGCTGATCCAATCCCACACAGGTACAGTTTGGTTCCAATGTGGTGCAATATACCACTCCACTCAAAGATAATGTCCACACTCCACAGGTACAAAGTGTAAATGGGTAGCACCAAATATACAAATCAACTCTAGACACTGTCCACATTCCACAGGAACAATGTAAACAATGGCTCACCGTCCCAATGGCTTGATGACAACACACAGCTTCTGTCAGACCCTTGAGAATTCTTTCTTTTGTTCTCTGCTCTGCTCTCCTCTCTCAGTCAGGAAAACATCTGCTTTATATAGATACAGAGAAATTTCTTATTTGTTCTAAAGTTTTCCAATTAGTCACACATCCATTGAGGCCTGTCTGGGTCAGCTCATATGAATGTAAGCCACCATTCTAGCTTCTTCCACCTGTTTACAAGTTACATGTGAGTCACCCACATAACAGGCCAACTCAGTGGCTGTGCAGTGACCCTGCACAGTATTCATTGAACTCAATGACCCAGCACACACTGAATGAATACCGTGACCTGTCCAAATGAAAACAAACAGCCATACACATTTTCATAACAATCCCGGGCATGCCGTTCAAACTTATTTTAAAAAAAAAACTTTTATCTTTAATCACATGATTAAATTTAAGCTAATTTGAAAATATTATCAATTATATGTTATTATATAATTAGATATATTTCGGCAGATGATTAGTCTTGCATTTGTGTCTTTTTGTCCAGAACCACTACCTGGTAGTCATGACCCTATTCCGCAGCCCGCACTCTTTACACTCCATAAGCTACAACTATGGAAGTATTACTGTCCATATTGCACACGTTCTTCTGTAGAATTTTGACATAGGCTGCATTAGCCCACATAAATTAAAGGGTCTTCAGTGGGTAACTACTCAGAACATGTTTTGAAGCGACCCTGTACCCGCACATGTCTGTCTGAGTAGCAGCTGCTTGTCTAAGCTAAATGTTCAGCAAAGACAACCCACATAATAATGAAAAAATATTTGAACATGTCAAATGATGCATTAGCTAAACAAGTGAAGCTCTGCTTGTAAATACAGAGCTTCAATATGAATATACAATATTTGTTAAACCAAACAGAATTGCTAAATGTGCATAGTACAAGTTCAGATAAGAACTAGAAAGGAAGATTTGCTTCAAAGTAAATATGCCTTCAAAAGCTGTAAATATGAAATGCTACAACTTTTGTCCTTTGTGACTTCACATTCCATTAAGCTTATGGCTAGATAGACATTTCAAGAGTCCAAATGAGCTTGACATTTGATCTTTAGAGGTAAATTGGGCAGTGTTGCAATGTCTAGAATTCGTGTCGAACATGGTCAAAATTGGATGAAATCGAGTTATGGCTGGATGGAAATTTCAAAGATTTGGATGACCCTGACCTTTTGACCTTTAGAGCTCACATGTAAATTAAAAATATGCAGTGTAGCAATACCTACAATTTGGGTCCAGCCTGGTAGGTTTTGGATGGAAATTGACAGAGCTATGGCTGGATGAAAATTTCAAAGGTCCAAATGACCTTCATTGACCTTTAGAGGTAACATGTAAATTACACAAATGGGTAGTGTTACAATTTATACGATTTGAGCCCAACATGTCAGAATTGCATAAAAAGTGACCGAGTTATGGCTAGAATAAAATTTAAAATGAAAAAATAACATTGATCTTTGATCTTCTGAGGTTACATATTAGTTACAAAAATGTGCAATGTGACAAACATATAAATTGAAGTTGGATTTATAAGGTGTACCTATAATAGTTGTAGAGATGTTCAAAATTTAAATTTCAAATGTCCCTTATTTGAATAATCTTTAACATATTTTCTCCTCTTTGTTTAAAGGCATAAATTCTTGTATAGACCTTTAACTATGCCTGGTCGCAGTTTCAGAGTGCAATAGTGTTTGAGAAAACTAGCAAACAAAATTTGGTGGTAAAGAAGAAAGAAACAAACAAAAAATAACTCGAGGAAAAACAGAATGTCTGTGTTGGCACACAACCATAATAATTTGACTTATCCCTGAACCAGTATGGACCTTCCAGCTGGATAGCTTACCTTAGTTGAATCACCACCTGGTGTATAACTGAAGTAGAAACAAACTGGGGCATTATATACATATATGAAAATGCATTTGAACATACTAGTATGGTGAAATATGAAATACTCGATTATGGTGCGATGATCCTTACCGCCATGGGGCCAGTTAAGCATTTTGCGTCAGTAGCTTTTTATTGATATTGCATAAACATACCCACAAATTACTCTGTCATGTGTCTCTTTCGTGGAAGTTAACCCATTTTATTGGAATTATGCAACAAGAAACATAAATCTGGCTGTTCCCACAATTTTAAGGTAATTAGTGACATGAATAAAATAATCATATGATCAAATTTGTTGAGACATAGACCTACATGAAATCGGGCGGATTTAAACATTTGATCACATATTTAAAGATAAAATTAAATGCATCCAACTTGGGCATTATCCAGAAAATTCCCGTTTTATAATTTTCCATCCGGCAAATAATATGAAGATCCAGTTCCACCATGCAGCAACTATAGTAGCTATATATACTCGAAAAGTAGTGGTTCAACTAAACCCACTGGGGCGAGAATGTTATCCTTTTGGGTCCTAGAATTGAGATCACATAACTATGAGAAGTCTATTCAAAAGCCGTTAGATATTTGTTGTTGTTGTTGCCTGCGAGGCGACCTTCAACTGCATCAGTAGTATACACCTTCAGCACCTGGCGCCCTCTCTAGTCCTGTGGGTACAAGCACAAAAATAGCTATACAACAATGATGACAAGGCCATGCCCACAGCAAAGTTTCGAGACATCAAGCCTGAAGTGGCGGGCTCACTAACTCAGACCAGACCTGGCAAATCCCATGACATTGTACACACTACTTGTATTGTGCATAACGCAGTAAGAATGAGGCAATTTCTAATAAGGATTTTCGCTAATGTTGGCACAGCAATGGTAACTGTTTGACGAACGTGGCGGAACATGGTGACAAAGCGGCCTTTGAATTGTACCTTCGTCAGATGCCTGGCCAGCGGTATCCACCTCATGAGCAGTGCAGACAAATATTCGGCCTCAACTCATACTACTGTGGGGTCAGCCTTTTTGGTATAGTACAGTCTGTAACTTGACTCCAAGGCAAAATAAGCTCTCTGTTGCTTGTTAAACACATAGAATTGAGCATATTCTGGCAATTCCATAACAAATTAAAACCAAATGGCTCTTTACGTCTCCCGCGTTCATATAGATTGTAGCATGGAGGTGTAAGGAAGGTGACAATAGGTTTAAGGTAGTAGCGTGTTTTGTTTCTACGATTAGCGTCCCTCCATCTCTAGTAGTTTCTGTATGCTATCCGAGATCCATCAAAAAATATAAATCACTCTAGCCCCCGGGCCCTAGCTCAATATTTAAGATTTCGGGACTGTATGTTCCGATTTGCCCATACATCACAACAGTGTGATGACACCAAAGTTAACAATATTTAAACGTGACCAGGGTTCTTAACCTACTTATCTTTGGTGATGGCTTATTGATTAAAAATCCATTTTTTCCATGACCCAGGTCATCATCTAACATTATTGTGTACTTCAGTGACAGCTGGGGTGAAAGCACAAATGTCTTTATTTTGCATATTATTAAAAACGAAGGTCAAAATCACAGGACAACAAAAATCAACGCACACCTTTATTTTTACTTAGTTTTGTGCTTGCGCACACTTGTATCACAGGAATATGTCCGTACTCAAAATAGAACGTTTGATGTGCGGTCAGTGTCTGTGATCTGGTTTTCTGGCGGTTGACCTGCTTACGAGAAAACTGTTTTTGTACCGCATAAATTAAAAAAAAAAATCAAATCAATAAGCGTGATATTCAGCTCTCTGAACCATTTGTCCGCAGGACCATCTTTTCAGTTTTCATAATTACACAATCCCCCCCCCCCAAAAAAGGAGCTAAGACCAAGAAGGTCATATTGCCGTAAGAAAAAGAAATTAATCTCTTTTTCCAAACGTATTTCCCTTTAGTCGCAAATTGTGACAACAGAAAGTCACAACCGATGAATGTAGGTTACTGTTATATTTCACGTGCCTAGGTTGTTAAAGCACAGTAACGAGTACACAAGGACACTTTTTCTACGATCGCTTGCGATCGGAGCATCTAGATTTTTTTTTTAAAGTGCATCGTGTTATAACCGTATAGCTTATTAAACAATAAACAATATCTGGAAGCTCAATCGAACGGGAGATACCATGCGATATATGAGTTGATACCACTGTGTGCAGGGTGTGTCGGCAGACAAGAAGATATGCCAGACCATGTATTGCTATAACCCGCATCGCGACGCTTGTACCAAAAGAGTTGACCTGCGCGGAGCTCGAGGTACGACCTGTGGCAATAAGAAAGTGGGTCTGCCTAACTATCTCTGCTGTAATTGCAATGGGAGTTTGACAAACGTTCTTAGAAAATCTGTACACGCAATATGGTCCAACACCAAAATCTCTATTCTATAATATCTAGTTCATTTTCTTATTAGCGTTTTCACTCGTACTGTTTACCAGTTTACCAATTTCACGACCCCTCTATGATATGTCATTACAGTGGAAATTCTGTCATGTTCTTTCTTTAAGAAATTCACCACATGTTGATGGGGAGGAGCGGGGGGGGGGGGGGAGGGAGCATGAGAACGCTTAATGACACAAACGACCACGCGTCGCAACGGATTTCACTGACCCGTGCTCAAAGACCAAGTTCCCACAAGATGAAGCGTAGGATAACAAATATATAACTGAGCCTGAAACTTGGTCATCGTTTTGTCAAAATACAGTTCTTTATACTGCATTCTTAACACAAATCCAAAGCATGTTCAAACTATACCCTAGACATTGCAAACATAGAACTATTTTTTCTCCAACATTCGCATGCAACCAACCTTCAATTGACAATAGTGGTCTCTGAACATTTGGTTTTTATTTTGCGTAACATGTACGTGAACTATGACATTATGATATTTGTTTTATTCATAAGTAAGTAATACACAACATTTAATTTCCGCATCATCATATGACATCACTATATTGTGCTAGTTCGTTTTCAAGACGTCAGGGGCTATTTGAAACTAGAGACTACATGGCATGCAGTGTAAAATACTTTATCAAGCAAGTTTGTAAATAAAACCTTCAGCACACTGAAACCAGTACCAGCTGTATGCATGAAACTAACCGTTGTAAATACAAAAAAAAAACATAAAATGATTATTTGTCGAACAAAACAAGAGTTATTCTCGATTATCATAAGACACTGTTTTGCAAAGTGCTGTTGTACCACTTTCGAAAGAACGTTTCAACGGTGACAAATCTCGCACACTTACGTAAAACCATCGTTCACTACCTAAAATTTACAAACAGCTATCAAATTTTCGGTAGACATTTACAATAATTGACTTTTTAAAAAACAAAAGTGTAAAGTATCAAAGCAAAATTGCAAAACAGACATCAAAGCTCTTAGGCAAAACAGATGGCTAATTTGTGCACCAAAACCTCTAGGATTTTTGTTGCTTTTTTCGCCAAAAGATACAAGGGTGATCACGAACACTGCCTTGTATGATTTTATGCAATAATGCGGGCTTAAACATGTTCCTAGATACTTTGAAAGAAGGATCGTAACCAAGTTATTACATGTCAATTACTTTATGCCTATCAAAAGCTTTTTATAACATGATTTCAAAACTGTACCTTCCTCTATTTATTTTACTTATGTGTTACTTGTGCTTAATTCATGACGCGTTCCGTTTTTAAAAATCTGTTTCCCTCTATGCTATACACGACTTTATCTACTTCCAAATATGTAAGTAACCGACACTTAACGAGACCATCACGGAAAAATGCTTTTTTTTTTGGTCATAAGGCCGGTAATTTGATTCATTATCATTGGCTCTGACTGTGATATTTTATATTTACAGTGGTGTATTCAGGGTACATCTACTTACAGCACGATGGCTCCGTCGGCATCTGGTATGTTGAACGTATGAGTTACGGTATGTGGTAATCAGTATTTCATTCATATATTTTCTGTAGTACAAGTGCCTCCGGCTGTGCCCAGGTAGCAAATTAAACTGACGTCCAAGGAGGTAATGTATAAAAGGGGAAAGAACATCCAATTTAAACATGTTTCAAAGTTACCTAAGGCCTAACAAAAATATATGTGTGGTACCTGTAACCTGACCGCACCCTACTGAAAAGTTCTGACTCTAGATTAATGTTATGAAAGACAAAAAAAGAAAAAAGATAAGATGAAAGAAAGAAAGAAAGAAAGAAAGAAAGAGAGAAAGAAAGAAAAGAAAGAAAGAAAAGAAGGAAAAGAGTTTCAAGTTGCTCTTCCCTTAAAAAAATCGACCATGGCTGAAAGATTTTATCCAAAAAAGTAGCCGTCGTATGGTGTTATTTTGCAGTAATGTCAACTCAAATGCAGCATTTTATTTCAATTTGTCTGAAGGATTAACTTGAGCCAGGGAAACAGCATAGCTGCATACACGCGTTTGTTCGGTAAAACAGTATAATCCTGGTTAAAAGGTTTTAACGAGAAAGTGGCTCTCGCCTGCTGTTCTTTTGCAGTAAAGTCAACTCAAACAAAGCATTTTATTTTAATTTGTCTGGAGAGTTGGGAAAATAGCATGGCTGCATAGCTGCAGAACCACGGTTGTTGGGTAAAACAGCATAGCCGAGGTTGTTCGGTGATTCTTATCGTAATATTTGGCTGTGTTCCGGGTGTCCGAGTCTACAGAGAAAACGGTCGCTAAAGTGCTTTTAAAACATGACTTACTATCTTAACTTTAATCTGCCCACTCGGTTGTGTCTGAAACAGTTATCATCGCTAGTTAGAAATCAAAATGCGGCACGATACCTTAACCGGCAAATCATGCACGTTGGTGAGTGGCATTTTGAACATTGTGCAATGCATTGCGGGAAAATAGCACAAAAATACATTTCATTTGGATATCCAAGCGAATCGCGCCACAGCATATATCATATCATGATTAATGCTCTGAAATGTTTGCAAATATAATTTTGGTTTCATATATTTTAACACCACCACCACCCACCACCCAGATCGTCCCAATACTATCATCATTTATTAACCATTGGGTGCGGAATCCACAATTTTTCAAAATGGCAGCCAAGCCCATGGGTTAGTCCTGATTGGATATTTTCAAGAAGAAGTAGTATCCAAAATATATGTGTGATGAGTGTTAACAAAAGGTTATTTTGTAGAAAAAATGTAATGTAAAATATAAAATGGGACTTTTCCAGTTTGTGCATTACCTAAAAATTGTAATTACAATATCTTAAAATAACCAGTTGTTGGCGGCGGTGGGCCCCAGAATAGGAACATTGTATCAGACACTGAAGTCGCCCCTAGGCTATGAATTAAGTAGCAGCACTGGACACAGGAGCCAAGAGCCCCTACTGAATCAAAGTTGGAGCTTAGTGGATAAGGTTGCCCCTAGAGTGCATACAGGTCCAAAAGTACCCGAGGGTTTTTATATATTTGGTAAAAATTTACATTATAAATATAGCAAATGCTACATCTAACCGTATATATATACATCCATTTTAAGTATGCTGTTACAAATGACATCTGATTTATATATATATGATTAACTTCTTCGTTAGTAACTGCACAATCACGGAAACGTGTAAGGGACAGTCGGCAGGTTTATGTGTGAATGTACTGTGAGTTATATCATTTTGTAGGCAGGACATCCTGGTACTACGTAAAGTACATTAAAATTTCACCAAAACATACAAACAAGCAGAAACACCGGAGCAAAGATATGTGTTGCAAAGTCATATTAAGATTGCATGGTTCATGCGGACCAACACAACAAATAGTACAAACACACAAACGAGACTAGAAAGAGGGTAAGCCTATAGCTGGTGGCTATCGCCATCTATTTTGGGCGATGTAATGACTGAAAACTTTATTTCTGTTGCAACTAAAGTTGAAGTGTACACAATACAATGTCTGGACCAGACAAAGTACATAATGTGACGTGATAAATATTTATAAACATAGTGTTGGTCAGACTTAATTCTCACGCAGAAATGACACAGCCCAGCAGAGCCATCACGCTTTTATGATATGGTAATCTGGCGAAAAGCACGTGTAACCAACGACCTTATAATAATACTTTATATAAACTCCGACACTGAGAAAGACCCATAAAAGTGCATAAGAATACAAATCAAACCAAGTGTAACAAGGTCATCAAATAAGGAATAGGCATATGATTGTGCAAAAGAAAAAGTTAAAATACATGTAACTCGGGGTTCATTGAAAGGCGTGTAGTAGCCCCTTGGAAATTGTGTTTTCTACTGACAACAATTTGAATTAATGCAAATATAGTGTATTAGGCTGCTAACAACACAATCAAGTTATTCTTGCCGACCATTGTCAGGAATACTGATGCTACTAGTTGTATCAGAGTGGCTACAAGGCAGCTGTGATACATGTAAATCTGCAGTGAACATAAATTGAAAGATACAGTTCTAAAACAATATCAAGTCTTCCAATGTTGATATTGACTTCGAGACCTCATCTGATCACGATAAAGTACATTTGTTTGCTGTATGCATATGATTGTAACTGCAGGATACTTAATGCACCTATGTCTTTTATTCAACATCCTAAAACGTTCTTCAGGTTCTTAGACCTTGATACAGATTAGGATCCTTTTCCTCTTTTTGCAATCTGACGTTTGTTTGTGCCGGTTGTATGTACACGTTTGTTATATATATATATATATATATATATATATATATATATATATATATATATATATATATACATATATATATATATATATATATATATATATGTGTGTGTGTGCCTGTTGTATGTATGCGTTTTTCCTTATACTGTCTATTGAAGAACTAGATGATGGGGTTTCACGTTCAATGTATATACAAGAAGGGATAAATTTGAATCAGCCATAGTATTATTTTCTAATCTTCAGTAAACTGATAAAGCTTATTTAATTAGATACAGTTCTGTCGGTAAGAATGTTTTATATGTAGCACCAGACACGATAAATGGCCTTGTTGAACTTTCGGGGACCCGAGCCCCAATAGGAATAACAATAGTTCAAAGTTCACGAAAGTTCCTGATGTGTTTTAAATAATCATTAGCAGCACGAATTACTTTCTGAGATGACTTCCGACCGGTCCTAACATGTAAATTAAGCATCAACGTTTCTGCCGATGATCCAAGATGGCTGCCGCAGGTGTTATTGGGTACCGTATCATAATTATAAATTTGAAAATTTATAATAAAAATATTACTTACCTTTAGTAACTCGGTTCTGTTGGCATCAACATTGGCCTCAGAGATGTGTCAATCAAATTATACATGCTTGAAATATCATTAATGTAAAAATTCATCTTTTTACACCTGTTTA
Organism: Hermodice carunculata; assembly: GCA_964020975.1. NCBI lineage: Eukaryota > Metazoa > Annelida > Polychaeta > Eunicida > Amphinomidae > Hermodice > Hermodice carunculata. The sequence goes on from OZ026620.1 coordinate 31,920,942, forward strand.
ATCAATAATTAATATCGTCTAAATGTGCATTAATTTGTTGTTTGCTACATCCCCTCATTTGCTTAAATTTTCGTCTAAAAAATCTAATTGTACTCTCCTCATTCCTAATCATTCCAGCCAAAAAAGAGAAATTAATTTCGTGAATAAAAAAAAATAGTTATAAACGAAAAATATCAATCAAATTTGCAAGAAAAAACCTACAGTGTCCCAAAAGGAATTTGGAAGAAAGAATGAACGCTAAGACCCTCCCCAGTTTTTTCCCCAGGCCACCACGTGCACTTGGCACGCGAATGTACACACGCAGACATGGCTTATTTAGTAGGCGTACCGTGATTGGCTAAAATCGTGTTCCGGTGTTGCACTGTGGGTAATATCCGAGTCAAAAGTCGTTCGGTGCATATGCAAATGGCGGACGCGATAATCGATTCCATCGATGCTTTCACAGATTAAATCGACTTTTTTTATATTTTAATGACACAATGCTTGCGGTGAAAACATCTATTCTACTAGAAAAACATAGGTAAGAATATGGACAACGTAATGGGAATATACCGATAGAAGCTTGGGTCCCCTAAATTTCAATAAGGCTCTATTTGGAAATCATAGAACAGCATAAGTCACCATACTGGCCATTCAGAAGGAAAGCTTTGTAAATCGTACTCTTGATTTTGTCTCTAATATTAAATTGAATTGAATTTTTGTTAAGAGACTCAGGTAAATAGGAGCTATAGTATTTATTGGGGGAACCCAAGGACTGTTTGTATGGTGTTGCAATTGGTAATGTCAACAGGTTTCATCTGCGATATAAGAGACGCCAGCCAGTTTGGGATATTGAGATTTGGGGACATTTTGGTAGACATATATATTGTCTATCAGTTGTCCAAATATGTTAGATTTAGTCCCGATAAAATCGGAAGAAGCTAGTATTATACTTTAAATGCTAACAGGGTGGTCAATGGACCATGATAATCCTGTTAGCATCTCGATTACAGACAATAGGCATTTGCACCAGAATGTCCAGTTCATGTTTATATTTCTCTAAAACTAATAATCTAATTTTGTTGAAATAAAAAATGATTTACTCAAAAATTTCTTTAGAGCAAAACTTTATTAGGGATGTTCTAAGAAATGAAAACTTCTTTTTAAATGTGTGTCAAAAATGAAGAGTCCCTCTACTTTATCGATTTTTACAAAATTAGCCATTTTCCAATTTTTGTCTCACCACTGTAAAAACAAATAGAAGCAGTTTTGAAAATCCCTGATACGTGTTTGTAGATAAACGTGTTGAAATCATAATGGCACAAATTTGACGATATTATTATCTTAAATATTTTTTTTTTAAAAATCCAACATTTGAGAAAAAAATACATTTGTACCCCAAAACGCTTCTGCTTATACAACAAATTTAATGTACAGTTCCATCTTTAGCTCAGACAGATTCTGCAAAGCCTGGTGGCCAATTAAGTACACAGATTAACTATATAGGAATGCATATTTCTGTGATATCTGGCTTAAAAGTGAAGTCACTCTGCCAGGTCGGACATTGCTTTAATGCTAGAAACCTGAGTGTAGACTATGTAAAAGAGTGTATATCCCTAATATGTCTCCAGTATGAACTTAACATCTGTGGACTATTTTGGGTAGGATATACCAGCCCCCAAATTCTGAAATATCAGATCTGCACACGCACAAGAGCTGTCCGTAACATAACTGCCTGATCTCATATCCATTGCTGAGTGAAAACCCCAAATCTCTAGATTGTTTATAGAACATGAGACTTCTCCTCAGAGAACCAGCTGATATTGTTGACCTCTCATTATTCACCAAAGTGACAGATCATATATATATATATATATATATATATATATATATATATATATATATATATATATATATATATATATGTATGTATGTATATGTATATATATATATATATATATATATATATATATATATATATATATATATATATATATATATATATATATATATACATATGCGGAAAAGATCTGGGCAGTTGATGGTAATGCCGCCACACACGAGAATCCCCTATCATTCCAAGTATGTCATTCCATTCTAGTAAAATATAAATAATATTCGAGTATGTAGGTGGTTTGTTAAAACGGCTGGGGTGATTACATTTCAACAATTTTGATTGCATTGCCAGTTTGTATCATCTTAAAGTGTTTCACATTTGTGCAATTGTCGTGTTGCTTTATATTTGATGTGCAAAAAAAGCCAGTATTTTTTGTTCAAGAAAAGCAAAAGCATTTTTCTTCTTTCTGACCACAGTAGTATAATATAAATGTTGTTGGTGGAAAGAATAGACAAAAAAACAGAAAATAACATACAATGATTATATTGGTGGTAGGAAACTGTATTGTTATAGCGTTTTCAGACTCACATCCGTACTCTCTTTAAGATTACATCTGGTTCCTCTTAGCGACGAGATGAGCGAGTATAGCCCCGGTAAACTTAAACATCTATAGACTGAACTACGAGGCTAGTAAACATTATACCAGTAGCGACCTAATACATCAGTGAAGCTGTTATTTTGAAGAGAAACAGGCTTTTGGAGTTTTCAGAGAAGGAGCGTTATATTTCTAACGTGGCACTCACGGCTTTGTTTACCGCCAGGTCTTAACAAATAACAATCTGAAAGCTCAAATTATCGCTCGATGCCGCATTGGCTAGACAAGAAAAGAAAAGGGCTTCGAAGAAGAACAAAGCAAACATAGGGGTAAGAAAGAGCTCAATAAAAATGTGAGAGGGAGTAAGGCAAGTTGCTGTGCGGATGTTGTGATGAGTGAAAGTCAAAGTGACGATACGTGGACATGTTCAGAGTGTGAAAAGTTATTTGCAGATGCTGATGATAAAGTAGTCGAGTGCGATGGTGGCTGGGAGAAGCTATCCTGTATATAAAGTGCATGGAGATAAGTGACATGCAATATGATACGTTACAGCGGCTTAATTAGTTTCGGTTCTGTCCAACTTGTGTCAACATAGTTAAACAATTGGGCAGCAAACAAAGACCTATTGATTCATTGGCACAGACCAATATAAAGAAACTCGTTGGTGACCTAGCAGAAAAGTTTCAAATGTTAGAAAATAAATTGGAGAAGCAAATTTCCTCATGCACAGAGGATGTTGTTGATCAGATAAACAGGACATGGGCAGAAGTGATCAAAAAGAAAACAAATGAGGTAAGTAGTGACAACGCAACAGAAATAAAGAAAAGTTTAAACGGACTGACTATTTTCACGGCACCATTAAAAATAGACCAGCTGAAAATAGAGGCGTCCAAATGTAAAAGAGTCCCTGTATTAACAAAAGATGGATGAAATATCGAAAGAAAGGATAGAAGAGAACATTGTCACACACAGACCACCCGAAAGTACCGAGTGTGACCCAGGGGACAGAAAAAGCCATGACACCTTTTTCTTCAACTCCCTATGGACTGATATATTAGAGATTCCAGAAATTGAGATAAAGAACATTACGAGACTAGGAAGTAAAAATGTGGGTTTCAATCATTACCTAGGCTTTAAAAATTCACTCTAATAAATAAGGATGATAATCAGTTTAATATGAAAACTTATGGAAACTACAGGATGCTGATGTAAAATATAATAACATGAGTGTTGCTCACGACCTAACCCCTGAAGAACGTAAAAAACTGAAAGGAAAAAATTACTTTGGCCAAAAAGAAGGACAAAGAAGAGTCGGGGGGGGGGGTGGCGTTGGGTCTTCCGGATGAGAGGGCCACCATGGCACCTGCGAAGATCAAAAATCGAAATTACAGCGACTGGGAAACAGAAATGACTTCTTTGTAGTTAGAAATTACATTAGATGTGTAATGATAAATTTTGAAAGCTTACTAAGTACGTTTGATGAGTTTTAGGCAAATAATTCATATAACAAATTTGTCATAAATTTTGGAACAGAAACTTGGTTAAAATGAACATCACTGATGATTTTACCAGGATTTCAATCGTTTAGAACGGATACATCAGAGGTGAGAGGAAGGGTAGTAATATATGTAAGAGACAAAATGAAAGCCTACCGTTGCCACGAATTAACGGACTTATATAAGACAGGTTATGAAAATGGGTAAGAAATCATCGTAAAGCAGACAATCTCTTCGGAGTTGTCTACAGATAAGGTGACAGGCCTCAAGAACATAATATGATGATTCTGAAACAACTTGGATAAGTTAGTTCCATGTGTAAGGGTAAAATGATGGTCACTGAGGACTTGAATCTACCCCTGATTGACTGGAAAAATTGCATTGTGCAAGATGGAGAGGGCTCTTTTCCCATAGGTGTTATGATAAACTAAATGACGTATTTATGGAACAACACATGGTAGCTCCTACACGTCAGGTAGGTGAAGCAATCCCAAGCTGTTTAGACTTGATTAGTTCCTCAAATGATTTCGACACATTAAATATAGTAATAGATTGCTGCATTGGGTAATATTGTAAATGAGTGTGTACACAAAGTTAAAATTACCAGAACAATCTAGGTAAATCCACCCCGGTTCAATATCAAAGCCAAAGAGCAATAAAAAGGATTTTTTGCGTAGAAACTATATCTAGAAACAAGGTCGTATGCTACATACAGATAGTATGTGAAAAGGCGTAACAAAACCACAAAGAAATTAAGAGCCATCCAGAGAAACTATGAAAAAGAGTTATGTAAAAAATTAAGAACAATCCACAAGCATTCTGCATTTATGTAAACAGTAAAAACAAATCACAGTTAACAATATCTGGTCTTCGTATGGAAGATGGTTCGACAACCTCAGATGATTAAGAAACAACCGTGGAACAAACTAATTTCTTCTAGTCTTTTTATGCGAAAGAGTATGACGAATATTTTATTTGGTTAAATAACTTTGTACACCAGCACTTCGATAGGATGCACCTGACCCATATAACTATATTGGTATTACCCATGACCAGGTGTTAGATAACATTTATTTTTCACCATTAGAAGTGAGAGACCTATTATTCAAAATTAACCTAAATAAGGCCACGGGCTCAGATAAAATTCACCCTAAGGTTTTGAAAGAATGTGCTGATAATCTTTATTTTCATTTATACTGTGTGATGAGACAACCATTAGATCAAGGCAAATTGCCAGATATATGGAAAAAAGCAATGCCAAAACACATTAGAAGATTGGACATCCATATATAAAAAGGAACGGCTTCTGACGCAGTTAATCTAGATTTTAAACAGGCATACATTCGATACTTTTCCACGTGGCAGACTTACCTGTAAGCTACACAAATATAGTATCAGAGGTAACAAAAGGGCTTGGATTGAAGATTTTCTGAGAGACTGGAAACAGTGTGTATCAGTAAACAGGAGTGAATCAACATGGTTGAAGGTATCAAGTAGTGTTTCCCGAAGTTCAGTTCTCGGACCTGTGTTATTTTTAATGTATTTAAATGACTTACTTGCTGTAATTTTATCTTCTTGCAAGATTGTTGCTGACGATACCAAAGTATACCACCAAGTATTATCATTGGTTGACCAAGAAATACTTCAAAGAGATTAAGTAAGTTCAGCTAAGTGGTCCAAAGAATGGATATAGATTCAATGAAGATTACAAGGATCGCCCCTTTAAACGCTCTGTCTGGAACTTCAAGAGGGCTGATTTTGTCGACTTGAACAACGTTCTCCGCCATGCTCCCTTGGAAACTGGTTTCACAGTTTTTGACTCCATAAGTGACACTGTGTCATACTGGTCAGACCTATTTATTGACACGTGTAAACAGTTTATTCCGTTCTGCGAGGTCACTATTCGACCCAGAGACAAGCCCTTGATCACCTGTAGTATCAAGAGGCTAATAAGGCAGCGCAATCGCGCATGGAACAGGTATAAATGCCAGACACAAAAGATTCGGCCTCACACACTCTTCACTACTCAAAATATTGAACGCCTCTTTCAGTTATGCAAACGGAAACGTAACTTTACAGTCAACGCTATTAAAAACTCCATTCGTCTCTACTTTACCAAACTCCGATCTGAACTAGGCTCAAGAGAGATAAACCCTAAAAGATGGTGGAACCTTAGCAAATCTATTCTCGGTCACAAACTTTATCAAAACATTCCAACTCTCATTGACGGTGGAAGGAATATTTCTTCTGACATAGAGAAGTCTGTGACATTCAACAAGTATTTTGCTGATCAGTGCAAGATCCCGCATGATGAAAGTCTCTGAAAACTAGTTCTGCGTGTGGTCCTGACGGTATAGGCAACACCCTTCTTAAATTCTGTGCCGCTTCAATTTCACGTTCTCTCACTGATCTATTCAATATCTGCTTATCCAACTCATATTTCCCAGATCCCTGGAAGAGGTCCAACGTATGTCCCGTTTTTAAGAAAAGTAACAAACAGTCAAAGAAAAATTATAGGCCTATTCCACTCCTCTGTAATGTCTCGAAGTACTTGAGCGCGTCTAGTTTATAACATTTTCTATGAGTATCTAACCTGTAACAATTTACTTTCTGCAAAAAATCTGGCTTTAAGAAAAACGATTCCACTATAAATCAACTTGTCAGCATACTTCATACTATTTACAGTGGCCTTGAGTTGGGCCATGAGGCCCGTATGGTTTTCCTTGACATATCCAAGGCCTTTGACAGAGTCTGGCACGCTGGTCTACTTTTTAAACTGAAACAATTGGGGTTTGAAGATTCTGTGTTACTATTTCTAGAATGCTATCTGTCAAACCGACTTCAACGTGTTAGTATTGGAGGACAGACCTCACCTTGGCTCCCTATAGAGGCTGGAGTGCCCCAAGGCTCGATCCTTGGTCCCCTACTTTTCCTCGTTTTCATTAACGACATCACTGTCAACATCACCTTTGACATCCGTTTATTTGCTGATGATACCAATATTCTTGAAATTGTCCACGAACCAATGGCCACAGCTGAAAGCCTTAATTCTAATCTTATACAAATTCGTCGTTGGGGCAAGCTCTGGCAGATGACATTTAATGCTATGAAATCCATCTCAATGACCTTCTCAGCTAAACGACATAAGCCTGATCATCCTCCCCTACTTCTTGGAAATACACAGATACCTGAGGCTACTCTACATACACATCTTGGAGTTACACTCTCAAGTAATTTGTCATGGCACCAGCATATAACATATAATTGTTAACAAAGCCAGCCAACGGCTTGCTCTTTTACCCAGACTCAAATATAAACTCTCCCGCCAGACACTCATACAGTTGTATAGTACAATGATTCGTCCTATCCTCGAATATGGGTGTGTCCTGTTTGCACTGAAAACCTGTCACAATCTATTGAAGCTGTGCAGTATGAGGTAGCCAGAATCTGCCTTGGAGCAACTAGATACACTCCACGTGTTTTGCTTCTCGAAGAGCCTGAATGGCATACTCTGGCAAAACGGAGGAAATACTTTAAACTTATTCTTTTCTTTAAAATTTATAATAGGTTGACTCCACAATACCTACATGATCTCGTTCCTCGTGACGTTGCATTCACTACTGGGCTTCTATTGAGAAATCGCACTAAATTATGCCAAATTAGGTTCACCACCAATCGCTTCGGCGATTCATTTCTCGTGTCTGCCATCAAATTATGAAATAACCTTCTAGTTGATGCTCGTCACACCGATTCCCTGCCGCAGTTTAAATCTAAATTAAGTCTGTTACTTTTAAATGTTGACAAAAAGCCCACATACTTTAAACATGGAAATCGTTTCCTAAACATATGCCACACGCAGCTACGTCTTAACGTCTCTGTTTTAAATGCCCATCTATGTCAAGTCAATATCCCTCCAGCCTCAACGTGTGCTCTCATCCTACTGAAGATACGAAACATTACCTTTAGTTCTGCCCTAAGTTCACTGTGCAAAGAGTCTGTCTACTGAACACAGTGTGTCACTTACTCGCCCCAGGTGTAAATCCGACTCTAATAGTTCAATGCTCTAGTGACATTTTACTAGATACTCTCCTGAAAGGTAGTGAGGATTTGACAGAAACTGATAATGTATTCATCTTTGAGGCTGTTCAGACATTCTTACCAGAATCTAGACGTTTTATTTACTAATTTAGTATATGATCTAATTATAAGTCTCCATCATTTGGCATCAATTGTATTATTCGTGTACAAGCCGTGAATTTAGCCTTCTGTTCTCGTCCAGTGTGTATTGTATATATTTCTGTGCGTCCTCTTATGTGCTGGAGAGCCTCCAGATTAGTCTTTGTGTACTATTAGGCAATCCAGAGAAAATAAATATGTTTATATTTTTTATATTAATAATAAGATGAGTGCAAGGTACCTCAAGTAGGAAAGAAAAAAATTCTAATTATAGCATGAACAGCAGGTCCCTCGAAAACGTCACAGAGGAGAAAGATTTGGGAGTAATAGTCACTGATTCCTTGCCTTTTTCCAAAAACATTGGAAAAGTTGCAGCAAAAGGAAATATCAGATATGATGAAGCGAACTTTTTCATATTTTCAACAGAGTTTTTTTCTAAGTTTGGATAACACGAACATTAGACCACATTGATAATTTTGTGTGCAGGCCTGGTCTCTATTCTTACAGAAAGAAATAATTATTCTAGAGAAGGTCCAGAGAAGAGCTTCAAAGCTACTTGCAGGAATAACAAACTTAAGTTATGAAGAAAGGTCAAGAATACTACAGTTAACCATCCTAGAGGACCGCAGATTTAGACGCGACTTAATTGAAGTTTATAAAATTTGGAAAAGCCTGGATTCTCTGAAATTTCCAATCTTTTGTTACCCGAAGGGAGTACCAAGGACTGAGAGGTCATTCGTACAATACATATGAATTAAGATGTGTACATTATGTATATTTTCTTTCTACATCTATTTTTCACACAGAATGAATGACTGAATGATTGATTGATAGATTGATTGATTGATTGGTTTGTTAACAATTACCATCAAACAAATCCACACGTTTCTCTCGTAATGGCCTGTTCGCGAAGATAGCTTGACAAGAGCTAGTTAAGGCGATAGACCATATCAGGCACTTCATACGGAGTTGTGAGGGATGAAAAGTTTTTTTAATAATTGTATTATTTTCCTGACCTGTTTACTTAAGCTATCTAGCTATTGTTAATGGTAAGTTTGTCATTGTGTTCATGGCTCATGCCCAAATTAATTGACGCAGCATCTGGAGACAACATCGGTCGCAAGGAAATCTAGTAGTGCTGTCTCCTTTCAGTTTGACACTCTTCGAAGTATTTATTACCACAACTGCCCCTGCTGGAACTCGAATTGGTTGTTTACAATTGTCATGTGTTTACATTACGTTTCTTGTCATGTAAATTATGTGAGAATTTGTTTGGTGAAAAGTTTTAATTGCTACACGTTTTTTAATTTAACTCTTTACACTTTTTCCTTCACAGGGGGAGTTTATTTTGTTTCAAGGAATCAATTATCGCGTAAACAATAACGGATCAGATCATATTTTAGTAGTTCAGTAACATTTTGTATAAAGTTATATATGCTAAATCCTATAGTCAGAAGCGTGTTTGCACTTTCACTTGAATGGACTTTGCAAAATAAATGACGGTATTTGACCATTTAAATGCCTCTGCACTGGAATGCCGCCTCTTCTGTTTACGTCCTTTCATAGTGATGGCAGTATAATCTGGTACAGAAAAAGAAAAAGTCAGTCCGTGTATATTTAAATTTAACTGTTCGTCTCATTTGATCTAGAATTATATCATTAACCTTGTGTTTTCGTAGTCACAGCAACCCAAAGGTTTTCAGTAGAGTGCAGTGTGCGGAAAGAATTATGTTCACGATCTAATCACATACATTCACATCTGTTTTCATGTCTCCATACATTTGATATAATAATATAGATTTAATGGCCTACATATGGAAGAAAATAAGGTGGCGATGTAAATAGTGCTTGCATTATTAGGGCACTTGAGGACTCTGAATGCTCGGTTTTTCAAATTTGGCATTTTGTTATTTTTGAAGTTATTCAATTGAACGAAATTGACATTATCAACGACTATTTAAATTTCCATTCATCGTTTCTGAGACGCTCGCAAAGTTGTAAAATTAAATTCGTTTCGTTGGTCTTGTTCTCCCTGTCAAACATTATCATTTACGTATGATCTGATCACTTTTTTCAGACACATGCATTCATGGGGACTATTTAGGAACCTTTTCTAACAACAAAAACTGCACGATAATCGGAGAATCTTATTCACATTATTGCTATTGGCCTTTTTACCAGCGGTACTGCTGCGCAACATGTAACAAATTCTACACCAATGGAACAGGTACAACTCCAGTTATGTGTTTGCTTGCCAGTTGTAGCCTAGGCCTACATGTTTTTCTCTGTTCGTGCAGTATGCTTTGAGCGTTAGCGCTAATTGATAGCCACTTGACAAGTAGTTTTGACAAATTTAGAAGTATAAATCATCATGGTTTGTAGCGTGATTTTGGGCCATTTTTAGTTCAGTAGCAGTGAGTGCCAAAACCTTTCCTTGGCTTTATCTTCTGGAAGCTTACGCTGTCCTTCATACCGGATCTATATTGTTTGGTCTATGCACTATCTTGATGAGATGATAGTGACCTTCTTTTTTTCTGCAGTCTACGCCTGGCAAATCTAATCTAATTAATGACGTCATCAAACCGGTCAACATTTTCACAGTGTGTCCGGTTTATCATGCCTCAGGGCTTTTCATATTAGGCCTAATGGCCATTAGTGATTAAATATTTTGCAAAATTCTGGAAACCATTTCTGTTACTCTTTCGATTTTAATCGAATTTAATTTTAATGAGCAGTCACGTTACTGTACAATAAACAGTTATGTTTTTTTCCATATACGGTGTAAATGGTTCCGAGTTTGCCTTTGAGAATGAAGCAATCAGGGAATTAAATTCCAAGGCTTATTAAACGGCCAGGTAAAACAGTACAGTGAAACAGACGAGAAAATTACGCGGATAATCATTTATTATTTGGCAGGTCATGGACACAAAAGAACAACGTAGAGGTAGTTTAAACATATTTCGGTAAACATAGAAAAAGGCATTGTCCTGCACAAAATATTTTTAGAAGGCGTGGTGCAGCACGTTGGAAACTAGGCTGTGCTATTGAGTATTGGAATATCCAGCAATGTTGTCAGTCATGTCCACGAAAGAACATAGGAATTCAAGGTGACGTCTTTATTTTAACGAAAACAATGCAACTGTCAGAGTTAAGCAGTCTAACCGATATTTGTGGAGCATTCAAAAGTAGCAGGGTGCACAAAAAATTTTAGCATGCATCAAACCCTGTTTATGAAAAGTCACCATCTGTAATAGTGATACTGCATATAGGCCTATGGAAGATAACTTCCATCAACAATAATCATTTTAGGCTGAGTGTAAAGATAATTTGGTGCGTGCAAGATATGCTTTAGGCTGTCTGCAAAGATAATTTAAATGTTACACGGTAGGCCTATTCTAGTTCCACTGAGTAAGAGACAGAAAGGATCGGTGTAAGACAATAGTTACAGGCATTATAATGTACTTTAACCAGCAACCTGGATCAAGCAAGTGAGTCATGAAATAGAATCGGGGTTCCTGGCTGAAATATTAACAGTTGATAATGTCTGCGTTTGAATTTAACAGTTATAACTGAAAACTGCAGTGTAAAAAGCGATCGAAACTTCCAATATGTGGAGCCAGTTGAAGGTCAGGCCTATACGAGAACACGATGCAACAACAGTATATATATTCAGGTCCTGAATCTACTGATTCAGCATGTGCCGAGGCATAGGCCTAATAACACATCGAGGGATAATAAAATGGGCAGGGGATGTGATAGTGATACTCAAGATCCCTTATTCCGTGATTATTTCTAATTCCGATCAATTGACGTGGGTGATAAAATAATTGAGCCTATCAATTTTCATTCATTCATGTTTTGTTCACTTTTTACTGCTAATCTGTTCTGTTCTGTTTTGTACCCTCCTTCCTGCTCCTCTGCTGTCCTCTTCTATCCAATCCGGTCTGCTTCCTTTCACGTTATTTTATAATTTCATGTTCCTTTGCGCAGGATGTGAGTACGGTGACAGAAGTACTAAGTGCAAGAAGATCCACTGTATTAATCCTGACAATTATCAATTATGCTGTAAGACTTGTGCTGCCAACTTCACCGTCACGCAAGTTACCTTTACGTCCAGAAACTACAACACAAGTCTAAGCACTACCTCTACCACATGGAAAATGGCGGCCACTGGAGCTACAGGTATGAGTTTCAACAGTATTGCTGCAGGATTAAGAGGCCTTTAAGTTTCAACAAGCCTCCCACATGACATCTTGCACATTCTATCCTATTTTTGATTGGATTCTAGGCATTTGATTGGTTAAGGGCTATAGAATGCACAATGTTTTAAACGCTTCCATGCAGGCCATTGAATAGGCCTAGGCCTACACTTTAATTTAGAAATGATTTGATCCCACAATTCTTTGGTGGACAAAAATGGCGAATTTACTTCGGCCTCGCACTATTGGTGGCATCTACTCTGGACAAAAGCGCTGTTTTGCCCACGTTTCAACGGAAGAAAGGGAAGCTAAAAAATAAACAATTTGACGCCCTGAAATACGTACTGTAGGCCTAAAAGGAAACAAAAAGGAAGCAAGTCTGTTGAAGGCGTACATGAGTGAAATAGACATAGGCCTAGACCTTCCTCCCATTACTCATGATGGAACGTGCATCATGGATTCATACATGTTGTCGTCCACAGCGTAAACACCGGATCCGAAGCCTAGCCACACTAATATCTGGTTATTGAATCTGTAGTTCTCTTGTTGTTCCCATTAGATTTTTGTGTATACAAGTGTAGATACTCATCTAGGTATGGAATATTTATCCAGTAATTATAGCTGTATTATCCAGAAAAGGTGGAATAGATAATGACTGGGTGATAACCCTGTCCATATCACCGCAGTGTAAAGGTCAATCCATATCACCACAGTGCAAAGGTCACTGAGAACTACTTTCCTTCTAAATTCTTGTAGTTGGCGCACGTCAAGCTTTTCAAATGACCCAATTACTGGATCCTGCGTTACAGTTATTCATACGCAAAGCTATGCAAAGCCTTGTTTGATGAAATAAACGTTGAAACTGTTTTTAATTGTCTTTTTTGAATTTAACGATGAAAATAAAATTACAGCTATAATTACTGGATAAAATTAAAACCAGCCGCTTGGAGGAGACTGGCCTCGTTCCCGCGGCGGATCACTCCTCGTGCAAGCACTCCGAGTGATCCGCCGCCGGAACGAGGCCAGTCTGCTGACTCGTCTCCTCCACTTAGCCAGTTTTACTATTGTATCTACAGGGAATATAAGTTATAATTGTTGTCTTTTGTGATCAAAAATAGGATAAAATCGTCATTCAATGGTTTACAGCGCACTAGGCCTGGGCCTATAGTATAGGCCTACAGTGAATATCCCACACTCAGAAAGCTGTACCGGCTGTATTCCACTCGGCTAGCACCTTGCGGAATATAAGTTACAACCATCTTCGTGTGGGGTATTCACTGTGGTCCACTTTGAACCACAGAATAACTAATAGTATTTACCTGATTATCCCATTCCATACTGATCAAATGTAATTTTAAGTGTGGTCAGCATTTTAGGCTTATTTTTCGCTTACGAAAGATCCTGCTCCGATACAAAGGTAAAAAATTATTATTGCAAGAATCCGTGGTCACTTTTCATCCAAATATTTAATAGGCCTAGTCTGACCACTATGAAGAACAGGCTTATGTGTATTTACATTTCTGCATTACTATTACAACAGACGCAGCACCGACGTATAGGCCTACTGAGATACCGGCTACTACCACGGAACGGCCTCTTTCTACAACACGGCTTCTTACCACAGTTCTGACCTCAATTTTTCCTGTTTTAACACATCGTGCAACGGAAGATCCTGATTCGGGGCAGCATTCCAATACGACACAACGCCCCTATACAACTGAGCATTCTGGTTCACTACAACCTCAAACTACAACACAGCCTCTTTCTACAGTCGATTTCGACTACACAACACGAGTCACGTTTTCAGCACAGGATATTGCTGCTACACTTACTCCTGCTTTAAAACAGGCTCACGCTACAACACATACTCCTACTACAAAACAGGCTTCCACCACAACACAGGCCCCTAGTATAACACAGGCTCGAACTACAACACTTGTGCCTGCTGCTAAACAGGCTCACAATACAACACAGGCTCATGCTACAACACAGTCTTATGTTAAAACGCAGGCTCATACTACAATACAAGCTCCTACCACAACACAGGCTCCTACATCAACACAGGCTCCAACTACAACACATACTCCCCCTACAAAACAGGCTCACACCACAACAGAAGCTCCTGGAATAATACAGGCTCGAACTACAACACAAGTTCCCACTACAACACAAACTCCTACTGCGACAACACGAGCTCCAACTACAACACAAGCTCCCAGTACACCACAGGATCATGCTACAACACACGTTCCTACAACAATACAGGCTCACAATGCAACACAGGCTCCGACTACAACAAGTGACCCCACTACAAAACAAACTCACAATACAACACAGGCCCCTACTACAAAACAGGCTCGCGCTACAACACAAGCTCCCAGTACACCACAGGATCATGCTACAACACACGTTCCTACAACAAAACAGGCTCACAATGCAACACAGGCTCCGACTACAACAAGTGACTCCACCACAAAACGAACTCACAATACAACACAGGCCCCTACTACAAAACAGGCTCGCGCTGCAACACAAGTTCCTACTACAACACAAACTCCTACTACGACACCAGTTTCTACGGCAACACGAGATACAACTACAACACAAGCTCCCAGTACACCACAGGATCATGCTACAACACACGTTCCTACAACAAAACAGGCTCACAATGCAACACAGGCTCCGACTACAACAGGTGACCCCACTACAAAACAAACTCACAATACAACACAGGCCCCTACTAAACAGGCTCGTGCTACAACACAAGCTCCCAGTACACCACAGGATCATGCTACAACACACGTTCCTACAACAAAACAGGCTCACAATGCAACACAGGCTCCGACTACAACAAGTGACTCCACCACAAAACGAACTCACAATACAACACAGGCCCCTACTACAAAACAGGCTCGTGCTACAACGCAAGTTCCTACTACAACACAAACTCCTACTGCGACACCAGTTTCTACGGCAACACGAGCTCCAACTACAACACAAGCTCCCACTACACCACAGGATCATGCTACAACACACATTCCTACAACAAAACAGGCTCACAATGCAAGACAGGCTCCGACCACTACAAGTGACCCCACTACAAAACAAACTCACAATATAACACAGGCTCCTACTACAAATCAGGCTCGTGCTACAACACAAGCTCCCAGTACACCACAGGATCATGCTACAACACATGTTCCTACAACAAAACAGGCTCACAATGCAACACAGGCTCCGACTACAACAAGTGACCCCACTACAAAACAAACTCACAATACAACACAGGCCCCTACTACAAAACAGGCTCGTGCTACAACACAAGTTCCTACTACAACACAAACTCCTACTACGGCAACACGAGCTCCAACTACAACACAAGCTCCCAGTACACCACAGGAGCATGCTACAACACACTTTCCTACAACAAAACAGGCTCATAATGCAACACAGGCTCCGACTACAAAGCAAGCTTACACTACAAGACATACTCCAACAACAAAACAGGCTCACACCACAACACAGGCTCCTAGTCCATCACGGGCTCGAATTACAACACGTGCACCTACTCCAACACAGGCTCACAATACAACACAGGTTTCCAGTACAAAACAGGCTCACAACACAACACTAGCACACGCAACAACACAGGCCGTCACTTCAGAACAGCCAACTTCAACACGCCTTCCTTCGTCATTGGATTCTATTACTTCAGCTGCTCATTCTAGGGAGCTTTCTACCGCAACAGCTCAGGCTTCCATGACATTATCCCCTTCTACATCACAGAATACCACAAGATTGGCAGCTGCTGTAACACGACCCCGGATACCACATCCTGCGGGTACAATCGTCCAATACCTAACAACACATGTTCTTTCTTCATCACAGCTAACCACCATTGCAAACGCTAATGCTAACACACATGGTCCAACCACAACACAGTCTCCCGGTACAACAATGTCTCCGACTGTAAAACAACATCTTTCACAGGCTCCAGCTGCAACCCAGCCACCGGCTGCAACTCAGGCTCCCACTTCAACACAATCATCTGTAACGAAGTCTCAAACTACAATGAATGGTGCCACTGCAAGTTAGTTTCCTGTTTCCATTCAATCTTTAGGTCCATCCTGATCAGAATAAGACTGAGTAAATAGCTTTACTTGGCATGCCAACGAAAGCTGTTGACCTGGGGCATGCATTTATAATAGGTCTTATAATTCAACACAATTCTTGACAAAAAATAAAATGTTTTCTATTAACATGAAATTTGACTGAAAAGAACAAAGCAGACGGGAATTTACACCAGGGCGCTTTTGGGCGATTTGAGCGGTAAAATTTTAATTAAAACGGGGGGGGGGGGCACAGACTCAACATCAGGATGGATGGGTGCCTCAGACATTTTTCTACAATACCCTATTTTAATCTTACACCAGATGTAAAAAGGTACCCTTTATATCCTGTTATATGTTGAAAGGAGTACTACATTGGTGATCCTGGTGCATTTTGGAGACCAGCATTCCAATTTTAACAGTTTTAGCATTTTCTTACTTCCTACAAAAATTATCCCTAAAGAGCATACTAATTATCCTATATCTGCAGCCTATATCCAAGATCTATACATTTGTTTGAAAAAATGAATAAGATATTCGGTTCACTCAAGTAATTGTTACCCCTGTCCTAATCCAGCTGTGTAGATTTTTGGGCTTTTCTAATCCTGGGAGTCATGAAAACAGGGCCTTTCCCGCGGCACATACCCAGCACAATCCTACATGGGAGTACCCCCCCCCTTCGGATTAAAACACGGGCTCCCCTGACGGCACAGACATCAAATTCAATTCCTGAGTGAGGTCAGTAGTTCTTTTTGTGGTAGATATGCGTATGTTTGTGGTAAGGGTACAGTTGTAAGTTTTACACAGCTAGTTATTTTTCCTACAAACTAAAGTAATGGCCAACAAGAAGTTAAATATAAATTCAATTAAATTTATTTATTTATTTATTTATTTATTTATTTATTTATTTATTTATTTATTTATTGACAGTTTTAGAAGGAATGATATATAGACGTACAGTGTTATCAGTGACTATAAAAGGCACACACAATACGAAGCTCGATTTTGGCTAAGGTTTTACCACTTAATCTCAACTGAAGGTTTCGGCAGGTCTCAATGGCATTTTGTTGCAGTTTCAAGCTGAGAGCAGCGATGCCGCCAAGAGCCGTTGACCGCTGCCGAAATCCGATTTAATCTTTTGGAACTTGGTGGCAGACCACCTTCCGCCGCTCTTGATGTCCTACATGTATGCTTGTTGATTTTGAAAAGTGTACACAAGAGCGCGTACACATGCACGTGGCACAGAAGCTGTGGAACCTTTCGGTGTTGGTTTAAAATGACAATGGACTACAATACAGTACAAACACAACAATTTGCTGTCATTACACATCACAAATTTTATAAACAACTGAACAGTACACATTAAAAGAAAACATCAATACAACGAATGAAAAGAGAAAAATCATAATTTTAGTTTAAACATATTTATTTTCACTGGATTACCCAATAGTACATGAAATATGACTAATCTAGGGGTTCTCCAGACACGGAGACGCACAAAATGATATATACAAGACGCATAGGACAATACAATGTACAAACATGTGACTATGTACTCTGGTAGACATGCTGTAATACAATTAAACAACAAAAACAATATCTAACATTCCAATCCAATTAAGAAAACATGCATATATACACGAATATGCTTAGTAGCAAGCTAATTCGTCCTCAGCACAGGGAGCGACTGAAGGGGAGGTTATAGCTTGCTGGGCGCGGCTGAAGCACCCTGGCTGCAAACTCACACTGCCACTGTGGAGCCCCCAGTGCGCCCAGTAGCTCGGGTGTTCCTTCCCGCCTTGTCATTGTCGACCCACCTGTGGAGACACGATAGAGGACATGGTAGTATTAAAGGTACATACGTTGAACATACAAATACACTGCAATGGTATATGCTGGTTTCGGGATACATATATATGATAAGATACTACACGGTTACAATATAAATCAGCGTGTTTCAACAACAAAATTTTGCATTGCTCTGAAAATTACTGTATTGCATTCTTCTGAAAGTTCTTTACTCCCGAACAGTAAAATACTACATAGTCTGTCACTTGCAACATGCATTTTCAGGTTTGGATTAACACCAGGGGCTAACAAAGGAGTGATGGTAAGCAGGAGCTTCTTTCTCTCCTGGACATATTTAGGGCAGTAGAGACAAAAATGTTTGAAATCCTCAGTTGGGTGGGAGCAGGCACAGGTTGGCTGTTGAATGATATTTACTTTATGGAGATCGGAATTAAGTCTAGAGAATCCTAATCGTAACTGGGTATGACAGATGTTAGCAAATCGCTGACCATGGGAGTAGAAATCTGGAGCAATGTCGGCCGCTAGCAGAGTGGCTTTGAGTTTCGACTTAAAGATTTGAAGGGAAAGGGAGTTACGGATATCAGTGGGGAGATTATTCCATAGTTTGGTGGCATCAGGGAGAAAGGAATTTTCAAACCGCTGGGTTCGGCATTTGATGGGGCGAAGGTTGCTGATAGGCCTATGACGGAGCGTATGACCAGCCATGGCGGGGTTGCGAGGTATAAGGTTGGATAGGTAGGAAGGAGTTAAGTTAAAATACATTTTGTAGAAAAGGATTAATTTGAAATATTTGCGTCTACTGGCTAGTGTGGGCCAACCAAGTTCGTCTAAGAGTTTGTTATGGGATGTGTGCCTTAGTGCACCAGTGCATATTTTAGCTGCCTCGTACTGAATCGACTCAAGTAAATCACTCAGACCTTGCCCACAATTATCAAAGATAACACAACCATATTCAAGAATTGGCCGAACCATTGAGAAATATAATCTTTCCAGTGTTTTTCGGGATAACTTAAATTTGAATCTTCGAAGAAGTCCAATACGCTGGCTGGCTTTGTTTGTGATGCGTGTGACATGCGCACGCCAGGAAAGATTGTTGGCTAGAGTAATTCCAAGGTGAGTGTGGGTGTCTTCCTCTGGTATGACTGTACCACCTAGAAGGACAGGGGGATGATAAGGTTTATTGATTTTGGCCGAGAAAATAATTGAAATGGATTTTAAGGCATTAAAAACCATGCGCCATAATTTACCCCAGTGGTAAATAAATGAGAGATTTGTGTTCAAGTGGTGTGCCGAATCGGTAGGATTTCGAACTATCTCAAGTAGACTAGAGTCGTCGGCGAAGATGCGGACATCACAGGTCAAGTCATCTACAATATCATTTATATAGACAAGAAACAATAAGGGACCCAGAATTGATCCCTGAGGTACGCTGGCCTGAACAGGAAGCCAAGAGGAGGTACGCCCGTGGATAATAACACGTTGAAAGCGGTTTGACAGGTAACAGTTTATCCACATAAGAAGTCCTTCAGATAACCCCAGTTGTCGTAGTTTGAAGAGGAGGCCTACATGCCACACTTTGTCAAAGGCTTTCGAGATATCTAAGAATACCATTCTGGCCTCCTTGGAATTTTCAAGCCCATTGTAGATATTGTGGAGAATACTTATTAGTTGGTTGGTAGTTGAATCATTAGCTTTAAACCCAGAGTTCTTATCAGTTAGTAGGTTGTTGCCTATTAGATATTCATAAAGAAAATTAAAGACCAGTCGCTCGAAAACCTTCGATACGTTGCACAGCAGGGAAATTGGACGATAGTTACTCTTGATTTGTTTATTCGATTTTTTAAACACAGGGCAGATATTAGAGCGTTTCCAAGAGTCGGGAAATTGAGAGACAGGCTGAAAATTTTTGTTAAGGGCTTGGAGATCGAGTCAGCAGTATTTTTTAGGAGAGTGTTGCCAATATTGTCGGGTCCTGAGGCAGAAGTTAATCTCAAGGAGAGCAAAACTTTCCTGATACTTTCTTCATTGAGCGTGAAATCACTCATGCGTGCCTCAGTACGATAGGTAAAGTTTGGCAGGGGAGGTGCATCATTATCGGCATGGGTAACGCATTGACTAGCGAAGTAAGTATTAAATACTTCACACTTTTCGGTGATGCTAGAGATACTTTTACTGTCTTCAACAATAGGAGGTATGTCTTCATGGATTTTGCATCCTAGTAAGGACTTAGATAAGTTCCACCATTGTTTGGGATTCATATCATCTTTATCTAATTGTGTACGTAATTTAGAAAAGTAGGAGTTTATTGACACTTTTATTGCATTGACAACCTTATTGCGTCGCTTTTTGTAAAACTGGTAAAACCTGTCAATGTTGGCACAGACTTCAAGAGTGAAAGGGCGACGAGTTTGAGTTAATTTCTTAAAACGTTTCCATGCACGATTACGCTGACGCATAAGTTTTTTAATTTCAGCTGTTATCCAAGGTTTATCCTTTGGTCGTATGGTAACTTCTTTGTATGGGATAAACTCTTTGGCAGTTTTTAGGAAGAGGTCAGACCAGCAAGATACCACGTCATCAATGGAATCGAAGACGTTGAAGGCAGTGTTCCAGGGAGCAGAAGATAGGGTATTATTAAGACCTCGAAAATCAGCTTTTTTGAAATTCCAAACACCTCTTTTAAACGAACGGTCTCTGTGGTAGGAGAGTGAAAAGGAGCAGAAAATAACCGAGTGATCAGAGTTAGAAATAGGAGCTAAGACTCCACTGTCCAGGATAAGTCCAGGCGAGTCAGTGATCAGAAGGTCCAACAGACTAGTTGAGTATTCGTTTATTCTGGTAGGTTCGTCTATTATCTGAAAAAGATTTAATTGAGCTACGAGATTGAAGAGAGACATGCGAAGTTCACTATTTTGATGAGTGGAGTTCCAGTCAACACACCTGTCATTGAAGTCACCTGTGAGTATCAATATATGCGGGTTACTTTCGATGGCGGATGAGATGGAATTAAACAGAGACTCAAGAAAAGTATCACGGATCTCTGCTGGTTGACCGGGAGGTCGATAGTAATTACCTATCAGAACTGGCCCACGTTGGGTCGAGATTTCCACCCAGATTCATTCACAGTTTGGACCTTCGAGATCGAGACGCCGTGTACTGGGTAAGCATGTATGTATGTAAGTTAAGAGGCCGCCTCCTCTCCCGGTTGGGCGGTCTCTTCTGAAGGGAGGTTGAAAATTATCAATATGAAGGAGTTGGTCCGGATAACTCTCATCTAGCCAAGTTTCAGAAATCGTAATTATATTAAAGTTTTCAGTTTGAGCGAGGCATTGTATTTCATCAATTTTCCCATCGCTTTTGATGCTGCGAACGTTACAATGACATAACTTCAATTGATTGACATTATAAGTATCACTAGGGCCTGGGTTGGGATGAACGTCAGTGGATAAGGCAAAGTTTTTGTATAGTACGTATAAGATGTGTCGTGAGCACAAGAACCCACAAAAGATGAAGTTTGCAAGTAGCATTACCATAATACAGTAGGAATTGGTTATCTGATTGCTTACTGAGGGACAAGCAAAGTAAACAGAATGCGTTTTATACGAGACAGAACGAGTTATAAAGAGGCCAATGGCCACTCTGTATTGTTCGGTGCTACAACTCATGGAGACAATAGTATATTGAATATCCGTCCTGCAAACACCCGGTATAATACAATAAGATAATGAACCTCAAACGGAGCGCTGATGTAAACCCAGCGGCTTGTGTGTTGCTTGCACCATGGTCAGACCAATCAGATACTAGTTGACCTTGGTACCATACCGTTACAATGTAATCAAGTTTCAATGGAAATATCATATAAAGTGACATAGTCATAAAAATAAACATACATGTGTAGGACAGACCAAAAACAGATGTGTTCGGCCAGTCGGGCACCTGATTTCTATGGAACCACAGAGTTTCAGTGTATTTAGGACTTCCAAGCAGTTTCATTGTAAGTAACATAGTCAAAACATAGAGCGTAAATATGTAAAGTAACAAAATAACAAAACATGAGACGGTAAATGCACGAAGTTGAAAATTGATTGAAAGAAACATGTAAAACTGATACATGCACAAGCATGTGAGTGGACAAACTGGACAGTAGTGGAAAGAAACAAAGATCGCTGTTGTAGGACTACATGTGATGTGTTGGAGATTTCACATTGGAGCTAGTGAGTACATGTTCACGTATATATGATAATAGATTGTTGTTATATCCGTCATATAAATATACATATGCATAAATGCGTACATACATACACGTATTTTGTAGTCAGGCACAATGAGGGTAATTTCTGGCAAAGCTGAAATTTCAACACAGACATGGAAACCATGCCAAATAGCAACATGGTCAGAATATTGAAATTAAAAATAACAGGGCCAAGATCAGGAAAAGAAATAAGATGACAACTGAAAAAAAAAAAAAAAGTACTCTTTACAACGGGCAGGCAACAGGCTGCAGTAGACATACATGTATCGTTTGAAAACTCACTCTATAAACTATTTCAGCAGATCGCCATAAAAACATACATATTTGTTGCGATACTGAATGGAAAATGAAATCATTTGGTATAAGTTTATGGTAACAAATACGATTAGACGTACTCGAAAACAGGCAAGCAGGGAAACACGTGAAGTACATGTACATGCAACTCATTAGGTATTTTGTAAAAATCCATGTTCAAAGAATATGAGCCAGGTCCTGAGAATTAGGATGCTGAAATAAATCATGCATACAGAACATAGGAATATATAAATACACATACAAAACAATTAAATAAATAATAATGATAATAAAAAAAAAATAGGTAAGTAGAAGTTCGTATTCCATGTACAAAATTCAGTTCACAGTGTGTATGATCATGTCACACAAGTCAGTACCTCTGCTATGAGAGACGAAGTCAATGCACCCAACATGTTAAGAAACATGACAGACGATTTTAGCATTGTGGAGCTCAATGTTTTTAACTTTAAGCATTGTGAGGCTCAATGTTTTTTAAATTGTCCAGGTCTCTAAGGTTCCTTATTTCAACAAGCTCTCCTTTACCGACAGCGCCCCACGCAGCATATTTGCGGACATACAATCTGCCGTCTTTTGAATAGCAGGATTTAATCCTCTTTTCCCTCTTTAGAACTCTGGCATTGTAGAGAATGTTTGACCGCTTTTTTGTCAAGTCCTCGGACACAAATGTGCCACGGACTTTACGCCTGGCTGAATAGATTTTCTGCCTAGCCCTGAAAGACGTGAACTTAACAATGATAGCCCTATTTCGGGTTCCATTTTGTTTTCCCACACGATGCGATCTGTCAATTTCTGCCAATGATAAGTCAACTCCCATTTTTTCAGCAACTTTCAGAACAATCTGATCCGTGTTCTCTGAAAAAGTCTCCTCCTCACCCGACCATATGCGCAAACTGTTCCGCCTGCTATATTGTTCCGCTTCATCCAACTTTTCTTCCATCATGACAACCTTGTTCTCCAGCTCAGTAGCCTTTGCTTCTAATGATGTCACTTTATTTTCCAACACTGTAGCTTTGTTTTCGAGGGTCTGCACCGTGGTTGACAATACATCGAGTTTAGCCAATTTAGCACCAATCTCAGTTTGGACAACGTCGGAAACAACATCTCTTATGTTGGAGGTATCAGACATAATGGACTTCAACGCAGTAATAACCCTCGGATCACTCAATATTTGTAGAAAGTCAGAGGCAATGTCAATGTTCTCATTTCTAGTTTTCAGAGGAGGGCTCTCACCAGTGGGAGACAACCAAGGACGACATGGTCTTTTTGAAGAACCTGAATTTACTGTTTGAGTATCAATATGCTCTCCACCTGAAGATTTGTCAGATTCAGGTATACGACCCTGGTTACCTGCCATGCTGGTAATTTAGAGTTCAACGGCGGTAAATTTGAAAAACGTGAAGTGGCGTCAACTCACATGTATGGTCATAGAAAAGCCCGGCGATCCAGTAAAATTGTCCAAAAAGTCCTCAATGCATCATGGCAATCCGCAGGGAATTTAATTAAAATTCACTGAGATAATCCAGAAATATTTGACAAATCCTGCCCACACGAAAAACACTGATCGTGTCAAGCTATTCCAAGATGGCCGATGAACGAAACCAAAGAAAAACAAGTCCATTAAAAATGCAGCTTATTTCACCTCTCCGCAGTGTTACTTTTTTTTAAGGGTCTGCTCCATAGGGGGGACCCTTTCTGTTTTTGAGCTTCCGTCCGTCCGTCCGGATGTGCACATTCTCGTTACCGCGATATCTACAGAATGCCTCTATGTATTTTGGTTTAATTTCAAATTAGCAATATGCTTACTATACCTGGCAAGATGAACTGATTGAATTTTGGTGTCACCATGACCTGATTTGAGCAAATGGCAGCCTAATTACATGCTATTTAGGGCTCGTTACCGCAATATTCAGAATGCTCCAATGTATTTTGCTCAGATTTGGCAGTATGCTTATCTAGCATGCCAAGATGAACTGATTAGATTTAGGTGTCACCATGACCTAATCTGACCAAATGCCAGCCCCTTCAGTCAACGTTTGCGTTGAAGGTATGTCTAGTTTTATAATATTGTATATCAAATACACATTTTATCACAACAATTATCCAACAAATGTGATGAATTATTAAGCCTAGTAAGTATCTGTTCATGTTTCAACAATGCAAGTTCCTTCCAAATTATACACATGTAGACATCAGGGTTTTCCCCTGCTTTGGCGAGCAGAAAGGTGGTGAATCTGATGGCAACCTAGAATTTCTTGTTCCATGACAGATATTGACCAAATGTTGCATAAATAATACTAATATAACCTACTTTTTAATGAAAAGGCAAAGGTGGTAAAAAGGTGAAAGGTGGGCCACCTTTGAGCTTATGATGTGGGGAAAACACTGTACACCATATGATAAACTATCAGGCGGTAAACTTTAAAAACCTTCAGTATTTTTATACATCGCATAAATTGATGATTTAAACTTTCCATGTTCGAACTTAACGTATCCAGATGAACAAGTATTCGTCATCCGTTTTCAAGGTATAGCTGGATTTGCTCCCCTTATTTTAAAAGCAGGACGAAAATTGGCATCACAATCTTGCCAAATATATTATTAATGTATAGTTAACACCTCAATGTTCCAGTAGATAATGATTTTCAAAGTGTCCCAAGTGCGGTTTTGCTCTGTCACAAATGAACCGTTGGCTAACATTCCAATGTCTGCGTACACATATTTTTCTAGAATTTAAAAGTTAAGTTCCTACTGTGATAATTTAAGATCCCATGTCTTTCTGAAAGTCTGATTTTTTTTTTACTTCTTAATATAAATTTGCAATTGCCATGTAAATTATATGTATGCAATGTATCTAAACATACATATAGCTGCACTGTTCTTGAATAAGGGTATAAATTCAAGAATTCTGCCTAAAGTAAACCAATTTATAATATGTTGGGGGTTAAATATGTATCTTCGGGATTCAAACTAAAAATCGTATTCCATCCTTGCCATATGACCATTAGAACTTAATTGTGATGCGCCAGCAACAATGACGTAGTACATTAAGACAATTGTGCATGGAACTGTTTGATTGTACGTCAGATGTGACGCGAAATGATTGCAGGCAGCGTAAGGAAAGATAACACATCTGATTGGTTGAAAATAGGCCTACAGGGTACAATTTTGCGGTAAATGCCCAGTTAAACATAGAACAAGTGGAATCTTACATGAGTGGGAGTGAAATACCGTGTTTCCTGTTACTGGAGAGCACATTGTCGATAACATTCACTTGGGACCTGCGGTCACTCGTGAATGTTATCGCCAAATGTGCTCTCCCGTGGCAGGAAAACAACGTATTTCACTCCATCTGTGTGAGATCTTATATTTCTAACTATGTGATGAAAAGGGGTCACAGCAATAATGACATTCATTGGGTAGATCCAAGAAGACTAAATGGAAAATGAGTGCTGGCACAGTTGCATGTTTGACGCCTTCATTAAGTATGACTTCAACCGGCTAACCAGGTGTACGTTCAATTTGAACCACAAAATTGAAATACTTATTTTCTTTCAATATAAAAAATTTCGCTTTTGATATGTCTCTCAAAAATGTCAAAAAACAGCATTATGGCAACTAGCATCAGTTTTTTAAATCTTTGAAAAGGCAATACAAAAGTTCGTCCCTGCACATCATCTTTTTGCATATTTTCCCATTACTTTACGCAGGGGGAATCTATAATCAATGGTCCTTATCTGTATAGTGAAGTTTACTTAATGATAAAGATATTATATCTTTATTCTGAAAATCCTATTGAGCTACTGTGTTTTGTAATCGATGTAAGTAAATATTTATGAAATACATAAAACTATTATGCTTAAATACACAAATCTTAAATGTACAACGTGAGACGCAAGGAACATCCAGGTTGAATGAATTATGCTCCTTCTGTCGAGAATAATCGATCCATTACTTGCACCCCATTTCTACCATTGTTTTATGCTGTACCAAGTCTCTGATGCACGATCCATTTGCGTTGTGCATTTCATTATTCATGTAAATGTATTTATAAGTACTATTTTCTATCATGTGGTACATATTTGAGTTTTTCATCGTTGTGAGGGGTTGTTTTCACTTTTATCTAATTATTTGCAACACTTGGTCAAAAAAGCTGGGAAGCTAATGTTAATCCGTTGTAAAAACTGAGTATAAATAAAGCTTGTATATATATATATATATATATATATATATATATATATATATATATATATATATATATATATATATATATATATATATATATATATATATCGAATGAATTATGTGCCACTCAGTAGGAATGTATAAAACGTCAACTGGTGTGCCAGGTCTAGCATGTTGTTTTAAATTGCTAAAATAAAACCGTTTGTACCAAAAGTCATCTGCATAACATACTGAGTCAGGGATACTGGTCGAAACAACAACACTGTTACATGTTATCGAACATTCGTACCTAATGTTGTTTACTATGATTGACCAAACACAATCCTGCACTTACCGTCCACATCATGTCCACCTGCTATACCAGTGGCAGGGTGTTCTTTTCTTTTCTTTTTCTTTTTTTTTTTTTTTTGTTTTTTTTTTGTTTTTGTGGGGGTGGGGGTGGTAGCAGGGGTATATGTTGTCTGAGGTCGTTGATTAAAGAAAAAACCAAACGAGACTAAACACAGGCCCACGGGGACTCCATTGGTCACGTGACGGGATGTAATAAACTGTCCATTACCTTTAACCCTGTTGGGTTCGAGGTTTGGTGGTGCTTCAAACAATTTACATTCAGTTCCATTAAAGCCATGATTTCATAAGTTGGTCAATAAGATACCATGATTGATAGAATCAAACGTTTCTGCAAGTCATGTGAGCAAACAACAGTGAAAAGACCATCATTGATATTATGTAAGCAACTTTGTGCAAAGAAGACCAATAGCGAGTGTCTTTGTTGGATGATTGGTCTGGTGCGTTCAGAGAATGCTGGACTTGCAACCGGACCTGCTTCTCCTTACGTTTTGATATATATATATGTGTGTGTGTGTGTGTGTGTGTGTGTGTGTGTGTGTGTGTGTGTGTGTGTGTGTGTGTGTGTGTGTGTGTGTAATTGAAACGAATCCATATTTAAGTACATCAGGGTGATAACTAGCAGCCTTGAAAATATGTAAAAAACGGGTATTTTCCAGGTCAGAGGCACAGGTGAAGAAAGTAAGGAAAGACTGAATATGTGCATTAAGGACGATCCAATTATAGTTGTTTCAACATGTAGTAATTTTCCATACAAAATAAGTCAAGTGCGGTGGGTTCAGGAAGATCCACTAAACACCATTCAACAAAGAAGCATTGGTGTAACGAAGTCTAAATGTGTAAACACCGCTGGGCTCCTTTCTCTTTCCATGACACTTCACCGTCAGAAGAATGCTTAATCTATGGACATATGGAATGGAATATCAAAATTTATCATGACTATTTTAACGGCACTGGCAATGTCTTTAAACTGTACGTACTAACTTGGTCACTGCAGTCTTGTGGATTTGTACTCAGACTAGAGTAGGCGTAAAATTCCTGTGGCATTTCTCTCATGCACATGCTTACATGTGTATATAAGTGGCCATACTCAAGAAGAATTTTAATCTGATACTAAATTTAGGATCAAAATTGAGATCAACTTGTTTGATCCGACATTGTGTAACCTTAGGTCAAATACGTGCTAACAATTCAAGTGTTAACCAATCTCTGTTTTAGTGGCATTGCACAATAGGTGTGAATAACATTCAGGTTTAATCTGTAGTGGGATCTATAATTGATATAAAGCATTGGATCAAAATAAGGTTCATTTAATGTGATGGAAATGTTAGACCCGAAGTTCATATTATGAACTACGAATACAGATTGCTTTATCCTGGACGTTTTGAAAAAGTACTAGGCCAACGATACAGTACTTCAGGGACAAAAGCACATAAATTTTAAATTAGGATTAAATTCAGGATCAGTTCAAATTCTTGGTAAATATGGCCATTTTTTACAGGGGCATCTTTGTCATAAATGCGCAAAATTTCACCATTTCCATACATAAGTTGTATCTGCCGTGTCTATGCTCAGCATGCTCAATAACACATCACAGCTGTCAAGATCACTCAAAATAGCCACAAACAGAACTATTGTTGTCAATGAAACGTACATTTCCATGCTGTGTGTTGGCCACTATAAACGCAAGACATGTATACGAACCAAGAAATGCATGGTCACTCAGCGTAATTTTCTTCGCTGTGAACTTTCATGTTTACAAGGCATTCTGATTGACATAATGTAAGGTGAGCAACAGCAACGTAATACTTGTTGGCTCTGTCATCAGCTGGTCTTTCAAGATAATGGATAGCATTTGTAGGCAGGGCATATTCCTATTTGTGGTGGATTATTAAATCACTCAAAATTGAAAAAAAAAATATTGCTCAAAGTAGAGGCTTATACTATGCTGACTGTATTGGGTGGCATTAGGCAACATTTTGCTGTACAGACCACATCTAATACTATAACAAACAAATTCAGGTGACCTTCGAAGCTCAAAGGTATATCACCATTCATGCTCATTTCTAAATTTATGGTTTAGTACCTCTGCATATAACTCGTTTATTCGAAAATGAACGAAATAATTTTGAAATACAGCACTAACTGAAATGTCACTATTACTATTTGGCTTGCTTGCTAAACCAAAACTGACCAGATTTATGAATTAAGGATAGCCCCATCTTTATTGCTGTCTGGCTTTACTCCGCAAACTTTGCGTTATAATTTTCAGAATATACCTTTATATATGTATATACATATATATATATATATATATATATATATATATATATATATATATATATATATATAAACGCCTTGTGTTTCACGATGACAATTACATAATAGAAAAGTCCTAAAATACTACTACCTGGGGATAGAGTTCTACTCCTACTGTTAAGAAACGTTTACTCAGTCCATAAACAAACTCAAATACTAGGTTCATAAAGCCTCATTAAAATTACGACAGCTCCCGGTAAGTGGCTATGTTAAACTCTCAATGAAACTTTAATTCTCTCATAATGCCTTTTTTATCGTATGCCATTGAAGCCCAAAGGTCTTTCTTTATGAAAGGTATTTATGATACCAAATTCATACAAATTTGTGACAGCCAATCATACAAAGTGTTCATCTAAAATTCCGGTAAATACACCCTCCTAAAAAGCTTCAAATGCGGCCGTAATTGCTGGAACCAGCAGCTACCCTGTGCTTATTGCAATGGAATGTAAATCTGTTCAACGCTGGGTGGAACAACAGCATTGTAATGATACATTTTTCAGTATATCTTTGCCTCAGGGAAACCTGAGTGCAGTTGCAGGCGTGGTATAACTGCTGGTCCAGACACATTCATGATATTCTAAGTCAAACATAAGTTACGGTGTGTGAGTTTGCGTAAGTAAAATGCAGAAGATACCTCAAAATTAGTTTGCCAAACTTTGTAAGCCAACAAAATATTACCTATAAAGTTATCTCAATGAACAGGTCCATTTAATCTTACCAACACTCCTTGTATAAATTATACACGGTGATAAAAAAAATAAGGGTAGTATGTGGTTTTTTAGTGCCTTTGAAAAACGAGAGTTGGATGTACGATTGAAGATATGTCGAACGCATTGCAGTGGATTTAATTTTAAGCATAAACACCACCAGACATAAATGAAAAAAAATGTAAGAGGTCGGTACAACAACTTAGCATATGTTACACTGATGCTTCACCAAGCAAATTCCCCTCAATTCATACTTTTCAAATGAAGAGCCGCAATGTATATGTACAAGCGATAAAACATGCTGACTACCTTCGTGGCATGAAATGCATATTAGGTGGAAAATCCCCGGAGAAAATGTACTTGGAATTTATACGATCCCTCCTGGAATACGGCGACATTCTCTCAGGGTTTGGAGTCTTCCGTCTGCAGACGGATTTCCGTCTTGAGGAGAGAGAAAAACAGCAAGTTTCCTTTTTTTTTAAAGGAACCAGACTTGACTGATATAAAAGGGAAAAATCGGTTGGGACAAGTTTGTATTCATACCGAGTTGTACCGAACTTTTCCGGACCGTAATTAATTGTGCATTCCATTGTTGGCCTGATATATAGTCCCATCAGCAAGTCGCCGAGTATGGCCCACGCCTTCATATTTACAAAGGATGCCACAGCTAACGATGGTGATCACAGCGTGGATTGTGCTGAACAGTGCAAATCTTTTACCTCAAATGTCACATCAGTGACAACACGTGCATTTTTAGTTTGCTGACAGTTTGATTTTCCATCAACCCCTAGGACACTGCGTTCGAGCACACGTACTCGAAATGCATGTGAACATCGTTTGACACTAATCTCATTATTGTCAAATCCAGCCGTGCGCAACGCAGGCCAACCTTCAATCAGCTAGCCGCTGACCCGTATTGTTTTTTTGTATTATTATTCTTTTATTAAAACCTCCGGAAACGGGGTAATACATAAATACCATTACATCGAGATATACAGTTACAGGACAAGAAATATAAAATAAGAACACATAAAATAACATGGCCAGAGAGCCCACAGAAAAGACCCACCGATACCAGGAAACATAACTGTAGAGCTATGATTATACCTGTATGACACAACATGGTCGGGACCTCCGCCGGGGGGCTGGGCCGACCCGAGGATCCAACCGCCCCAAGTCGCACAGATTGAACACTCGGGCTGACACCCCCCCCCCCACCCCCCACCATAAGGGAGGCCACACAGAATGCAGTCAGAAAGCACTTGTTAACAGTCGCACCATGCGATGGTTCCAAGAATTCTGGAGATTGAATTTCGGACCACAAAGCAAGTATTTTAATGTATCGGTGAGCCCGTCAGGGGTCGCAGCCCCGGCCAGAACAGGGACCGTCCGTTGTCGAAACACTGAGTGGAGGGGTATTTTCTCCTCCTGCATACGGTGGCAAAGCGAGCCCGGTATGGACTGTCCGCTTGTTAAATACTGGGATAAAATATGAAAAAATATTGAACGGGCAGGAGAATCTATCCTGCTGACTCTATAAATTAGTGAGGCAGTATCTAACTTTATTATATGTGAAACAGGTGGGATATTTAAAGCTTTCAACAGGCGGGAATGACGGTGACGTTTACTAAGACCTAAGGAGCCCTTTACAAGGGTGCCTTGAGTAGACTCCAGTTGAGACAAATTACTTTGAGATACATAAACAGTGTTCATTCCGTATGTGAGGTAGGGAACTCCTACCGTTTTCCACAGGTATGATTTGGCCTGAGAGTTCATACCGGGGTAGCTCATACCAGTATTAGCATACCTAAAAATAGCCCGCCTAGAGGCGGAACATCTCTTATTTACATGGTTGTTGTAATGACCTCTGGAAGAAAATGTAACACCCAGAATCTCCAACTCGTCCACCGTGTCGAGTTTCTTCTGTCCCAGAGACTAACAATGAGAGGGAGATTTACCTGGACGAAAAAGGTGACTCCCACCTACAATCATACACTTTGACTTGGAATGTCCAAACGTAAACTGCCAGTTATGAGCATAATCGTTGCATATATTGATTAAAGATTGAAGACCCGACACGGTGGACGAGACCAGAGTAATGTCATCAGCAAAAGCAAAACTGTTATATTTTACATCACCGATGCGAACTCCATAATTAGCCTCCTGCAGTTGACACAGCAAGTCATTAATAAATAAATTAAATAATCTAGGTGACAGAGAACTTCCCTGACGGGTACCACGGGTAGCATGGAAACGTTCACTGTAGGTACGATTCCATTTGACAACTGCAAACATATTACTGTACCATTTACCTGCAATCGTGTGCATTTTATCGTAGCCAAACGTCAATACACGCGGATAGTTATTTCGATTTTGCGGTGTGTGTATATATATATATTCTTATAAAATGGATAAAAAGCCAGCAGCTGCCCGTTTTTCACAATGCTGTGAAAGATAAAACTGTTAAAGTTACCCCTAAAACTTAGTGACTTTGCACTTTTGCGGACACGATGTTTTGCATTGTCCCTCATGATGTTTCATACTGCTGGAATCCTCAGATGTTCGCCTTCCTATGTACATGTAAGAACCTCTCTTATTTGCTATGAAAAAAAAGGCTGGGATACCCTCGAAAAATGGCCCAAAATGGGAATCTAGCTTCATTTCCCTCATTATAAATCCGCTTATGATATTCCAGGTTCCTCATTGGGTGGATTTGATCACGTGGCGCTCACTGTCCAATCAAACTCTTTCTTACCCATGTTCCTGTCTCTTGCATAATGTTGAGAAGGGAAACCAGTATTATTCATACAAGGCTATTGGACCAAGATGCTAAATTTTCACATTATATTTTTACATAAAACCTTTGATAGAGCAAATCTAGACACGGATAGAGGCAGGAGTGACAATTCCTTATGGAAGGCAAAGAAAATACGCAGACTGCACGGTGACGAAGCTTAAGATCTGCGTAGCCGCATGGAGTATTCTTCCTCCATGGTAGCCGTAAACACCATGGCGATGTGGTTGTCGATCGCTGTTTCCGATGCCTCAGTTATTGGGGTTTTTAACAAAATTTTGTTGTTTTAATTTTATTAAAATGTTTGAATGGAACAAATCTGTATGACAGAACAAGATAGTAATTAAATTCATGATCGAAGGCGGGAAAATATAAACGTACACAGCGGAAAATCATGCCCGGGAGCATGCCTGTGTACACTCGCTTGTGTTGCACGGTCCGTGTTATGATTCGCTTATACGCTACTTTCCTTTCGCTGAGTGGTTGAGTTGTCGTATATTTTAAGAATAAATTTGAAAAATCGAATATAAGCATCAAATCACAAGTCAAGCGGTTACATTGCAGTAAAACATTCTCCAGCTCCAACCTTACCTGGTATACGAATGCAGTACAGAGGAAGGTTCAACATCACAAGTTTACATTTCACAACGTCATTGAAAAGGACTTCATCTGTGGAATTTATGACTTTAATTAAGGAGACGAAGCAAAAGGTGAGGTGTTTCATTTCGAGGACCTTGTTGCAGCATTGGCGCATTGGCTGCATAACTGCAACCCTTGATGTAATCACATTGACACAATGAAATCTCATTATAATCATAGTAATTGCACTCAGATATCCGCCATATTCATTTAACGATACAAGTTGTGAGGGACAAAAGTTCACTTTAACACACCAAATAAATTTGATAATATATGTCAGTAAAATGAACATGTTTTTATTTCAAATTTCGATTTATCAGTTTTTAAACAAGCCAAGCAATTTTGCTAGGCCATACAATACATACGTAGGTAATAACTTCGATCAAGATATTTTACCATCACCATCATCTGAAAGGTATGTTCCAACTACCAACGGTTGTTGGGCTAATTCTTAAACAGGATTCAATGCAGTATAACATACATTTCTCCCTGCTACACATAAATAAATAAATAAATAAATAAATAAATAAATAAATAAATAAATAAATAAATGGCTTGTTACACCACATTTGTAATAAAAGTCATTTTGCTCTCCGCTTTATCATGAGATGATACATACATTGAAAAACATCATGATCTTATTCACCTTCTTGTACTGTTGCAGCTAGAAACACTCTACAGGGACAGCATCGCCCTTACAACAGTTGAATCCATCACATTTTCGTAAGAAACCTATTGTACTGTACATTTCAAATAATATATTTTTATATATATCATAAGACTTGTGAATTGAAAGAAGCATATCTATTTCTACCATATTTTTAATTGGATGGATAGTATCAGTTAGTGCATTTTATCTAACGCTAGATCTGATATTGCTTTGTCTCTGAAGCAGCCTTGATGTTTGATTTCTATTTAAATCAGCCAGTGTCTGGAAATAAAATATAACACCTGATGTATGTACGTACGTATGTCTGTACTTATGCACGCGTGTATGGGGGTTATTCTATAGTTGTGCCTGTATCACATTGAAAGTGACCACAAAACGAAATTCACCGTCAGGTAGATCATGTTGGGCAGCTAAATTCTGATTGGATATCGGATTATTAGGGCACTATCTTTTCAAATCTAAGCCGCGTGCATGTCACATCAACAACCGCTACAAAGTCGTTAACTCTTGCATTTATTTTTGCTTCAAATTTCAATGGGGATGTCGCCATAACCACTCCAGACATATCATCAGTTTAATGGATACAAATCCAAGCTGTAACTGTAATCGCATGGATTATCCAGCTTTTTACGGTAGATTGCAGGCTGTTTTTCCTGTAACTCAACGCTGGCGCAATTTTATTCTGGCTTGTTTTATATGCGTGACCGTATCGCTTTCAATGTTGTCAGGGAACGCAAAATGTAAACCTGCGTTTTGCTCATCAGCAAAATTTTTGTTTTCGGGCATAAAAGTTGTTGATGCAAGACCTGCTGAAAAGAGTTTTCTTGCTATTCACCAAAAAAGAAAAAAAAAAGAAAAAAAAAAAGAGAGAGAGAGAGAGAGAGAATAAAAGTATAAGGCCCGTGTCGTCAGTCCACTCTTAGTAGCCAGAAGAAGTTTCGTCCGCATAATTTATGCGATTCGAGCACTTGAGAAATTCAAATCTTGAATATCTTCAAATCTGTTCCAGATAGAGGTGTCATTCTACTTTCAATTTATAGGTCTGTGCCAGTGGTGAATCCATGGAACCGAAAAACGAAGTTATAGAATTTTAATTTCATCCTAATTAGAGGCACTTAAAATTTATTATTGACAATCTTTAAAACTTATATAGATAGTGGTTCCATTCCAATTAATTTAATATGTTTGTGCCCTAAGCAAATCTAAAATTAACAGTGAAGCAAGATTGTAGCAATTCAATATATTATTATTAGCATGCACAGCTCAAGCGCACGTGGCGATGAGGTCCGAATGGTACTTGCGTTGGTTTGGTGAAGTTACAGTGGTAGGCCTGCGTGAGTATCGTGACACGTACTCAACGACGTAACATTATGGATCGAAGATGTGACACAGAATCTGCCAAACATCCCATTTGTCTTCTAAACGCACCATAAATTGTACGGTTGCAGGTCAAACTGCACGGTTTTCATAATAAATGTGAAGCTTTGTATTAAAGTCATTGTAGATATACAAGTTTCAATAAAAACATTAATTACTTTAAAATGACGTTATATCCGTTTTCAATGAAACTGTTGTACATGAGAGACGGAAGTGGATAAGCAGGTCAGTAACCCTTACAAACTTCAGTGGCAGATAATGTGCTTGTTCCAATGTACTATGCCAAATAAGATTGAACATTTTTGATTTTTTTCAACCAGTTCCATGCCCTGCTTTTTTGTGAAAGGGTCACACCCACCGATGACAACTGAATCCGCCTAAATAAACGCCTTTCCATAGCGGCTTAACACGTTTAACAATGCAAAGCTGGTTTTGAAAGTCACAGTCATTGACTACAATCAATAACGTTGTTATATTACCAATTACATAAAAACCCGCCGGTACTTTCGGGCTTGTATCCATTATCGGGGCAACCTTCTCACCTATACTCCAACTTTGGGTCAGTTGGGGCTCTTGGCTCCTAGCCCAGTGCTGGTACTTAATTCATATCCTGGGGGCGACTTCAGTGTCCCATTCTGGGGCCCACCGCCGCCAACAACTGGTAACTTCAAGGGATAAAAATTACAATTATTAGGTAATATTCACAATGTAAAAGTCCCATTCTATAATTTTTATTACATTCATTAGACACATTTACCTTCCATTAACACTATTCACGCATATATTTTTGGACACTACCTCTTCAAAATATCCAATTGGGACTAACCCACGGACTTGGCTGCCATTTTGAAAATTATGGATTCCGCTCCCAATGGTTTATAAATGAGGATACTATTGGGACAATCTTGAGGGGCTTATAATATATGAAACCAAAAGTTAAAAACAATTTCAGAGGACCAATAAGAATAGGAGATACCACGCATTTTCCGGATATATTCTGAAAGCCTGCATTGTAAATCCTGACCACATAATGGGAGGGATTTATGATACAGTCTTTCAGAATACATCCCAATAACAAGTGGTATCTCCTATTTAAACCATGCCTCTTTTGTCACTGCCCAAATTTTATAGTTGGAGACCCTTTTCCCCACCTTAATCCAAAAAACAGTGAAGAACTAATTTTTAACCTGCCTGTGCACCCATGGCCAGGTCTTCCTTGGCAGACTCCACTGAACACAATAAGAGATACAAAACGTGCCTGAACGACCAGATCACACTGGTTGGTATAGTGGCTAGAACAGTCGCATCCTGTAGAAACCAAATCAAATGTTTTTGTGTGACTGTCCCGCAATGCATTGCGCCATGTTCGATATGGCGCTCCCCCCTAAAATGCAACATGCATGATTTTCCGGGTCAAGGTATCGTGTCGCATATGGATATGTAACTAACGATAATAACTGCTTCAGGCACAGCCGAGCGGGTAGATTAAAGTTAGATAGTCAGTTATGTTTTGAAAGTACTTTAACAACCGTTTGTTTTGGTAACTCGGAGAACGGTCACCTGGAACCTAGACAAATATTACCAAAATGATCACCAAACAACAGGGGCTCTGCTGTGTTACCGAACAACCGTGGTTATGCAGTTATGATGTTTTCCCGGCCCAAGTTAACCCTTCAGACAAGTGGAAATAAAATGCTGTGTTTGAATTGACTTTACTGCAAAGTAACGGCACACAGCGGCCCCTTTCTTTATAAAATTTTCCAGCCAGGGTCGATTACTTTTTATTAAGGAAGGGCGGCTTGAAACTATTTTTTGATGTTTCATACAGACAATTTATTTACTGTGGGCCCTTTTCAGTAGGGTCGGTCGGGTTACCGGAACCACATATATTTTTGTTAGGCCTCACGTAACT
Organism: Hermodice carunculata; assembly: GCA_964020975.1. Taxonomy (NCBI): domain Eukaryota; kingdom Metazoa; phylum Annelida; class Polychaeta; order Eunicida; family Amphinomidae; genus Hermodice; species Hermodice carunculata. The sequence continues at coordinate 31,958,657 of OZ026620.1, forward strand.
TGGACATTTGTTGAAACATGTTCAAAATGGATGTACTTTCTTCTTTTACAAATTACCTCCCTTGACGTCAGTTTAATTTGTTACCTGCTCACAGCCGGAGGCAATTGTAGTCATTTAAAACATGCCATGTAGTCTCTGTGTGTGCTTGGTCTATTTAAGACGTTTCCTCCATCCACTGTAAACAACGTACAGTTACAGAAAATGAGCGGTAATATTACATTCATCAGCTGCATTTTGAACTATGGTAAACCCTGACCGAATGTTGTGATAAAGGTGGAGTGAAAAAGAACATTTGAATTTTTACGGTATATATACTTTATTTAACTCATTTTGTATTTGGAGTGCAAAAATACGGTTTTCATGTGAATAGGTCATGGACTTCTGGCATTTTTTGTTTTACATGCTTGTGTCTGTGGCGAAGAGGCAAATGCATGACGTACACGCATAGGACCACAGCGAGGCCAGAAGTATCTCTGTAGCTTGCGCTTGAGTTGTGCATGGGCATTAACACAAAATTTAAATGTTGAATGTCATCTAAAGTGTTATATATATTGCTGCCATAGCAGCTTTAATTTTTAAGCTTTAACTTCGTGTACAACTCTTGAAGAATTATTCAAAGTGCTCCAATCATTCACATTTTGAAAGCCTCCAGATTTGTGAAGCAAATGTTCTTTTCTAGTTGTACATGTGTGCAGATTGTATTGACTTATGTATGTATGTATGTATGTATGTATGTATGTATCTATCTATCTATCTATCTATCTGTCTGTCTGTCTGTCTGTCTGTCTGCCTGTCCGTCCGTCCATCCATCCATCCATCTATCTATCTATTTATCTATCCATCTATCTATCTATCTGACTATCTTTTTCTGTGTCTGTCTTTTATCTATCAATATATACTGTTCACCTATGTCTATCTATCTATCTATCTACCTATCTATCTATCTATCTATCTATCTATCTATCTATCTATCTATATATCTACATATATATATATATATATATATATCTACATATATATATATATATATATATATATAGATATATATATATATATCTGCCTGTTTATCTACATATCATTGTATCTCCGTCCATTAATCTGTTTTGTGTGTTTGTTTAGAATGTAGGTATGTGCCAAGCCTTGCCTATGTATACATGTATGAGTACCTGCCCTGCTGCCTGCCTATGTATACATGTATGAGTACCTGCCCTGCTGCCTGCCTATGTATGCATGTATGAGTACCTGCCCTGCTGCCTGCCTATGTATACATGTATGAGTACCTGCCCTGCTGCCTGCCTATGTATACATGTATGAGTACCTGCCCTGCTGCCTGCCTATGTATACATGTATGAGTACCTGCCCTGCTGCCTGCCTATGTATACATGTATGAGTACCTGCCCTGCTGCCTGCCTATGTATACATGTATGAGTAACTGCCCTGCTGTCTGCCTATGTATACATGTATGAGTACCTGCCCTGCTGTCTGCCTATGTATACATGTATGAGTACCTGCCCTGCTGTCTGCCTATGTATGCATGTATGAGTACCTGCCCTGCTGTCTGCCTATGTATACATGTATGAGTACCTGCCCTGCTGTCTGCCTATGTATACATGTATGAGTACCTGCCCTGCTGTCTGCCTATTTAATTAGCTACTTACATATTCAGTTAGCTGGGGACCCTTTCAGCCACTACAGATTGTACTTACTGCCCACTAAAAGGACGACATGTAGCGTCCCTGGCAGTGCCGCTCTTTGTTTCCCCCCCCCCCCTTATTTTATTTTATTTATTTATTTATTTATTTATTTATTTATTTATTTATTTATTTATTTATTTATTTATTTATTTATTATTATTATTTTATTTTTTTTATATTTTGGTGGGGGGAGGGAGGGGTGCATTTCGTGGGTGCAGAAGGCAGACTTTTAAATATGGAAATTTCTTTCAGCAGGAATGGTAGCATGCGTAATATACAGGTGGAATTTACAATGCAATTGATTGTTCCAAGAGCAATAAATGAAGATCAGCTGGAGTATATTTTGCGAAACAACTCAGGAATTTTCAACTACACAATTGATCCTGACAGCATTTCTATATCGGGTGAGTGTTTCAAACAAGTGGCAACTGTGACCATGCGGCTCTACTGCATTCTGTTATTACATACAAGAAATGAGGAAGATATATCTCGTATCACTCTGATTACACAGATAGAGTGTATTAATTGTGCAAGGTTAATCTCAAATACGAAAAATGCATGCACACTTCAGGGTTTGAAATGCCAACCTCCGACACTGCCTCCTGGCATTTTTTTTAAAATAACCTGCCTTTGACCTCTGTGCCACACCCCTTCCTTAAACAGGACTTATAACTACATGCATAGATACCACTCCGCATGATGAAAGAGAAATGCTAGTTGGAAAAAAATCCATCAGGAGATGGATTTTTTTTCACAGGAGAGAGCCTTTGCGGCATAAGCTGTGGTGCAACAGGGTCCTACCTGTATAAAGACGGTATAAGCACATGAACTACATGTAGTGCTTTCCACAGCTCAGGTTAAAGCATGTGAAACGCAAACATGCCGGTAATAAGGTGCAAGCACCTCTCGTACTAAGAGCGGCTATATGTATCAGGAAGTGACATTTTTTTTAAAAAGTGGAATAAAAATATTTTTACAAACTAAATGTCTAGCATCTCGGCTGCATGGGTTGACAATTAGACTGGCCATTGAATGGATGGATAGATGCAGATATTTTCTTTTTCCAAGAAAGGGGGTTCCAAACGTGGGCAACATTGAATTGGATAAAATGTTCGAATCTTTCCGTTGTTAGCTTTTGGGATTCGTAGGTTTCGAATAAAACGGTGTCTGGTACGATGGACATGAGTTGTGTGGAAACGAATAAATAGTGCACATAGATATTCTGCAGCCAAATCAGTCCTGCGTTAAAACACAAGGAAATAATAATTATTATAATTGAACTTCTCATACTGAGAAGCCCATTCAATCAAAGACTGTTCTTCTAGAGGGTCCAGCAGGCAGAACGTAGCCCAATTATCCTGAACGTATTGTAGGAGGAAACCGGAGTACCCGCAGAAAACCTACATAGCTTTTGGTCACCTGCATCCATGAACCCCAAACCAACAGGAAATTCCGACCATATGGGGAATCAGACTCCACACGACGAAAAGGACCTCCCCGGGACGAAAAATACGTGCCGTTGGTGGGGATCGAACGCGGGTCGTAGTGGTGGCAGGCCAGCGTTCTATTTTAAAACAAGAGGACCGTCATGGTCCTGTGCTCAGCTGACAATGATGATGATGATGATGATCTATGACTTTGGGAATGATCTCAAAGTTACGGATATACCGCCCGAGTGTGACCTTGCGAGAGGACCATAATCATGTGTAACATCAAACTACTAGCTGACATAATTTTAAGTTCTCAACTGAACAATCAGTTTCACTTTCAAGGTCACTCAGGGTCAAAATAAACTGTACCAATTTGAAAGCCTATAGGTACTTTCCTAGTCATTAACGGAATCTGGCTGGCCGTTTTGGAGAAGTCGAAAATGTGAATTGTGGGTGGACGACGGACGACAGACCATCCTATAAGCTCAGCTGACTGAAAAGTAAACTAAAAATGAGAAAAATGTCAAGGTTGCCCGATACTGTTTAGTTTGTTTTGTTCCAAAGTCAGTGTAAAATTAAGTTGTCTGAGGAACAACGATGGCACCACATCATATCACAGTTGTCAAAAAAACTGTTGAATGTTCGTTACATATATTCTGTGTAAGCCAAACAAGGTCATATTCTTGACCCGGGTCGACAACAGTTCTCGGACCATGCACGTTGGGCGTTAAGCTTACGCCCAGCGTGAGCTGAGGGAAGCTGTTGACATGTTACCCTGGTTAATCGTTCCTGGAAGTTTCATCTAAAACATTTTGAGAAAGAACAGTATGTGATTTTTAAAAAATGGATGGAGCAGATGGCCTTTGAAATTACCGGGCACTGTGGTCCTTTTTACGGGGGGGGGGATTAGTAAATCGCTTGCCGGTTGGTATACGACGAAGATAAAGTAGCGCTATTTTACCCTTATTTTTGAGGCAAGGAAATGTCCATGTGCACAATTATGACTCTTGTCAAGCATAACGCCCAGTAATGTGACAAACGACTTTTTTAAGGGCGTAACTATTTGCAATGATGTCGAGACACGGCATATTACTGTCGTTGTCTTGTCCGAACCATAAAGAACATGATTTGTGCATGTCCAAAGATGGTCTACTTTCTGTAAACCATGTAGCAGCTCTACATATACAATTCTGGAGGCTTTATTTGGCCATATTCTTTGTATGATCATATCCATATACACGCAGTTGTGTAGTGATGTGTGAGCACGCATCAACATCAAAATTAAATCAGTAATTGTGTTTCATGGTTTAATGTTAAAATATGATAAGAATAATGGACATAAATGATTGAGAAATAAGCCCACTAGAAAGACCATTGTATCAAAATTGAGAAATAAGCCCACCAGAAAGAACATTTCGGCCAAATTTCCAAATGCGGCCAGGAAAAGAAAACTGTATACAACTTAGGAAATTAGGCCACCAGAAAAGACATTGTGTACCAATTATCAAATTAAGCCACAAGAAAAAACATTGTATCAAAATTGAGAAATAAGGCCACCAGGAAGAACATTGTATCAAAATTGAAAAATAAGGCTACCAGAAAGAACGTTGTGTCCAAATTGAGGAATTAAGCCACTAGAAAGAACATTGGCTAAAATTAGGTCACCGAAAGCATGATGGAAAAAGGGGAACACGATAAGAACTGGATTTAAGATTTTATAGGGGAAATCATTTCTGTGACGCAAGGACTCATTCGCTGGGCCATTTTCTTTTGTTTGATTGACAAATAAATGCCCATACAATTCTTGGGCCCAGACCCGCTCTCCAAGCGTCCAAATATATGCCTACTAAGAACTGCGAACTAGCTCTCTGGAACTCAAATTCGATAAGAGGTATATCAGTAAACAACAAGTTAAAATAATAACGATCTCGTGGTCATCGTGCATCAGAAATTCCCTGTATCTACTTTTTTGAATGGTCGTCGTTTACGAGGTTAAGCTGTCTATTTTTAGGACCTTCAACTCGTTTCCTTTTCAAAGATACATCTCTACTGAGGTGAACAGCTTCAAAGAAAAGCAGTGCACTAGGCACATCTTTAATCGTTTTCTGCTCAGCACTGTTTGAAGGACTTACCTGGCTCTACTTGACTAACGTTGTCGATTTTAGAACAGTTATTGTGGTGTAGAAATTTCTGACCAGCTTAACTTTCAGCTATCTCGTCGATATTGTAAAGAACAAAATAACTCATTAGAGATATACCATTTTCAATTAAGGAAACCTGCACGAAAACAATTGAAATGTATCTGTAGTTTTCTGTAATGTGTCCTTTTCTCGTGGAATCAATGAGATTTCAAAAGCCAAACAGACGCCACTTTGGTCAGCCTAAACGTAAACTTTGTAGTTTTCACAGTTTGGTCACATTATGATGGACATTTTAGTCATCCTCATTAAGTTGCATTGACATTCACAATTTATTTATTTATTTATGTATTTATTTATTTATTTATTTATTTATTTATTTATTTATTTATTTATTTATTTATTTATTTATTTATTTATTTATTCATTCATTCATTCATTCATTCATTCATTCATTCATTCATTTATTCATTTATTTATTTATGGCTACACTGAAGAAGTCATGTTAATAATGTGATCCTTAGAACATAAAGGATCTGGCAATCTAACTGTCCATCTGTTTACGTGTCTGCCTGCCTGATCACTTTGGCTGCTTGTCTAACATAATTCATAATATGCAAGTTGCAAAAATAAGAAACCTAAAGTTCGCATTATCAGGGTATGGATCAACTATAGCATAAGTGCCTAGCTCAGTGCGATACTAAATTAACCTTTCAAAAAAACAATTCGATTGATAATGACTATTTTACTTCCTTTTTAGCATTAATTTGGACTACTACCCCTGGTAACCTATGTTTGACTTTTCTGCCTTTTCATGGGTTTGATTAAATGAGAAAGTGCCTGTGCAAATAAGATAACCATGTGGTTCTTAGGAGCAAATGCAACAACTATTAACAGCCAATTACATTTATATCTGAAATATTTTGAAAGATTTATATTGATAAGTGATTTTGCGCGTTCTTTCTTTTTTTCAGAATTACTTCCATCAACAACACCTGGTGAGCCATTTGTGACATTTTTTGCCTTTAGATGCATGTAATTAAATGAATCAAATATAATGAAATTAACATTAAACTCATGAGGTTTGAAAGATACATAACACTTTTTTTCCAAGTCTTCAAAACCTGCAGTGTATTTTTATAACATTTAAGAGTTGTTTTTTTTCAAGTCTTCCACTTGAATGCGACCATAGTATTTTCGGTGTTTCGGTCCACTAATATACTTCAGAGTAACTTTTGGTGTTCAGGCAAAAAAAGATAGGCTCAAAATCTTTTCCTGACTTAGAGAATTACAAATCAATGACAACAACACTTTTACTGGTTTTCTTATTGTTTATATCCATGTTATATTTTAAGTAATATGATCCTTTTAGACTTGTTTGACAAACTCGATGTCACTGACAAGTGCACTTTTCTGACTTACCTCAATCGTCCATTAACCTTTTAACCCTTGAAGCACTATGGATGCATTGCGCCAAAAGCGCCCCGAGGATAGCTGTTGACTGAGTCTTCATTGTAGAACTAAGTGGTTAACGAGAGTTTGAATGATGATGTACAGGAATAGCATGTTGCATCCGAAATACAATAATCGAATTATGAACATGGATTTTGCTTATTCTAAATTCAAGAGCAGGTATCTGGTATTCATTACCTATGATACTGCACATAATTACTAATATAATTGTGATAAAGCTGTTGCTATAATGTATTGAGCGTCATACAAACATGACTTCTGGTATCTGAAAGTGGCAAATTTGTACGTGCTAGTGACTCAGTCAGGAGAAACACATAGCAGCTATCGATCTTCGGCTCTCTATTTGGCAGGTCTAACTACATGCATGTCTTCATCTTATGTTATCACATTAGGACGCGTAACGGATGCGGCAATGGTAGGACTTGTAGTGGGCCTTGTCGTTCTGGTCCTTGCCAATATAGTATATTATGTTGTATTGAAACTTGTACGCACACGCCAGCAACAGCAGTTATATGACCACGGTGCCAGCTTCAACGATTTTAGAGTGTATTCGCCGACATCACTAATGCCTGCTTCGCGGAGATTTCACTGGAAGCCAAATGGTTTTTATTGGTATTGAAAACTGAAAATTCATTAGGCAAAACCCCAGGAACGACAACAAACAGTAAAACAACTAACGGTATACCAGGAATTTAAAACCCACAACTGCTTGTAGTATCAATATGAGAAAATTTGAATAAAACGGGCACATTGTGCCGTGGCAATATATACCGGTTGTACCAGGATGTACCAAATGGCCCTGTATTCACGGCAAGAACATGCAAATTGAACATATTCCTATGATGGACATTGCATGCAAAATAGTTGCTCCCACTGTATGGAAGTCGGTATGTTCGTATCCACTGTCTTGTAGGAATTAAGTACAACAAGTGCATATTTTCTTCCATGATATGAACAATGTCTCACCTGCTGATAGATCACGGAGCTGGGACGATGATTTGGTATATCATTTAACGCCCCATTGTGTACTCTTATCCTATATGAAGACTCCAGTTTGAACATAAACACTGGGTCATGCTTGTATGTGGAAGCAAGTTAGTATGCAGCATGACAGTCTCCACAATGCTACTAAATGACTTTGAAAATATTGTTTTACGTATGCCAATAATTTGCTGGAATAAAGACAAGTTCTTTGAATGATGTGTTTATAATTTCTTTTCCAAATTATCCTAATGCAACCCTTGAAACCAAGGAGAGTTCAAATTTAGAACGCTACTTTACATTCCCTTGGGAAAGACAATTATGTCGCTTGATTTGAAGTTCTTCGAGTGTGTATGTATGTCCCTTGTTGCTTATAAAATGAGCAATTGAGTTACCCTTGAGCAAAATATAACAATACTTTTTTTCCCAGACTATTGCCTGCTTTCTTCATCTCTCTCTATGCCGAAACCTGGCGCTGATAAAAACAATGGGCTAAAAAGTGGAGCTGGTGCTTGCCAGCAGTCGCCAGTGAACTTAAAGATTACATGTGAGAGAACATTCAACGTCCACATGGGCATTTGTCAATGTGAACAAGTCAGATACATTTTCCCAGATGTATAGCTAAGCAAAAAATTTTGTAGAAATGATCAAATATGGCAGTTGGCCTGATAGGACACACCCAGAGAGAGAGAGAGAGAGAGAGAGAGAGAGAGAGAGAGAGAGAGAGAGAGAGAGAGAGAGAGAGAGAGAGAGAGAGAGAGAGAGAGAGAGAGAGAGAGAGAGAGAGAGAGAGAGAGGGAGGGAGGGAGAGAGAGAGAGAGAGAGAGAGAGAGAACTGTCAAATGAAAATGACAGATAATGTAAAATTAAATCTCTTCCCCATCGTAAAAAAACGAAATATTCATAAGAATTAAGTCGTCTACTTCCGCCATGACCATATTTGGGGACTGTCGTGATGACATTATAAATCATTTGTACAATGGCGATCTTGTTTGTACGTTTTAAAGTTATCATAATATAGAATATTTTTGGTCTTCCATTTAAATCATCTTTCGCCAACACAACACAATGTGCGATCCAGTATTATGTTTGTAGGTACCAAACAACTGAGATTTTATATGTGCTCAACAATATTTCCAGTCTTGTAGTTGCTGAAGTAAAGCTATCTTATTTCAGACAACAAAGTAATAAAGGGCCTTGAAACTCCTCAATCACACCCTGAATTTAAAACACGCACACACACACACACACACACACACACACACACACGCATTAATTTGTACGAAACAATACAATGATTAAGCACACTGAACTCAGAAAATTGCAAAGTGTGTCTTGTGGTTCATAAACAGAAAATGTATTTCTTTCAATCAGATTTTAAAATTTCTTGTTTATGCACATGGGATATTCTACATGACGTTTGTATATTCTTGCTTTAAAAATACCGATAGTCTTGGGCCTCAATTATTTCAATATTTCAGTGAGGAACTTAGCAATGTACTAACACTCTATTAACGCAATCTACCAATATCTTTACACAAATTGTAAGTTTGCTGAGAGAAAAAAAATGCAATTAAACATATTACAACGAGTTTGTCCATTAAGGTGACTTGTGCAAAGTCACCGAATGTAAACAAAATCTTCAAAACGAACTTTGAAACATACATAAGTCATTCCAAAATAAATTGTCCATTCCATTCGGACAATTTTGCCCCATCATATCTCCAGTTCTACTTGTGGTAGAAGAACCAAATTTTCACAGTGTGTGAGGATGGGTTCTAATAGTAGATCGGCTCAATTTTTATCAATACTACTTTACTCATAATTGAGTTATGGCATTATGAATATTAATAAATTCTCAGGAATTTAGGCAATTTCCTGGGATTTTAGGCAATTTCCTGAGAATATAAGCGAGTTCCTAGGAACATACAATGCCAGTCCTGGGAATTTAAGAGAAGTCCCAGGAACATAGTGGCAAGTTCCTGGGAACATAACTAAAATCCCTGGAATATATTACTCAAGTCCCAGGAACATAGAGGTCAGCTCCTAGGAACGCTATTCAAGTCCCAGGAATTCAGAGAAAATTGCTGATACATGTAATATTAAGAATGATTGTGGAAATAGTCTAGTGTAAAAATTCAAAATAGACATCACACACAAATCACCGCATGGTACTTTAGGTTGATAAAATGAGGTAAAAGAGATAAACAAACAAAAAACATATACATTTGATACAAAAGAACCTTAACAGCATGCATATGGAAAAATAATGGTAATTTCAAAGCCTATAGGGTTTTAATCATCTGTAATAAATCTGTATGCCAAATCTATGTTTATTACGATTATGACCCATTTCAATAGTCACATCCTAAAATGGTATGACCCTCAACTAGTCCTTGAGATACAAACAATTGAAACTGACCCTCAACTAGTCCTTGAGATACAAACAATTGAAACTAGAAAAGATGATTTGCTACATAGCAAATCAGTGTGTGTGTCGTCAAAGTATATTGGTATGGCAATGTACAGGTATTCCATAACTCAGGAGTAGAAGTTGGAATGGCATCTCCAGCTATTAAAACTTTGAAATTATTCAAGATTTAAAATTTCTAATGGTGCTACTTAGCACAATTTAAATTGCTACAACTTTTGTTTTTATTTCATTAGGTGCGCAATGGTCAACAACCCCATAGTTAAAGTTGGAACGACATCTCTTTCTATTATAATGTTGAAGATATTCAAGATTGAAAATTTCGAGTACTGCTGATTAGCATAATATAAATTGCTACAACTTTTGTTTTAGATTCATTACATGTGCAATGGTTAATAACCCCCTAATAGAAGTTGAAATGGCATCTCTATCTATAATAGTATTGAAGATATTCAAGTTTTGACATTTCATTTCATGTGAGTGGTTAACACATAATTTGTTTTCAGGTATATTTAGCAAATTCCTGTACACCAGAAACGTTTGTATTAAAGTAGTTATGATCAATTGAACGTAATTTAAATTACGGAAGCGGTATGAAATGCCTTTGGTTTAGAGTCGTTCATGCCTGCAATAAATTTGTGACCTTTATGGGCTAACAACTGCTTGGAAGTAAGAGATGTGTAAGATTCATTGTTCCCACTATTATGTGCTCAGAAGTCGGATTTGCGCGTTTTATTATTTTGAAACTGTTGCGATGTTTTCGTGGTAATTTTGCAGCTTTTAGTTGCGAACCTTATGACTAGGCTTCAGATCTGGCAAACTTTGTATTAGATAGGTTGTACTCTGTGAAAATTGTGTAGTACAGTAGCTTAAAGGCAATGAATAAACATGAAATACAGAGACGGTTACATGGTTGAGAGCGAGAGTTACCATTTCCCCAAAACAGAGATCGCGAGTGAGTGGCAAATGGTAACTTACTCTCCAGCCAAGTAATATTATATTTTTATTATGTTTGATTGGGTATTCATCTAAAATATGGCCTAGGCCTACTTTCAACGCCGACTTGGTATACTATGTGCGTTAACATTCGTCGTAGCTGTAGTAAATGGTAGTTTGCTCTCCAGCCATGCAAGATTTTATTTATCTTTTCTTTAATTGGTTATTCTTCTAATATATGCCCTAGACCTACTGTCAACGCCGACCTGGCATGCTATTGCGTGTCACGTGTGACGACATTCATTGATTTTGTCTATATTTGATTTAACTTGTCTATATGTTAATGCACTACGTCACTGATGCAGGCATGTCACAAGTAAATTGTAACAATGTTTAGGTCATGTGATCTGCCAATTTCGAATTTCACTCTAGAAAATAACAAATAATCCTGAAACATAGAATTAATTTGTTTTTATCATCATGACCACGTGCGCTATTTTGGCAATCTATTCATTTCCGAAATTATAAGTTTACCCAAGTGTGCTGTAGGCATGTCGTACCGTGGAAGTGGTAGCATTCAACAGTTTGTACGCATATGTTCAAAATTACTTTCGGTATCATAAAAATGCGCGTTTTATCTTAACATGTGAGAACGATTCTACAATATCATTTCTTTTATTGTTTTTAATGTACTTTTTTCCTGTCATAAAGGGACATACATGTAATTGTAAATTGCCCTTGTGATGCTGCCCCCAAAAGACAACTCTTCGTGTCTGAAATCCTCCATTGTCCGTATGAATTAACTGATGCCAAGGTGGCGGCAAACGTTTAGCCTTACGGTATTACTGATTGAAGCTGTCTTAATTTGTCCAAATCCGGTGATGGATTTAAAAGATATATCTATATAAAATTGAACCTTACTTGCAGCTCACAATTCCAGCTATCGATATTTGTAAGTCATGACAGTCCATTGAACAACATGGTAATCAGAAAGATTTCTGTTACATTACTTTTAATATCCTTGAGTATGTGCGACTACTAGACAGTCTCCCGTGGAAGGAGCTTCGTTTACCTGCTTTTAGACGGTTGCATGAGAGGGCAAGACTTCCCAGCAATTGTACATGTGTAATGAATATCGAATATCAAATTTACTGGCTCTTTACTTCTTGATGACAAAAGAAATCTAATCCGTGTAATACACATAAACGTTGGATGTATGGTAACCTAATACTACACCTGAGTGGGATATTAAATAATTTAAAGGATTAAGATGATAAAGAGTCTGATAAAGATTATAAAAAATATCACTGTTAAGTAAACAACACAATGTCTTGAGAAACCAAACCAAAGAGACATAAAACAGACCAAATGAAATTCATATCTAGACAAAGTAGATGAGCATAGACACAATTCTAAGAAGTTGTGGTCAGTACTTACTCTGGTAAAAACAGTAAACAATCCAATATTCTATCGGAGGTGGACGGTAATTAAATTTTATGTACAAACCAAATCAAGTCGCAAGCCACATAAATTATTTCCACACTCACGTGGCTGATGCTTTTGTTCAAAAGCTCCCTACCACAACCGATCACTACGATATATCCTCCACAACTGATCACTACGATATATCCTCCATATATCCGGTTATCTTAAAAATTGTCTCTATAATTTTTCTGGGCCAAAATTCTCTGAAGTGCCAAAGTACAGCCAATTTTCCCATAATTTTAGCCTTGAGCTTTTGGAGATGAATGTTCCAAGTTAATTGATCATCAACACGCACTCCTAGATGCTTAACATTATTGACTTGCTCTATTTCATGTCCTTCAAGGATAACCCGTATTATTCACTGTATTTCAATTTTGCCACAAAATAACAATGTATTTGACTTTCATGCATTTATTCCCAACTTATTCTTCCGGTACAAATACCCTATGTCATTTCAGCTTAACTGTAGTAAATCAGTGAACTCTAGAAAAGTTTTCCCAGTAACATAAATTATGGTATCGTCAGCAAACAGATTACAATATCCATTTGTGACATGTTGACCAATATCATTAGCGTATAGTAAAAAGAGCGTAGGGCCGCGGATAGACCATTGGGGTATTCCAGTTTGAACAGTCTGTTCACTGGACAACTCTCCATTGCAGTGCACCACTTGCCTGCGGTTTGTAAGATAAGATGATATCCAAAGTAATTCTGTCTCAATTATGCCATATCTTTTTAGCTTTTCTTTTAAAATCCCATGATTTATGGTGTCGAAACATTTCTTAACGTCCAAAAAGCAAACTCCTGTTATTAAATTATCTTTTAAATTTACCAACCAATCGTCGACGACTTTGTGTAAGCAAGTTAATGATTTGAGGTCGGCACGAGGTATTTCATTGTGCAACAAGAAATCTAAGTTGGATATTGGTAATTATAGGCCAGTGGCCATACTGAGCATCCTATCGAAGATTTTTTCACGTTCTGTCCACACTCAACTGTAGGCGTACCTACATCTTGCATGAATTCCATTTTCGTAAATATTTCACGACAGATTATTGTCTGATGCCTGTCGGAATATATATATATATATATATATATATATATATATATATATATATATATATATATATATATATATATATATATATATATATATATATATATATGTATATATATATATATATATATATATATATATATATATATATATATATATATATATATATATATATATATATATATACACACATATGACCTCAATCAGAGCTCAAGGTAAGTATGTTGGCATAGTGCCAATTGATGTTCTAAAAGCGTTCCGTTCCACACAGTGGATCGTGACTTAGTCTGCCATAAGCTAAAAGTTACGGGTGTTGGATTTACAAACTGGTATAAATCTTACTTACTCAGCCGATGGCAGCTTGTAAGTATGAGTAGTATCTATTCTTATAACAAATATGGTACCTGCAGGGTACCTCAGGGAAGCGTCCTTGGTCATCTTCTGTATCTTTGTTACGTCAATGACATACGGATGAGAGATACTTGTAAATTAGTGCTCCAGCTTGGGAAAAAAAGCTAAGCATATATTTCAAGTGTGCCAAAATAAGATGGCACGATTTATTTTAAACTTGGACTGACGAAATCATATTGGTACAGCTGAAGTAAGACAGGTGGGCATGTTGGGTGTAGCCTCGAAAGCATTACAGTTGGCTTTAAATCATGTTCACAAGATTTTCCGTTGTCAATGTCCAACATACCTTACACACAATTGTAAACAAGTTTCAGACCTTTCATAAGTATGAGACTCGCAGCAGTTTTCTGAATTTTGCTATTCATCTTGACAATTACAAGTCTGCTTTGATTTTCAATAATACCTTTTGTATTATTAGATCACTAAGCAGTGGAATGATTTTATATACGAAATCAAACGGTGGAAAGAAAGTCAACTTTTGAATATGAAGTCCGCAAGATTGTTAATATGGAGATGGGTGAGTAAGAGGTTGTGGGTCCCTCTCGGAGATCTTTAGACTACTGGCAGGCATGCACTGTGGCCTATATTCTCCCATCCTGCTTGTGTTTGTAACAGAAATTTAAATCCAGTTATAAAATCAGATTCTTAGTTGAGTACCTGTTATGAAGGGGCTGTCGTGTGGTAATTCCCTGCTGTTCTGAATGGAAATATTTCACAAGCGAATCACATACTCTCGCTCAGAGCAGATATATACTAGCTTGTTGTTGGTCACTTGTTAGCATACCTGTCACCCTTCTCACATCCATGTTTTACATTCATAGGGGGACGAGCAGAATGAGAGGTGAAGATGCAAGTAACACGCAAGCAGTGCAGGCTCAGATATCCATAATCGCCTTGGCTTTTTTCGTGATAAAAAGGCCAATAACCAATCACTGCTGATCTTGCCTTAAATGAAAAGAGAGACTATGATAAAATACGGTCACACTATTGGTTTTGGTCTGTCTGTATATGTGCTAACATACAGTCACAACGTTGGAGTTGCGTGCCACTAGATGTGCTGAACATTCAACATCTTCAAACGAGGATTATACTGACCTCGGCTAAAGTTTGTAGTAAATGAAGAATATTTTAAATGTTGTGAGGATTGATTTAAAACCACCAGTTGCCT
This sequence comes from Hermodice carunculata, assembly GCA_964020975.1. NCBI lineage: Eukaryota > Metazoa > Annelida > Polychaeta > Eunicida > Amphinomidae > Hermodice > Hermodice carunculata. The sequence continues at coordinate 31,973,861 of OZ026620.1, forward strand.
TTTACGGGTGACTGCCTGTCTGACATCAAGAGTGAAATTTGATTCTCGACATTGGTATTGAAACTTCGATGTTGATGTTTTGGGAATTATTGAATATCTGCCTTTTGCTGTATTTGAAATGCTCTCGTTCTTGGGTTGCAGTTTATGAATGTGGGTAATGTTTCCCTGAACTATTCATTTATAACACTGTGGACACTGCAGTATAAACTGCTATAAAGCAGTAACGCCCAACAGAACTATAATGACAGTGATAACATTTCCATTCACTTTTTACAAACTCGGTAAACAGGTCTTTTGAATAAAGTGAAAAACAATGACAATAATCACATAGCCACTGTGAACATAGTATGTGGGCAGTCTTAGTCTAAATAATCACACGAACAAAACAGAAAGTGGAAAGAGACAGTCAGACAGACAGACAGAATGAATTTCTCGGAGACACAAGCAAACAAAGCAACTGAGTGGTGGTACAGAAAAGATTCTTGAGTTCAAACAGAGTTCATACAAGCCTGGAAAGTTGGAGAAGTTTGGAATTTCAGGTCATGCCCTTCAAGGCCTTGAAAAGTGTGGAATTTTAAGCTTGTGTCTTGAAAAGTTTGAAAAATCATATTTTGTACTCAGGCTTGGGTATTTTAATTCATTTGCGACACAAATGTGGAAGTTTACTTAATTGATCCATGCTATTTTTGTTCCGTGTTCACCCTGATGTAACCCAAAGTTAGTTTGGAATTTTGAACAAATCAGTCTGGAAAACCCTTTAAAAACTCTTGAAATTTGTGGCCAGACAGGTGTATGAATCATGCCAACAGAAAGTCACTTAGTTAATGGCACATAGAAGCAAAATTTTGAAAGCCAACTGCAAGAAGATAAGAGGACCACCCAAAGCAACAGCATTTCTGATACATGGCAGACGATTCTGTGCAATGTCGCATCAGATGACACATTCGTGCTGGATGCCAACAGAATGTTTCATGTATTGGTATGCAGTTGGGTGCTCACCAGCTAGTATGAACAATTCTATAAGTTTTGCTGATATTGGCCAAATAACCAAAAGACCCTATCATCAACCTGTTGGGGTAATGTCTGCAATCATGCGCCTATTACACCTCTGGAGCAGAGTAGACGCTAACAGATGGTAGTGAGACCGCTACATGTCAATAGCATAGTCGAAAATATCAGTCCAAGTCTAAAACTGTCCAAATCTTGACAAGTCTATCAACATGTACATCACCTGAAGAAATATGAGGAACCTAGATATGTACCAGATACTTACAATGTGACAGACGCTGCTGCTGTGAAAATGCTGAAAGATTTTATGTGCAGCACAATTGTGTAAAAAAAATTCTAGTAATTACTGTCGTGCCAGCAACACGTTCTATTTTGGACGTCACAGTAATGCAAAGCTGATACATTTGGATAAATTTATCCAATACGGAGATACAATGTACGAGCATCCAAGCAATATCGATACTTAGGAGTGGAATGTGAATGTAAACAGACCACAATCCCAGAAGTAACAAAAAGTGAGTTTGAGGGATTTTCAGCACATTGACTGCATTTGGTAAAACATGATAAAGTACGCCCACTGTTACTCTCGAAAGAACAGACCATACATATGTTGTAAAATAGGAAAACTTGCAGAGCATGACAATATGAGAGTGTCACTAAGAACTGCATACTTGGATTATTCATATGTTTGTGTGTAAATAAGACTGCTCTCTGTACTATACGTGCATATTAATCAAATAATTTCATGAGATGCTTTGTTTGGTTTTTGTTTGCATGATGTATGGATTGGTGAATGGATTGATTGATATTCAATTTTACCGCATCCAAAGTGTATGACCCAGTTAATTACTGTTACGGTCTCTAATATGTTTCTCAAATGTGGTAAATGAAATGGTGTGAACAACTCCATCTCCCTCACTTGTATCACTCAGTTTATACAGCAATTTATAGAACTAGTATTTCAATGGACCTGGGCACCCCTGCCCAGATACACTTGGCTAAGACCTTTCTTTACTGGGAGAATAAAAAAATGTGAAAGGTTCTTTCAAAACAATATTTTTATTTCTGCTATTTGCTACATAGCTGTGCTTACCCCAGAAAAACAATCGCGCCTGACGTAAAAGAGCTTGTATGCAAATATGCACGAGTTGTTTTATCCAAGCCATATGGAGCCTTTAATTTATTCCAAGACCTTGCCATTTGGTCTTAGACTTTAGCTAAATACTATTAATCTCGTAGAATTGGAACATTTAGTTATTAAGCGCCGGGAATTCATCACATTCCTGAGTATATGTAAAGCATATTCCTCAATGTATTTTAACAGGGATATCGTGCTTTTTGGCAAGGAAACGTGAGTTACAATTTCGTGACGTTTGGCGGAATGCACGTTAAACGACAACCTATTAGCTAGCCAGTTAATTGGTAAATTTCAAACAATTAAATGTTAGTTTTAGTCACTGCGTTTGGTTTCTAATACATTTAATCATCTAAACAGTACATATAACCTTCAACCTTCAGGCAAAACTGGGGATGTATGCTGTATTCTTGCTACCGACTTGACATGATTTCTTTCTGATTCTGATGGTGTAGCAAATAGTTGTATTCAGAATATCCACAGATCTATCGTATTCTGTCCATGGACCTGTAAAGTGTGTAACAATTTAATAGATACACCTGTAAAAAAAGAATGCTTCCATTGGTTTAACATCGAGCATGAAAAATGCTGTGTTTTTGTATAGAATTGGATGCACTACCGTAATTTTAGTTCAGAATTTGGAGATCATTATGTCTAGCATTGAGGAAGACAGTGTGTTTAAAATGAGCTTACTTGCCGTGTGTCGACGCATGAAGTAGCAAGGAGAATGCACAACCCCTACACTAACCCTCTACATATATATATATATATATATATATATATATATATATATATATATATATATATATATATATATATATATATATATATATATATATATATATATATGTATGTATATATATATATATATGACTGCACCAAGGTTATGACGATGTTCAGACACACATGAGTCGACTCAGTGAACTGCAGAGGAATGCGCACGGTTCACGATTTGGTAGCGTCTTTGTTTTCACTTCTTACTTACTCAATCCCCTGGCCAAAGAGGATGGGTAAATAATAGCCTACACAGTGGCCTGAAATAAGTGTGCCACTGAGTCTCAACCTTTTCCCTTTGTATTAAGACTGAGTTAACAGCTTTCTTTGGCAGGACATGGGCGCTTAGCGCTCATACTTCGTCAATTATACCATGCCTCCTTTGTTTTCTCAAGGGATATATATGTCACCTGCTTACACATATAGCTCTGCTTTAAATTTCTATGGCTAAATTTCAACACAGGACTGATTTGCTTTGGTGAATACATTTTAAAATGCATTTATATTCATGAAAACAAAGAAGGCATGGTATAAAAAGGATACATCCCTTGTTCTCGTGATTTATCTGGAATCCTGCATTTTTAAATCCCTACGCTTCGCTCCGGGATTTAAAAAAGCAGGATTCCAGATAAATCCCTTGAACTTGGGATGTATCCTATTCAGAAAGCCATTGGGCTTGGACATGTTCACTTGATACGTCTCATCTACATTTTTCATTTAAACTATTTTTCGTTACTGTTGAATTTATTCAAAAACATTGGAACAGGCGACAGTTGATCACCAACCGGCTGGCGAACAAATTGGTTAGGGGACATATTGTTAATAATGTCAGTTAGACATGGACTTAAGAGTTGAGGCACGACTTACACAAAACATTGTACCAAATATCATTAAATGATAGATATTGAGCAATGGATATCCAAAAATATCCGGTGGTTGCTGAGGTGAAAATATAAAAAACGTCAGGGGTTGCTCTTTCTTTCTTTCTTTCTTTCTTTCTTTCTTTCTTTCTTTCTTTCTTTCTTTCTTTCTTTCTTTTTTTCTTTCTTTCTTTCTTTCTTTTTTTCTTTCTTTCTTTCTTTCTTTCTTTCTTTCTTTATTTTTTTTATGTTGACGTAAAGATTTGAAAATTCATTGTCCCGTTTTTATGAAACAAATACATAATGTAACTGAAATCACTTTTTCCGTGGGTCAAAATAGATCATTTATTGTACCCAAATATTGCTGAAAGAACCCATTTTAAACCGAATATATCAAAGTGCACTGCAAAACTGACAGAGCTGTAACATCTGTTGTTTATATCGTATAGGAATACGATTAAATCTTTGCGTCCAAAAAAAAAAAAACATAAAAAAAACATACTGATCATTGTTTGATGTTGGAAGTCTGGTCTTATTTCATGATAATAAGCGTATTTATGGACAGATACACGACTTATCTATAACGCAACGTTTCCATTTGTGAAAAAGTTTGATCTTAAGGATTGGGGGTCTGTCCATACTGGAGTATACAATTAGGTCCCAAACGATCCTGCTCGAAAAGCACATTTTAAATTGCTTGCTGAAATATTTGGAAACGATGAGGACAATTTGTTGGAAAATGGGCCCAGACAGGAAGAACCTATATTACAAAATGAGACTATATAATTATATATGTTAAATGGTCCTCTGTGTTTTGACCATTTGCGATTTACAAGGCAATTTGGGGAAAAAAGACAGGATTATCATGCTTCCAACGTGACGAACGATTACGTTTAACTTATCTTGTAGTTTATGGTGAAATGTAATTATTGTTTTATTCTATTTTATACATATAAAATCTATACAGTACGTTTTTCCTTTATACGAGACGATCCGTACATCAACATTTTGTAAACGCTGGGGATACTTATAAAGCTGTGCCACAGATCCTTAAAGTAAATTGAAAGTTTACTTTTCGGATCTTTGGTGCAGCAGAGTCTTCAGACTATCAACTGATACGTTACATAATATTTATGGTTGCCAAAACACTATGTCAAACAAAATAACTGGGACCATGCGTTGTATCTCGCCGTTGTTGATATTTCAACTTACCCATATTGAGTTCAAACTGAAGCTAAAGTAGCAACAACTGTTACTTAACATTTTGCTTGCACGAAATTAGAACTTACAAGTCCCTAGGATACTCAGCCGAATGGCGCAAACAAAAGAGAGCTACTTCTTTATAAAAGTAGCAGCACTTCGTATCAGGAACCCCTTTACGTTGGAAAACACACCGACACAAAGCCGCTCTGTGCATTTTTGAACAAAGATGTTGGCGTTGAAGTTAGTGGCATTTGCCCTTGCCGTGGGCATCCTAGGTAAGCAAAAAGTATATCAGAAATTTCTTTTAGTTTCCGGATGAGCATATAAATGGTGCGATTTATCTGAAACCATTGCAAAGTTTACAATCTAAATAAATTTAAAAGAGAAACCTACCCTTTTAGCGCTAAGTTTCAAATCTAAATTTAAGGTGAATGAGTCCAGTCTTAAACTTCTCAGCATAAAGATGAGCCAATATTCTACCGCTTCCCTTTATCTTTGCACATAGTCAAAAAAGCTAGTCACCAAAAGACTAACTTTTTCTCCGGAAAATCTCACTCCTAAATCAGTTTACTTATTCATATCATCGCGACTTTTGTTGTGATCACAACTGAAATGTTGTTACGAACCATTACTTATGTGACGCTTTGGGATACATATATGTATGCATACATACATACGTACATAATACATACATTAGATACATACGTATATACATACACCCATACATACATACATACATACATACATACATACATACATACATACATACATACATACATACAGGAACATAATGCTACCGTCACGCACAAAAAAACAGTGTGCACGTTTAATTTTTGTTGCATGTGGCATGAATTCATATGGCACATGCCTTCGTCTTAAATTGGCTGTAAAATATCTGGAACAAACCAGTATATCACTGATCTCCTTGGTATAGTCACTGAAATTGTTGTGGCTTTTATAGATGCACATTCCCATGGGGGATGCTCATTCCCATCATACTTACATGGCACATGGAGCCCGGTAAGTACCGGCAACGGCGGCACGTTCACTACCCACACATATACAACAACTGGTACTGTGTTCGCGTGCGACACATTGGTTTCCAGCACTATGATTATTTATAGGTAAGTATGTTTATATCCATATATATATATATATGTGTATATAATTATATATATATATATATATATATATATATATATATTTATATATATGTGTGTGTGTGTGTGTATGTATGTATTATATATATGTATATATATATATATATATATATATATATATATATATATATATATATATATATATATATATATATATATGTCAACATACCACATCAAATGCGCAAAATTTATATTTTGTATTAACTAAGTTGTAACTATGGCTTGTACGTGAGCCCTTTACTTAATGCAGCCCTGATTTGAACCACAAAAATGAAAGCGGAATGGAATGGACCAACTAAAAACGGTGGGCATGGCTAGGAAGTCGCAATGTCCATGCCGTCACAGGAGCCAATACCACCAGTGCGGTTCACTTTACAGCAACTAAACAATAGTGCCCACATGATGGAGTTACCTATTTACGTTTATACACATTTGAATCGTTACTGGAACTTTATTGCTCATTTTTTGTTCATACTCAGAGATACTCGCATAGGATTATTTTCCGAGAAATTTGAAACCTGCCAAAATATTCTTCTTTTTAAAATTTATGGATGTAAAATCAACAATGAATAAACCGATCGGCATATGTTGCAGGGCCACGAATGTCAGCGCCAATATTGATGCAGTCATGTGTTTTAATCACACAATGGTAAATTCCAACCTAGGCTGCACACAGCGGCTCAATAGTAAGTATAACAGTCAAAATTCAGGACTTTCCCCGACAGGTGAAGCAATGTGCCTAGTGATTTACTCACCTCCAATGCCTGGAAAAAGCCCCATTGCTGGAGTAAGACTGCTTGATTGTATAGCCTTAACATAGGCACTTGTCACAGAGCAAGGTTTACATGGTAAAATAACATGAATATATCAGCTGAATAAGTTTAAGTGTGGAAGGAAAATGGCCTCTAAACTATTAATGAAAACTTTCATAAAATGTTGAACTCATAACAATAGGTTAAGACTATTTTAGGGCAGTACAGCTTATTTAATCAGTGAAATGCCTGCCATAACTGAAACAATAACATTCTGCTTTTTTTAAGGTGGGAGATCTGAAGCTGGCACCTTTGGATAACCTCTAATCACTTTTTCATATTTTTGGATAGTCTGATACTTAAGCTACATGCTTCCAAAAAACTCAGATGTGTGAACATAAAATTTATATGAGATATATCTCAAAACTTTTGTTTATAATGAAAATGTTAAACAGTGCCGGGCACACGGGTTTGTTTGCATGGGCATGATAATGAAACATGTCATTGTTTGCACAGTCATTAGTCCATGACCCCTGAAAACCAATTGAGCTATTGACAAGGGTCCCTCACAGGAAACCATTAGCGGTGGAAATAAGAATGGGCCAGTTAAGACTAGTCACTACCATTGTTCTGATTACTTTGAAATTCTCTTTTGATGTAAAAGCAAATTAGCACAATCTACTTACTGGTCCCCAAACATGAAAAGCCGCATGTGAACCCACACCCATACAAGCCAAGTGTGGTGTTCCCAAGTTTAAAAAAAGTCGAGATTTAAGCCACAAAATATACTTTTGTTAAATGACAACATCACAGAGGTAAAGCTGCAAGTTTATTTCACACAATAATTAAAACACAGGACAGAAGAAATGAGTATTGTGTCATATTACAGCCATAAATGCGTAACAAGTGTCAACTTTTCTTTCAATGCGATTTTCTCGGAATTGTTTTTTGCTAGTACTTTAAACATGCATTACCCTATGCTCACAAGTGTCCATCCCCGCGATGCCCTCTCCAGTCAGCTTGAGGGGAGTAAATTCTATGCTTCCCTGGTTCTGTGAAAGGAGTCAATTGCTTGATGCTAAAAGAGTACATGTGGGCTTTGTTAATTACACATACTTAGCTGACTCAGAAACATTCAACCCCAAATAAACCCTAACCTGAGGTGAGGTGAGTTGAGCTTCGGCTGCAGTTTGAATGGAGCCAAGAGAAGCCTTACTTTAATTAAGATGCTGCCAAGGTACACCCGGGCAAGAATAAAGTGGATCTGGTGTACTGGTTCTTCCTTTTAGAAAATTACATGACGATACAAAACAGTTGTATTCCAACATTAAAGATTGGTAACATATGTTCTCATTGAGCATTACATAATTCCTGAAATTTGTTAAAATCGGGAAATGGCAAAGACCACACTAAATTTTGTTGCGTCTTTAGTCAAGCTATATTCCAACTAGTTCGAAGATATTACAGCATGTGGTTTCGAAGAAAAGTTGAAAATCACAAAATCCCACACAGTCCTTGATAACACAAAATTATTGCACCACTTGCTGAACAAATTAGGCTCTAACTGGAAAAGATTTGCCTCAAAGCAAATGTGCCTGTGTGCTTACAAAGGAAAGATGTTTTCTGCTATTTTCAAATTTGAATTGTAAAAGCTACATGATAGAACACACTGAGGCTAGGCTAGGCCAAGGCCTAGACTTAGGCTATCCCTCAGTCTGGGTTGAGCTGGGCTGGGCTAGGCTAAGTTATGGTTGTTGAATGAGTAACTAAAGCTTCCATCATTAGCAAGCTCTAAGCCTGTATGTAAGTTTGACCTTTAGATTGAACGTTCAAGGTCACTGAAGGCAGAATTAACCACACCAAAAGAAGTTCCGTAGGTGTTTTACTGGCCATGTTGATTAGTAACCTTGGATATATGACACATCATTTCCGAGAAATACCCCAGTGTGTCAGCATGACCTTAAGTTTAACCTTTCAAGGTCACTCACGATCAAAATTCACAATGCCACAAAAAAATGGTCGTTTCCTATTAACACCTAATAGTAACCATGGGTCTAGGATCCACCATTTCCAAGAGGCAAACCAATATTCAAACCTGACCTTTAGTTTGAAATTTCAAGGTTATTCAAGGTCAAAATTAACGTAACCACTGTAAACCCCATAGATGTGATCCTCATAAAATGTTACATAGTAACCACAGATCTAGCTGCAGCTGACAGGATATAAGTTAATATATCCTTTTGCCCTATGTTTGACCGTTCGAGGTCACTGAAAGTCAAGACATCTCGAAGTCAGTTCATATCTGAAAGACAGTTTACGAGAAGAAGTCGAAAATAGCAAAAACATAGAAAAATTCATAAAAATTGAAAAGAATATCACAAAGCCCACTGCTAAACAAATTACCAAATAGGGTCCCAGAAGTGTCCCTGTGTGCTTTCAAAACAATTTGTGAGTGGTGTCGGAGAAGAAGATATTTAAATTTTGGCCAACAAAAAGAGCAAAAAATTTATACCAGAGGATCAGGACTGATCCTGCACTCAGGTGATTCAAAAGCCAAGTCAGGCCTGGCAAGTTACGGGCTACTATCTATGCGGGCAAGTGGAATATTACCGATATCTTGCGCATGTATACCACTTAGCAGGGGCAGATGTGCATTTCTTCGTATATCCATTTTTGGAACTACCCGTGAACATGACTTTGCGATTTGTAAGCTTTAATTTCCCTAAAACAGCCTATTTCTAATGAAAAAGGGGTATCTAGCTGTGTCTCTGATAGTGATAAGCACATATCACGTGACTGTGCTCTCCGCGACTGACAGGCAGGAACCCATGCTTTGTTTGGCCCTTCCATAGATTAACATTCCTGCCCCCAATGAGCAAAATTTGATGAATGTTTTGGAAAAGTCGCAAATAGCAAAAAAGGCACTAAATTTATTTTTTAAAAAAATAAAAATTGCAGCTCCACCTGATGAACAAATTAACAACTAAGGGCCCATAGGAGTGTCCCTGTGTGATTAAGATGCAATTCTGTGAGGGGTTTTGGAGAAGATTTTTTTCAGACCTCCCTAAAAAAAAGAACAAAACATCATTAAAACAATCATAATTCACTGGAGCATGACCATTTGAACAAACTTAGTGGAAACCTACTGAGAGAAACATTGACAGCAAGTATGAAGTAATTTATGTGGCTGACGGTTTCTCCGGAGAAGTTGAAAATGTAAATCTGCATTAAAGGCCTATTGATTTGCATAGTAAACAAGAGTAAAATATGCATTTAACAATAGGTGCCCAAAATGCAAAATTTGTTAAAAACCAGAATTCCATGGTAACACCTCATAGTGAACAATCTTGTTTGGCCTGTTCAAAACGAACATTCCTGCAACTAATCAGCAAAATCTGACTGACTGTTTGGAGAAGTCGCAGGTAGCGAAAACATACTAAAATCGCAGCATAACCTGTTGAACAGATTAGGGTCTGGGGGTCTACAGAAAAAAAACCTATACAATTTCAAAGGTGAGCAGTTTCAAAGAAAAAGATTTTTTGGGGATTATGTCAAAAAATTAAACCAAAATATTCCATTAAAAAAAAGCTAAAAATCACTGGACAGTGACAATTTGATTACAGTTGGTAAAGACCCATTCAACTTGCACGGTCACCAGATTTTAAGTGAGTCTAATTGACACTTTTGGTGAGGAAATCTAAAATGTGAATTTCCATTGCAACCCACATGGACTAAATTTGGTAATCAATAGGAATGCATGCATTAACCGTCAAGCACCCAAATTGAAAAATTCGCTAAATATCAGGGATCCACAGTATTACTACGTAGTGAACAACTTTGTTTACTCTTCCCACAAGCTACACATCCACTACGTTTCACAATCTCAGTGACGGTTCTACAGAAGTCGTAGTTTTAAGACACAAAAATTTATTTAAAACATTTTTTTTAATGCAGCGCCACATCTTTTAAAAATTAAGGTCTAGAGGTCCCCAGAAGTGTCTCTAGGTATTTTCAAAAAAATTCAGTAGCTTCGGAGCAGAAGATTTTCTTTTAATTTTGTCAAAAAATTTTAAAAAATAAATAAATAATACAAAAATCAATGGACCGTGATTATTTGAACAAATCTGGTAGAGACCCATCCAAAGTACAGCCCCGCCAAGTTTGAAGTAAATTTGGTTGATAGTTGTGGAGAAGAAGTTTGAAGTTGAAAATGTGAATTTCCATTGCAATTCTCATTGACTTGCTTAGTGATAAATAGGAAGGCATGCGTTAACCAAAAATTACCCAAATTGAAAAAATCGTTAAAAATCAGGGCTCCACAGTACCATCAATCAATGAATATATTTGTTCATCCCTGCTACAAGCTACATATCCAGTCAGTTTCAGAAAAAGTCTCACTCACAGTTCTGGGGAACAAGTCGAAAATAACCTTAACACACAAAAATTCGGGGGGAAAAGAATAAAATTGTAGCGCCACCTCAAAAATTAAGGTCCAGGGATCCCCAGAGGTGTCCCTATGACATTTTAAGGCAATTGGCTTGGCGAGTTTCGGAGTAGATTTTTTTAAAAGTTTCCCCAAAAACTAGCAAACAAATTCATAAAAAATGCAAAATCAATAGACCCTGAATAATTGTACAAACTTGGTAGAAACCTACCCAAGATACATTTACATCGAGTTTCAAGTGAATCTGGCTGATGGTTTTGGAGAAATCGAAAATGTGAATTGTGGACGAATGATGCATAGACGGACAACGGATCGACAGACTGTGCTATAAGCTCAGGTGATATAGATCACCTAAGTTCAAGAATGAAATAACAGTGCCACCACGCAGTGATTGGTTTCAGCAGAGGCCAAGAAAGCTACATTCGTAGAATGTGTGAAAGTAATCCCAAACACATGAAAATACATTTGAAAATAGCAAAAAAAAAAAAAAAAAAAAAAAAAAAAAAAAAAGCAGCTTCCTTTTCAGAACAATTGACCTTCCCAGATACCTTGTTTCTGCCCAATTTCGGAGCATTGGCCGATCGGCTCAGGGCAGATTTTTCGGATTTTCCCAGAAATGACCTAAACAAATTTAGAAAACCTGCAAAATTTATTGACTGGTGACCATTTGAACTAGTGTAGTGCAGACCTACTCCAGATACAATTTTGCCAAACTTGAACAGCATGTGGCTCAGGGTTTCTCAGAAGTCAAAATGGAACTGAAGATGTTTGGTTGGCTAATTTTTATGGCACATCACTGTTTGCTGACAACGACAGGTCAATACGCTGTATGCATATTAATTTCCCGCTACAAAGCACTGGTTTGACGCCAAGCGATCACGGGGGACGTGCGGGTCACATCACTGTCACAGACAGGGCCATATGTTCATTTCTCACAAAATTAGAGTTTTTTTTGGGGGGGGGATTTAAGTTCACAAATGCCAAACTGGTATTCATTTAGTACTTCCCGAGTCATATATAAAGAAAAGATTCCATCCGCCTTTAATAAATATTCTTTATTTCCAAAATATTAGTAATATCCTGCTTGTCCCAACAGGTACCTTGGCATTTCCCGCCAAGCAAGACTTGGCAATCAGGTATGCAGTTGTGGCGGTAAAATAATATGCATATCTCCTATTAGATAAGTCTTTTTTTTAATCTCCTTGGTTTCTCAACTTGCGAGTGTGTACAGACGAACCGAAAGACGATGGTTCGTTAGCGAAGCTCTAGATCTTTTACAAAGCTAGAATTAAGTTACCTATAAAGGTTTATAGAACCATAAGTTAAATATAAAATAGTTTGACTTCTCTTACTTCAGCTATTTGCAACATAACTGCAAGTTATCTTCGGGTGTCACGCTGGTCAAAAACACATTTAACATGTGTGCCAAGTAACGATTGCAATGTATATCAAAACTTCAGTATGGATTATGTATTTGCAGTGGAGACTATCCCAGCAACTCACGTGATCCTGGTGCCCATCGGAATGTCTGTCTCATCAGCAGCTGCCTGTAATGTCACGGGGGAAGCTCAACAGTGTTACACCAAAGATATGACCAGTAAGTGCACGTATATGTGTTTCTCTTACTGAACTCTACTCAGCCTTGGTGTACACGCCTCTGACCAAGTTTAACGCGGGAAAGTGATATCTAAGTTTCCGCTATTGACCATCAAGGCATTGTTGCATGTCATGTTTTAATCATTTGCATTCGCTTTCATTTCCTTGAACGTGCAACGTTGCCGTGACTGGACTCAAATAACGGCCTTAGTGTAGAACATGGATGTCGCATTGCAACATTGCATCATTACGTTATCACTATTATACAATGCAGCAGGCTTAATCATTTATATTTGCACAAAGATGAATTGATTTATCTAGGGTCGTGACAGCTCAAGTAATAGTCACGGTGACCAATGGCGACACTCGGTCTCTCGGACCGCGAATAGGAGAAGTCGCAATTAGCATATATGTATTTGGATGAATATACAACTCAATACACAACATTCTTGTGGGCTAGAGGTGTGTATTCCCATTAGATTATATGTTAAAGTAACATTCATTGAATAGTTTTGCAGTGAAAGTTGCCAAATTTACAGAAGTATTTTAACTATGTACAACCATTTACCACAAGCAATTGTGTGCTCCTAGGTAGAGTGGTTTCAAATTACATTGGTGCAAATTACAATGGAAGCTAATGGAAATAGGCATATCTGGCTCACTTGCCTACAGAGCCCTGTTTTGACAATCCACATGAACCGAACGATCTTGACCTTACCTATTGACTTCTGTTAATATATATATAAATGTCAAATAGTGACAGTTTTAGTAAGTAATGTGACAAGTTATTAGGCCCGAGGAGTGATTGAATATGCAACTTTGTTGCTTTAGACTCTTTGAATTCTTTTTCACGTCTACCTTTGGCGTGAACCGTCTGGGTGACTAATCCCGTGTGTACTCTTGATGTTTAATTCAGCTGTGGCCACGATGGTGACTCAAGGCAGTGGAGCTCATATCAGCAGTGAGGTTAGCCTGGCCGTGCTTCTGCCTTGTCTCTTCGTAGGTTTGCTGAAGAAGATGATGTAAAACTCAAGGGAGCTCCAAAGCATATCACAAGTCATCACCTGGACCACAAAATCTGAAGTGCTTTACTTAAAAGCTAGTTTTATCTGCTTCAGATATAATCACTTAGGCGGCGCTTGGTTGTGCAGTTGGGACTCTTTTTCATATAGAGGGACTGCCATGTATAGATATTTTGTTATGTACTGGATTATTAAATCACGAAGTGATAACACTCCATTACGCGTTTTCTCCTAAGAATGGAAATGTCTGGTGGTGCAAAAGAGGGCGAAATGACGGCTAAAAGCCTGAAATAAACCCAACAGTCAACCACCTTTGTTTAATGCTTTTAAAAACAAAAATGACCTGCACTTTAAATAAACTTCTATTTCACTATAAAATTTTACCCAATTTGATTCACGGATTTTCACATGCTGATATGTACTTTAAGAGACCTTGATAATGATAAACATTATAAACAATGTTTTGAGAAATGAGTCTCTTAATGTGTGAAGGAAGCATTGCTTGTACATGATATATGTGCATTCTGAAAATCTGTACAAAGTTCAGTAATCCAGCAGATCAAAGTGAAATATATTGCATATTGTCAAAGCTTAACAATATTTTCTTCCAGTTTATTTACATTTGATAACCACGTGCTGCATGATTAAGACCTTCCCCCGTGAGTTCCGTTTCCTGCTTATCCTTTTCAAAAGTGCCTTTAAAGTGGGCGAGGTCTCGGTCACGATACAGCGAGCTCTGGTTCACAGCAGAGGTCTTCATCACGCAGCTGCCGTTTATGAGGCTTCGTTCTTGTCATCTTTTAAGGGAAATCGTTGCAAGCTCTTGTTTACGTGTAAACTAGATCTCGGTATCTGAGCATGCGCACTCTTCTGAGATAAAAATGCATCCACCAAACGGCTAGCATGTGTATATTAGCATTGTTCACTTTAAAATAAAATTGATCTGAGTGGTTAGGGTATTTTTAGTTGTATAGTGTATCTTTAGCCTGGGTGTGGTACAGTTTCAGCTCAGGCATATCCGGTGATGGCCGGACATCCAAATCGAAGTGTCCGTATAAATCTTGATGTCATATCGCCTCTCAATAGGCCTTGCACTTTAACTGTACGAAGGTTCGTTGGCTATATTCAAACTGTGACTGTCACGTCGCTGTTTTAAGGAACAAGTTGTCTGTAATAACCACCACCCTCTCCAGGCGGGGTAACGTGCCAAGGTCACGGCACATGCGAAGATAATGTTTGGTTTAATTAGCGTATAGACCTAGCTTTCGAAGCTAGGGGTCTCGAAAGCGAGTGGTCGTTTATTAAAATACCTCTGCTTAATGCCGCACTATGGACATCAAGTTACTTTATATCATAGAATGTAGTTTATGTCATATGATAAACCGGTGGGTTAACATGTGCAGTCCTCGGCTGAGCCTTTAATGCAACTCCCAATATTGTCACAGAAGAGCAACGCCTACACGAAATTGGTGATACGAGACCACTCTGACGCAAAGCATGCTGGTATCGCCCAGAGTTCACATGATGTTGTAACTCGAGCAGTAACAAAAACATTTGATGGTATTAAAATCTACGGCATACAGAATGTTGTTGGAAAGTTTTAAAATGCAGCTGTAATTTTCATGTTGTAAGCTTCGTGTGTAAAAGGCCATGACCTAGGGCAAATGCTAAATACTTACATAGGATATAGAACAGCTATTATGGCGCTATCATCACATATTTTACTTCATTTAGTCTGTTGTTTTGCATACTTTTTGACACTTTTGTGCGCTCGATTTTTAACCCGACGACAAGCATACTGTGGAAAAAACATGGTTTTTACAACAGCATTGTTCCCTGTCCTACATTGATTTTCTTTTCTTTTATCAAAGAGTGCAATATTAAACAGAAAACAGATGTGTACTATATTTGCAGGTAAACCTTTCGGTAGCTCATGCAGTGCCAGAACACGATGTATAATTTAAAAGTGTCCAACTGGGCCTGCGTATGACAATACATATAAAAAGAAGTATACTGCAGAAGTAATTTTACGAAGCCTCAGTTACATAGGCAATGTTATAAGTCCATCTAGCTTCATTATTTCTGACTTTATGTTTTCCCCAATGATGATTTTTTTTAAATTATTGCCCTTGTAAGATTCTATGATCAGTAATTTTCACATACCTTAAACTTACATTTATTACCAAATCCCTTAATTAACTTACCCCCGCCCCTTAAATTTGAGGTTAGTTCATTTTACCTTTGTAGCATACAGTCTAGTGACGAAGGAGACAGGTAATTTTTTCGATTATTTGTAGGGTTCTGTAGTTTCACTTTCCGCTATCTTAGCGTACAAAATCTTATCTGTCACGTAGCAATTAGGGTATTGCTTTGCTGTACCCATATATTGTGTTCATTGTGCAAAACGTACTATATTAAAGACACTTCTATGCAGATTTCCTTAATTTAAGATAAACAAGAAGATTGTAACACTCCTGCGCTCAGCTGACTATGCATGCAAAAATATCAGAGAATTGTCTCAATAGTCCTAGGTTAAATAAGCTCCAGCTCATATAGTTTTCAGGTTCTCACTCGAACCGTAAATTTCATAAAAGTGACACTGTGGCCTTGGAAATGAAGACAAAATATACTTGTGTACTGTGTAGAGCTTGCCCACATAGAAGACCACCAGCATCAAAGTCCTAGCCCAAATAGTTTCAAAGGTATCAAGTGAACGGCCTGTGACCTTGGGAATAAGACATTGGTCACCTGCGTACTGTGTTTGCTTCCCCTGATACCTGGAAGTGTCTCTATGCAAATTCAAAGCAACTGGCTGAGTAGTTTCAGAAAAAAAAACGATTTTAGAAATTTTGCTTTTAATGGAAAGCAATGCTCTAAGATTCACCATTATTGACATATCAGCCTTTTGTCAGTTGACCTTTCGACGTCACTCAAGATCAAAATTAAGAACACAAAAAGAAATCCAATAGGTACTTTTTATTAGTATTTACGAGTAAAACTCCGCCTAGAATTCAAAATTGGTATTAGTAATAAGGAACTTGAGGATATAATCCAATATGTCAAATTTGTTGCTATCCCTCTTGCACAGTAACAAGGCAAACAGGTGCATACCTGTGCCGTTGTTTACCTAGTTTGGATCATTTGCTAAAAATCAGAAAATGGCGGCATCATCATATAGTGGACATATTTGGTAAAAATCAAATCAAGGTACATTCCAACTAAGTTTTACGAGGATCCAATTTACAATTGTGAAGTGAAGCAAAGCTAAACACACAACACTAGGTAGAAAACTAGATGAAAGAATTCCAGCTCCTCCTGTTGAACAAATTAAGGTCTGAGGGTCCCCAGAGGTGTCCGTGTGCAATTTCAATGCAACTGACCAGACGGTTTTGGATATTTTTAGGATTTTAACCACCACCACCCACCCCCCAAAATAAACAATAATCCAAAGGAAAAACTAAAAATCGCTGAAGCGTCAATACTTAAAAACTTGGTAGAGACCCACCCATGGTAGATCTCCACCAAGTTTGGAGTGAATATGCCTAACAGATTTGAAGAAGTCGAAAATATGCATATAACCACTGTATTCCCCATTGACTTACATGGCAGTAAGTAGGATTGCATGCATTAACCGACAAGTATCCTGAGTGAAACAGATCGTTAAAAATCGGGGATCTGGAGTACCACTGCCTAGGTAACAAGTTAGTTTAATCCTTCTACAAGCCACATTTCCACAAAGTTTAAGCAAAATCTGAATGACGCTCTCGGAAAAAAAAGTTTTAAAAAGCTTTAACACACAATAATTCACAAATAATATTAAAAATCTCAACACTACCTGTTGAACAAATTAAATCAATTGGCAAACCGGTTTTGGGTCTTTTGCAATTTGCCAAAAAATGAACCAGTTCATAAAAATTCCAAAAAACACTGAAAAGTGACCATTTGAATAAAAAACAACAACAACAACAACAACAACAACAACAACACCAACAACAACAACATCATCAACAACAACAACAACAACAACAACAACAACAACATGGTACATAGCCACACAAGGTAAAGCCCATCCAAGTTTGAAGAGAATCCTGACAACAGTTTTAGAGAAGTTTGAAGTGTAAAAATGAACGGACGACGATGGCCAGGCAGACAGAAGACGCACAGCTGACCATCCTATAAGGTCAGCTGAATAACAAAACTAGACTCGCTAAAAATGAACACTTTAAATGTAATGGAAAAGCCCTACACTAAATTGTGTTCATATTCCGTCAATTATTTTGTAAAATTGATTCTTTTATGTAGCTTCAGTGTATTATTATCACCCTCTCCTTAAATTTGAATTTATGGTATTAAAATTGAAATGATTATCTTTCATTTACCTTAAAGGTCTTATACAGTTCTACTCCTGAATTGTGTTCCCTATCCCGTTAATTTATGGCATAGAATCGATTTTGTTAAAAAGCTCAGGGTATGTGTATAACTGTATCCCTTAATTTTTGTATTCCTTAATCTTGTCACTTTATGGTGCATGTGTTTTCCAATTCTCTATATAATCCGGAGCCGAAGTACCCCCCCCCCCCGACCCAAACACACCCACTTTCTATTGTTCAAGATTGCAAAATGCATTTTGGGGAATTATTATCATTTTCATCATCATTACCATCATTATAATTTTATTATAATCATTATCATCATTAATGTAATTTTATTATGGTGATTATTATAATTTTATTAGTAGTAGTAGTAGTAGCAGTAGTAGTAGTAATAGTATGAGTATCTTTATTTGTGAATTATCAGCACACCTAAAAATGCAATAATACAAATACATAATATGATTCACAATTAATACAAAGCCCTTGATACTGCACTACACTTTACGCAACGTCAAACTGTTTTACTCAACACTTAACGACGCACAAAATTTGACATCAGAAAGTGACTAAGATGTACTTGCAAACTGGTTTATTTCATTTACACCGTCACACGATAAAACTGAAAAGTCTTTAGTGTTCCTTATATCAATCTTGTCAAGAAGAATGGTCACAGAGAGAAGGTCATTATGACTGAGGTGTTGTTAACAATTGTGTGTACCTGCTTCACTATGTCAAAGAAATCAAGGTTTGAGAGGGAACGCTTTGGTATGTCATATTTGGAACATGTTATCTTTAGACTATTACACATATTTGATCTGCTATCATGCAAGGCCAATCTAATGCATACTCTCAAACCAAAAATGTTAATGTAAAGGTAGTGATGAACAAATTTAAGGAACCTTAAGTGAAATTGAGAATCAATAGGGATGCCATTACATAACAGACTGAGATATTTGGAATGAGTGCTATATTGCAAATTCAACATAGTCCGAACACATTTACGCCAGGCGGTATAGAAAACTGGAAAATGCGCACAGGAAAAATCCCAAAGTGCACATCCATATGACGACATACAAAAAGATTTGAAAAGACGATATTTGATATTTGAAAAAGCTTTGCTAAAGTTGTGAAAGTACAGCGTTGTATCTGTAGTACATGCCCCCAATAGCACAATCAATTTGACTTATATGTACGTCATTCCCAAACTTGTTACCGAAGTATTCATCAAATCCTTATACAAGTAAATAATTCATTATTCAATTGCACATTACACTACTCATCAATTTTGATGTAAAAAACATGGTTGCCAAAAACTATAAATTTTCGTTTGATGGATTGAACTGCACTTTAAATTCTTTGCTGAAGTCGTTATATATGGACACAATTTTACTCAGGGAAGCTTTGGTGGGAGACAAGAGCACAACATTATCTCCATAACTAAAAATTGTTTCAAACATGATAATCCAATCCAGGGTCCTTTAACGTTTCAAGTAATTCATCATACTAAATTGTAAATAAACCATGAGGCAAAACGTTACCCTGTTTAACACCATTGCTGACGGCAAAAAAATCTCTGCACAGGTCAATCCACCTCACTTTGGCAACTTGACCTGCATATAACCCTGCTATGAAGCGGATAATAAGGGGACACAGTCCCTTCTGAAGTAAGAATTTAATAGTTAAACGTATTTGACTCAGCCAAAAGCCTTACTCCCGTCTAATAACAAGGCATATACATGACCTTCACCATTATGGTAGTACTGAACCAATCCATTCGCCAAAAAGGAATATTGTGCAGTCGAGTGGCGACTTTTGTAGGCGAATTCCTTCGAACTTTTGTTTTTATATATTGATGGAATAAAACTCACAGTCCAGTTATTAGGAATAATACCAGTAGTGAAAATGAAGCTAAACAGTTTCTGATATACCAAAACTAATTTTGAGGCAGACGCATTGATGTTTTTATTTGGTATATAATCTAAACCACGTGCTTTATTGTTTTTCAACTTTGCTATTGTTTTGAGAATTTCATCAATTGTGAAGAGTGCGAAAACTCATTGCTATCTTGAACTTCAAAACCATACTGTACCAATAAACTATCATCATAATTCAAAAAATTTTTAATAAATTTAACAAAAAATTCCATTTAAACTTCACACCTTACCTTCTTGCTCTCATTGGAGTGCTTATCCAAAATTTAGCAATACATCATCGGATTTCTAGACTGCATAGTGTGTCATTCGTTGTTTAACTTCTTTACATATGCCCTGCGATTTTTTTCACAGTAGCTTTATATCTCTAACTGGCTGCGTTATACATCTATTTATTGCGGTAAACTCCTTTTTAAGCCCTGCAGAATTTCTTTCTGTCATCATGACACATATTGTTCAACCAACCTTCGGTTCTGTTTTTGACCCATTGCTTTCTTAGTTCTTCCTTTTGTAGTGTTGATCTTTACAGAACCACAGGAAAATGCTGCCTAATTGTACAAATGACATAACTCCGCAGGGGCGGAGCACAGTGTTTGTAAGAGAGGGGTTCGAATTGCGAGTACCGAAGGCACGAAGCTCACTGCCTGGGGGGTGGGGGGCTACTCGCACGGCAATTTTAGAAAAATCGATTCTCTCACACGCGTGTTCCTGGCATTTGAGACTTTCTTCACATGGACAATTTGATATCTCAGACACACATAAGTAACTAATTTGTGCAATCCCGTTAGCTTTCATGGTTCCTTTAAAATTGTGGGTCAGACATACAGGGCAAGACAAGTTCCAAACTTTTTACAGGATGACAGGGCCAGTGCTTCAGAATTTGGATTGGCCCTAGCTTGACCCCACTCCTTCTGGTGAGCACATTTAATGTGACTGTGACAACATGATGACTGCAGTTATTTCGTTCAAGTTGGTTCATCACACATTTTTTTGCGTTCACAACATTTCAAATCTATACAGTGTAAGTCTATATTTTGTCGAACTCCGTTTCTTAAACTTGAGATGCCAGTGGCAACAAATATCATCTATAAGACGAAAAAAAGTTTATTGTATCCGTATGATTCCTTGTGCTGCCTCTAGCATTCAATCATGTATATAAAGGCAAGCAATCTAGAGTCGATACAACCAAACCAGAAAGGAATTTTAAAGGTCTCACAATTTTACTACCACTGTATATACTCCCAGTTAGACTTCTAAAAGTCAAAATTCAAGCTCCTAAGTCACTAAATGTATGGAGATACAAATGGGTACATCTACGTTTTTGCTGCTTTAAATTTGGTGTAGTTTGATAAAAGTATACCGTGTTGAAGTTGCATAGTGTTGCTCTATCAAATGGTGCACATGCAGATCAACGAAATATTGTCTACTTGAATAAATATACCAACATACAAGACCTAGATATAGGAGGACACTATTTTATATTCATCTATTTCTCAGTAAAATGCAGTCGGAAGTCCTAGAAATAATGCTATTTAGTTCCAAACACCAAAAACTTAAAAAGTGACCTCCAAATTGTCCCTATTAGGCCCATATTGGGATATGAGTCTTCAATTTTGAAAATTAAAGTTGTGGGGATATGCAAATTAGAAAATTTTAACTTTGAAGGTCTCATAATTTTATACCTGATGCAGATAAGAACAAACTCAAGGACACTGTTAAGTTTCATAGTATTTTGAAGACATGACCATGTTTTCATCTATTTTCATAGGGTGCTATTCTTACTCACATAAGATAAAAAATAAAGCCACTTCAAAGCACTTCCCTATGTTTCACTATTGATTGAATGGGTACCATAAATTAGAAAGTTCATGTTTAGGGTCGTTAGAAATGATATCTGAAAACCAAAATGTTAAATTTCATTTTTGAATAGTGTTTTTAGCTCCAAAAGTGCACCACATTTGCGACAGGAAAGCGCTAAATTTTCCGATCATGGCCCCATGTGGGAAAGTGTTACCGACATCACAAACGCAACCCACTGGCCATGGTGTATGTGTTCTAAGCCAGAGTACCTTCAGTTTGCCAAGAGTTTTGGCAGATGAAACAGAACATACTAATTCCAGAGAGTATGAATTGCGTTTTTTATGTACGTGGTCTGATGACGCTGAAAAGAAATTCATCCATCCAAGTTTTGTATAAAAATGTCTTGCATCTCACTTTCTCAGACTGACTTCCTGTGGTGATAACATGTACCTATAAACAACTAACATGTGATATACAGGTACACAAGGTGTTTTCATTTTTGTTAATGATCAGTTTAATCTGTGATAAATCGTTCAGCCATACATGACCATAGAATAGTAATTGTGCTTAATGTACAGTGTTATCCCTCCATTGTGAAATTTGTGTTTGGTCTTTTTTCAGTGATATATAAAATGAAGAGGTGAAATTTATGACATACGAAAATTATAAAAAAAACAACAAAAAAAACATGATATGTGATATTGAAAGGTCATGGTTTCGATGAGTGATATGCAGAAAAAAGAGGCATTTGATATGTGATATTGAGAAATAAACACGCTCCAATTTGTGATCTTTGAAACCCCTATAGGGGCCTCACCCTACCTTATCCAAACGGGCTCTTCTGGATCGATGGTTTGAAAAAATGGGCTCTTTGAGAGGGACAAGTGCCCCAAAAAGTTGAGCTCTTTTTTGCGAAGCCTGGCTGTATTGCAAAGTATTGGGAGTATCGACCCAACTCCTTTAAACACCGTTCGACGCCTACCCCCGTTAGGTGAAATCCGTATATCTGTGAGCGTCTGTCGGTAAATTGAAACTAGATGTCTATTATCTATTCCTGAAATCCACCTGCATATTCCTACTGTAATATGCATCCGAGGAAAAAGAATGTAACTCGTGCCCATTTGAGGGAGGGGGAGGGGAGAAAGTGCTAAACACATCAATTTTTGATATATGTATATTTTTCTGATGCAAATCGCTGTGCATGTTCCCATGACATCCGTGATTCAAGAGCTTGACCGTAAGTGGATTTCACTTGATTCCGTAATGAAAAAGAGGTATTCATATTTTACTAATTAACTGCAAACCTGGCCCGGTCCCCTTAGTAACTAGGCAGCCGAATTATATCACAGCCATGATCAGGGCTCTTTTGCTTGTTATTGTACTTACCTATTCAGAAAAACATTATTTCTACTAACCTAATAAAATTTTCTAAATACATTCAGCACCTTGTGTGTTTGCTCTCTCAAGTTGTTAGACGTTGTTTTATCATGAAGTCTCATCGAGCCCGGCTTAATACATGAATCTGTTGAAAGCTTGACTTGTCTTTGTTTCGGCGAGGCTCACGGGATACAATGATTGTATTTAATACAGATTCATACATAGAATTAAATAACCTTATGCCCAAATAGAAGTTCCGTGAGCTTTTTCTTTTTGTTTTTTTTCAAGTGTTTTTAATAAGCTGATACCATTAAAGACCCACAGATTGAAATCTACTGCAGGCAACATATTGACACCATATATTACTGGGCAAAGCCAATAAACAGACTTTAAATACGAATCATGATTTAGAAATAATTCACTAGCTGTTAAATAAACACTCATATACATGAGAAGGATGTCAAATTTCGGAACCCTTCTTCAAATGGATATTTCTCCTTTAGGATTAATACATCTGGAAGTTTTTTGCAGAAGTAGTGTAAATCAGTCTAGCCCCAAACAGTATCAAGAGTTTTATCATCAGTGTATCCTTTGCAGTTGTGACAAGGTAAACTTGATGGTTTCACATTTTGGAGTCCCTCTGTGTGTCAAAGCACATATCTCAAAAACCAGACAAGATATACAAAAAATCACAGGGTACCTTTTTAGACACACTGATATACATTACATTTTTGGAAAACATTTGTTGAGGATTGGATAAAATTGAAAGAAGTGTCTAGTTTAAAGAAGGGGTCCGAAATTTCACCTGTTTGTCAATTCAATGTTTATTTACCAATTAGCTCAGAAAGTTGATATTGTGATAATTTGAATTATTGATATAAAAGAAATTAAAAGGAATTCTTGATATCAAGAATTGGAATGATTTATATCAAGGATTTGATTCTATATCAACAAATGCCTAATAAATAGTAAAACGGCGTCTCAATACCAATTATATAAACCCCGCCGGTACTTTCGGACCTGTATCCACTGTTGGGGCAGCCTTCTCCACTAAGTTCTATCTTTGACTCAGAGGGGGCTCTTGGCTACTGTGCCCAGTGCTGCTACATAATTCATAACCTTGGGGCGACTTCAGTGTCTGATACAATATTCTTATTCCGGGGCCCACCGCCGCCCACAACTAGTAACTTCGAAGCATTGTATTTACATTTTTAGGAGATGCTCACACTGGAAAATTCACATTATATGTTGTACATTACATTCATTAGACAAATTACCTTCTGTTAACATTAATCACACATATATTTTGGACACTACCTCTTCAAACTATCCAATTGGGACTGACCCACTGATTTGGCTGCCATTTCGAAAATTGTGGATTCTGCACCCAATGGTTTGTAAATGAGGATAGTAAAGGGAAGATATGGGGGGGGTACAAAATTTGAAACCAAGAGTATACATTTTGCAAATATTTCAGAGCATCAATAATATGATATATGCTGTGGCTGCAATTCACTTTAATATCCAAGCCAAATGTTTTTTGTGCGACTGTACCCGAATGCATTGCCCCATGTTCAAAATAAAACTCACCAACGTGCGTGATGTACCATGGTATCCTGTCGCATTTGGATTTGTAACTTACGACGATAACTGCTTCAGACACAACTGAGCGGGCAGATTAAAGTTAAGATAGCAAGTCATGTTTCCAAAAAGTACTTAAACGACCGTTTGCCCTGGTAATTGGAAAATGGACACCGGGAACCTAGCAAAAGATAAGGATACCGATCAACGAATAACCAGGGCTATGCTGTTTCACCGATCAACCGTCAGTAGCATTGGAGCTATGCTGTTTGGCCGGCCCAAGTTAGCCATCCAGGCAATTTGAAATAAAATGCTGTTTTTCAGTTGACTTTACTGTAAAATAACGACACACGACGGCCACTTTTTCGATAAAACATTTCGGCCAAGGTCGAACGGAGCAGTGGCTTGAAACCATTTTTTGTATTTCATATAATTTATTCTGGTTCGGGCCTTTACAGAAGGGTCGGTCGGGTTACCGGAACCGCAGATTTATTTTTGTTAGGCCATAGGTAACTTGGACATTTGTTGAAACGTGTTTAAAATGTATATCCTTTTCTCTTTTTACACATTACCTCCTTGACATCAGAATAACTTGTTACCTGGGCACACACAGAGGCACTCGTATGTATCTAAAAATAAATTGTACATATCTAATATGTTTCAAGATATCTATAATTCAGTTATATATATATATATATATATATAATATACATATATATATATATATATATATATATATATATATATATATATATATGTATATCTATATTATGTTCCGCCATTCTTTTTAGATATCAGAAATTAAATCATAGATATCTATAAATATGACGGACTTTTAATGCCCACAAATAATTTATGCACCATTATCGCAGTATATTTCAGTAGCCTGATTTCCGGCCTTCCTCTTACTCACATTTCAAGGGCGTATGAGATATAGTGATTGCACTGGAAAACACCTGTATGATGTGGAAAAATGTCGGTGCCCCAGTTCTAATGTATTAATGTAATAGCACAGAATGTGATTTGAATGATGT
This sequence comes from Hermodice carunculata, assembly GCA_964020975.1. Lineage (NCBI taxonomy): Eukaryota > Metazoa > Annelida > Polychaeta > Eunicida > Amphinomidae > Hermodice > Hermodice carunculata. The sequence continues at coordinate 31,999,911 of OZ026620.1, forward strand.
ATGTCCAGTTCCAAATATTTCCTATTGGCTGTAGTGTACTTGCATGATCAGGTATGACTGGCAGCCATGTGACATCTGAAGGACTTATTTTTTTGAATATGTGACATAAGTGACATTAGATGCCAATGAAAGTGCTGCCATATATTACTGTGTACACTTTCAGAAATTTTGAAGCTTTCTTCGTACTACAAATATCTAAAATTGACTTTTAAGATATTCAAAAGATGGCCGAAATACAGATATCTATAAGCGTTTTATAAATTTCTAAAATTGGAGTTTTAGATATCTACGGGGCACCCTTTTATTATTTATCCAGACCTTTCTGATATCAAAGAGTCACTTCTTGATATCAACAAGTCTACTTTTTGGTTAAAAAAGTTGTCTTTTTGATATAAAGAAATAGACATCTTGATATCAAGAAGCCAACCTTTTGATACCAAGGATCTTGAACAATTTTTTTATATCAAACATTTGCTTTTTTATATCAAAACTTGATTTCTTGATATCAGAAAGACCACTTTTTGATATCAAGATGACTTCTTGATATCACAAAGTACTGGATACATCACAAAAGGGCTCCCCATAGTTGTCTATAAATCAAATTCAGATATGTTTAAATATGGCGAATTGTAGTTATCTGAAAACCGATTTCAGATATTTAAACATCATTTACAGATATTGATGGGGCGAAATTTTGCAATACATTCAGTACTTTTTAATGTCGAAAAGTCTACTTCTGAAAATTAATCAATTGACTTCTTTATATTTTAGAACGTATTTTGATATCAGGAAGTCAACTTATCATATCAAGACGCCCACTTTTTGATATCAAGAAGTCTACTTTTACCTATCTTGTTTCTTCAACTTCCGAGCCTATCACATTGCTCAGTGGTCCACCTCTCAACATGGCAATATTTGAAGATATTAATTATCATTGAATAGTCTGTCGATTTCTTAATATCTAAAAGTCGAATTTTAGATATCAGAAACTATGTATGAATTCTTGATATCAAAAAGTGATTTCTTGATATAAAGAAATCGACTTCTTGACATCAAAAAGGAACTTCTTGAAATCAAGAAGTAGACTTCTTGATATAAAGATATAGAGTGACTTTTTGATATCAATAAGTCCATTTTTGATATCAATAAGTCCATTTTTGATATCAATAAGTCCATTTTTGATATCAAAAAGTCTATTTCTTGATATCAAGAAGTCCACTTTTGATATCTATGGGGCGCCCGTTTGCTATTAATCTAATATTTCTTGATATCAAGAATTCGACTTCTTGATATCAAGAAATTGACTTATTGATATCGTGAAGTCCTTTTCGATATCAACAAATACTGAATAAACAGGAAAACGGCCTCCCATAGATATGAAAAAGTCGACTCCTCAATATCAAGAAAAAGATTTTCTGATATAAAGAAGTGACTTTTTGATATTAAAAAGTACCGGATAAGTTGCAAAAGAGCTCCCAACAGATAACTTAGATTGAATTTTAGATATCTATAACTGAGTTTAGATATCTATAACTGATTCTAGATACACACAACATTCGAATTATAGATATCTATAATTAATTTGAGATATCTCAAATCAGAATGATATACATCTAAAAAAAAAAGATTAGATCCCATATTGGCTTGCAGCTACGGCCAGCAGTTTTTACATTAAATCAAAATCTTACAGTCTGCCAAGCGCAAGTAGAACTCGGGGGGACTGTCCAATTAACCGCTGGCCACCCGCGCAGCTTCTATAAAGCCTCTCACAGGCCTAGCAGCAGCACCCATCACTAGCCAAGAATATGATAATTAGGGTGTATAAAACAGGCGCATTGACTCCCTTGCTCCTCAGTACTTTGGCTAAACTTACTATTATTTGTGCCATAGTTATGAAATGTTCTATATATTTCAATAATTTTATTGTGTGTACATTTGTGTGAAATTTTCAATTGGCCACTCTCTTGAGCGGTGATGGGTCCAGCGCATGTTTCAATCTGGGCTTAACACCAGATCTATTGGCTATCACAGTCAGAAACCACATCACAGACAACATGGGGTGTATGCCATTATCATCATCATCATCATCATCATCATCATCATCATCATCATCATCATCATCATCATCATCATCATCATCATCAATTACAACATTTATCACTTTGTCGTTATCAAGTGATTAAAAGAAGCTCTAAGATTAAGACAAAATCCTGGGGGATGCCCCTACTCCATGTTATGAAATGCATATCAAGGGAAAATTTGAACAGCAGAGGGACCCTACATCCCACCTTGGTCAAACTTCCTTCGACCTTTTAATTCTCAGACCATTGAAGCTTCTCTGGTAATTTATATAGAGGAACTGTTTTGAAAATGTTAAAAAAGAATTATAGGATAGGGAATTTTAACTGAGATAAAATGACAACACTTTTCCATATGTGTTACAAAACAAATACCCAGTCCCAGCATACTGTGAGTCTATGCAAGTTCACAGCAAGATGTCAGAGGGAACACGTAGAAAACCTCTCCGAAGCTCAGCGCAGAAACTGGGGCTGAATGTTTCGGTTTGTTTTCAAGGGGACTCACAAGCTGTGGTGTTAACTCCTCGTGAGCCAGGCCTGCCAAAAACTGGCTGAAACGGCAAGCAGACTGTTTGAGAATCAGCCAGGCTTCCATGAAGAGAACCAGGAAAGGTGTTCACGAAGGCAACCAATTGACAACACCAGACCAATCGAGACCCTGGGCAAATATGAAAACCTCACCTGGATGATTTTAATCTAGCAATGATCAGGCGGCGTATTCATTCTTTCTGCAAGATGGGCATAACTCCAACACTTGACAAATTCCTACCTGATGCCAAGCAAAATACAAACTTTGATGAGAGTAGATTATCTCTTCACTTGATATTGAGAACAAGAGGTTGTGTGAACTGTCCGTCCTCAGCTGACCTTGACATTCAACCCATTAGAAGTCCCACTCTAGCCAAGGGGATGAGGATTTTAGGGAGGGAGCAAAAATGCGAGTTTCCATTGCAATCCCCATTGACTTACATGGTTATCAATAGGAATGCATGCATTGACCGACACGTATCCAAATGGAAAAACCTTCGTTAAGATCAGGATCCAGAGTATCACCAGCCAGTGAACATTTTATTTAACAAGCTACATTTGCTCCAAGTTCTGAACAATCTGAGTGACGGTTTTGGAGACGTCGAAAATAGAGAAAAAAACACAAAAATTTGTAAAAAAAAAAAAGAAAACAATCGAAGCCCAACCTGTTGCACACTGGAAGGTCTGGGGAAACCCCAATGCAATTTCAAAGCAATTAGCTAAGCGGTTTCGGAAGCTTTTTTACGATTTTGCCAAAAAAAAAACAACATAAAATGAAAAGTCTAAAAATCAATGAGCGTGACTATTTGAACAAAATCGGTAGGGACCCACGTAAGGTACATGCGCACGAAGTTTAAAGTGAATCCGGTGGACGGTTTTGGAGGAAATATAATATTCAATGGGAATGCGTGCATTTACCGACAGGTAACCAAATTGACAAATTCTTTACAAGTCAGGGATCCAGAGTATCACGACCTGGTAAACATTTTTTTTTACTCTTCCACAAGTTAAATCTCCACAAAGTTTCAGCACAATCTAAGTGAGGGTTTTGCAGACGTGAGTAAACCAAAAAAATCGTAAAAACACAGAAAACAATCGCAGCCTCACCTATTGCCCAAATTAAGGTCTGGAGTCCTCAGAAGTATTCCTATGCAATTTTAAAGCAATTGCCTGAGCTGTTTCAGAGAAGATTTTGGCCTCAAGAAGTAACAAAAAAATAATTCAAAATCATTGGAGTGTAGCCATTTAAACGAATTGGGTGGAGAGCAACTCAAGGTACATCCGCCCCCACCCACCCACCCACCATGTTTCAAGTGAATCATGCCCCGGTTTTTAAGAAGTCAAAATTTTGAATTATGGACGGACTTGCGTCGACGACTTAGTAAGGACCATCCTATAACCTCAGCTGACTGACAGGTCAACTGTGATCAAATGGCAGGAAATATCTGCTGGAGGGAACAGGTACTATGGGTTGAGACATTCATACTTGCGGCCATTACGAGAGAGTGAATGATCAGAAAATCCAAGGTCAGCGATCTATTAAGACGAAACATGGCTGAATGTTCACCATAGTGTTAGCAAATGTTGGCAGCGGAAATGTTCCCCCTGGCCAAGGAAGTCGCCTGATCATTTGTGATGCTGGATCAAGTCAGGGATTTGTGCAAAATGCTTTACTCACTTGCAAAAGTGGCGGCTACCATTATGAAATGAAATGAGACAACTTTTAAAAAATGGCTTTGTGAGAATCTTCTGCCTAATATACCCCCTCATTCCATCCTTGCTCTTATATAGACAATGCACCGTATTACAGCATGCAGGAGGAAAGAGCCCCCAAAACAACAACCGAAAAATGTGACATGATGGCACGGCTACAGGGAAAAAAATCCCAATTAATGAAGTGATAATATAGAGACACAAGCAAAGAGAAAAAAAAAGAATGAAACAGACATGTATGCAAGACAATATGGACATATTGTTGTCAGCTTATACCACTATATCACTCTGACTCGAATACCTTTAAACTTATCTGGTGATGTAAAGAACCATGTGGCAAGATACAATATTACATGGAAAGTTACTAACGTTAAAAATCTTTGGGAGGAAGCTAATGGCTTGATTACTTTAGAAAATGCCACTGCACACTGTAACAACTGGGAGAATACTGGCGAGGAGATTGAAAAACTGAAGAAAGGGTAAGGGACCTGATTATAAGGCTGCGAGAGAGTGATGGTTAAGGTACAGATTTCGACAGACATGGGTTATGTTTTTTGGGGGGGGGTGGATTTTGTTTGTTTGTTTGTTTGTTTGTTTTTTGTTTTTTTTTGTTTTTTGGGGGGGGGTTGAGACTGGGCAAGAACTAGGTCTCAATATTACTGGACAGACTGTAGATATCTAAAGTTGAATTATAATTATCTATACATGTAATTCATTTTTAGATATCTACAAATTATTCTAGATATCTACAAATAATATTCGATATCTATAAATGCTTTTAGATATCTGTAAGGATGACCTTGACTGCGCAGAATGAAGTGGTCCTGTGACTTTCAGAATAGTATCAGGGTAATTTTTTTGGTTTAAAAGTACCATCACTGTACGCAATATCAGTTTTCACTCACACAGTTCAGGCGTCACCATGTTAACATGAAAAATGGCAGTATCAACTGTTACTAACATTATGTAAGCAAATATGTCAGTTTGATCATTTACGGTCACTCAAGGTCAAAATTAACTGCACCAAAAGGAACCCCACAGGTGATATCCTTTGTGTTTAAGAGTAACCCTGGACCTAGGATCCAGCATTGGAGAGAAGCGAGGCAAACGTTATAACATGTACATTTGACTCTATGCCAAGATTAACAACATCGAACGAAACCCTTAACGTACTTTTCTATTATTTTTTTATACCAACCATGGGCATACGATCCACCATTACCGAAATGTAAGCCATAGGTCAGTTTGACCTTTTAAGTCAGTTTTTTTTTTGTTTTTGTTTGTTTGTTTTTTTTTTTTAGCTAGCTAAAAAAACTAGATTGCTGCGTATACATACATTGAATAGTTGACACCCCGGGAACCAAAAAAGGTGTGACAGAAAACAAATAAATCTTTTTTCCAAGGCAGGGGTCTCTGTTTCACACTACCAATCGAGTATGAGACAACCCACAATGCCTCCATAGTGTCAGTTTTACAGCACCATAGGACCCATTGCGTCAGGGAAGTCTTCGATCATCAGTTTTGTTTGTTTTTACTGTACGGTACGCTTTTTCGGGGACAATAGTAGGCAGTTGTCACAAAACCACTATCAACGACTGCATAGGTAAGTTCATTAATTCGTCGTGTGACAAAAATGCAATTCTGTCATGGAAATTATCATTATTTGCTTGATTATCAAATGCAAATAAACACAAAAACATGTTATATTATAATATACAGTTTACTTTGATGTGCTGAATACCTGAAATTGACATACAGTTTTGCAATGCACACGCATCCTGTGCAAACAATACCTCCTTCAGGCAGTAAGAGACTCATTTCTCAAACCATTGTTATAATGTTTATCATCAAGGTCTCCTAAAGCATATATCAGCATTTCAAAATCAACGGATATCAATAAATTTAGTTTTATAACGAAACAAAAGTGTGTGTCGTAAGCAGATCAGTTTTGTCTTTAAACACACAAAACAAAAGTAGCTTACATTTGGGATTTATTTCAGGCTTTAGCCGTCATGTTGCCCTCCTTGCACCTCTACATATATACATACTTGTGTGAAAACTCGAATGAAATGACATCACTTAATGATTTAATACTTAGTACTTAAAACATTGACTTTGCCATCATTCCTAAATAAAAACTGTTCCTGACTGGAAAAAACCCCGCGGTCTACAAGGGGATTTCTGAAGCTGGTAAAACAAGCTTTCATATCAAGGCCTGCCGATTCCCATGTCCGGTACTTGACTTGTGATGTGCTTTGTAGTTCTCTTTAGTTTTACATCATCTTCTTCAACAAACCCATGAAGAGACAAGGCAGAAGCACGGCCAGGCTAACCTCACTGCTGATATGAGCTCCACTGCCTTGAGTCACCATCGTGGCCACAGCTGAATTAAATATCAAAAGTGTACATAAAGTCAGCAACCCAGATCAGTTACGTCAAAGGTAGACGTGAAAAGCATTCGTTGTTCTTGATCTAAGCTCAAAAGCCAACACACAAATTTGGACACCCATGCACCACTAGGGTGTAATTTGTTGCCTTGCTGCATAAAACAGTCATTATTTGACTTTAAAAAATTAATAAAACATGTTTAACTGGGGTCAATTATTGAGCAAATGTGAAAGATTATTATTGAACTACTTTTGAGCTTCTTGGGCGGACACCTGTCTCGTATCAGGGATGTTATATATGCTTTTATATGAGTATTGTGCAACAAGGAGTCAAATCTGCTTAAACCAAATCGAATCTGATGTGCTGTGCCATGACAGAAGTGGTATTTTTATGTTTTGGGTGTACTTTTGGAATGTGTACTTGTTATGCAGCGAGTTTCTGCCAATCATTCTCAAATTAGTTGCATTCAAGGAACATGGATTGTACTATTGTACGATAATGATAAGATTATGGTGCGACCATGTATTACAAGGTACTCTACAAGACTGTATTTCAGTCCAGTGACCGCTAGTGTGCATGTTCCAAGAAACTGAAACTGAAACTGAATGCGCATGACACATGATCATAATACCCCATGTGACAATGCTTCAGGCAGCAGAGAAGATCATCTTGACATGCTGGACTAGAATTGTAAAGAAAGTGAAACAGTGATATGTGTACTTACTGGTGGGGCTGTATTTGGTGTAACAACTGACAGGCGCCCCGGTGACGTTACAGGTAGATGCTTGAAAAACAGGCATTCCGATTCCCACGAGCTGCACATATGTAGTTGCGATAGTCTCCACTGCAAATAGAGAATCACCCGGAAGCTTATAAACAAGTCACAATCGTTACTTTACATAATTGTTAAGTGGGCACGTGGCCAGTGATGTACCCAAACAACATTTAAAATTGCAGTTGTTGATACACCCGGATTTATTCAGACAAACTAAGCAATTGTATCATTACTGAACTTACCTGTGCCAGGAAACTCTAAACTCTAATTTGTGTGGATTTTTCAAAATTTGCGTAACAATCCACCTTCCGCCTATCCGTGCACACAACCCGCAATGGGGAATGTGCCCGTGGGGGGGGGGGGGGGCTGTTGGTACTAGTATGTGCCGCTGTGATGGCCTCTCTTTTCAGCGAAATTTTTTTAACAAAGGTCCAGTATTTTGCCAAAATTTATCTAAAAAATGGTACTTTTTTCCCTTTATGGGCCAAAATTTGGGTAATTTTCCCTACCTGAGGTTAAAATTTTCACCCCGGAGCACTTTTTACAACTTTGGTCCACATTTTCTACTATTTCGGTTAAAAAATTCCGTTACAAATGTATCATTTTTGTGACAAAGTGCCCTAACAAAGGGTGGGCTTTTGAAAGGACGAGCCGCACAACCCCACCAAAAAAGAAAAAAAAATGGGGATATATCCTTCCCATTCACCCGGGGGGGGGGGGGGGATGTGCCTTGAGATGTTGATCTGGCCATAACGATCCCCGAGTTGCTACCTTTGCAGGTGAAGGCAATTGGAAGATAAAAGCTCTGGCTCATCTGATTGGCCAGTCAATGTCAACAGGAAGTGGGGTGCCATGAATAGGCTCCAACACATTCCCCATTACATTTTCTGCTTCTCAAAAACCCCTTGCCCAAAACCTTTTCAAACTTGGTTGGAATGTATGCTGAGAGGGTCTCTACCAAGTTTCTTCAAATGATCACACATCAATAACTTTAGGCAGTTTCATATTATGTGTATGTATGTATGTATGTATGTATGTATGTATGTATGTATGTATGTATATATGTATGTATGTATGTATGTATGTATGCATGCATGTATGTATACATGTACATGAAGAGAAACTTGAAAACAATCCCAACTTTTTCTCTGGAATCGATAGAACAATTGCTTTGAAATTTCACACAAATGCTTCCCGGTGCCAAGGTTATTAAATGAATCCTTGAGGACATATATGTGTACATGAGCAGCTCCCCCCCTCCCCCCCCCCCAAAAAAAAAAATGTTGATCAGATCGACTTGGCGGGGATGTATTTTGATGTGAGTCTCTGTCAAGCGTATTGAAGTCGCCACTCTTTAGTGACTTTCGGACTTCTTTTATTTCCCTCTAATCTGTTAAGCAGATTGATTATGAACTGGGAGGGGATGTACTTCGGGCGAGGCTTCATAAGTGTGTTCAAATGGTCGTGATGCAGTGATCTTTCGATTTTTTATTCTTTTTTCATTTCTGTGCAAGACCTTTATAAATCTGCTTTTAAACAGCTTGCCCAGTTGCTTCAAATTGCGCAGGCACATTTCGTCAGATCCTTAAACCTTAACTTCTTCAACAGGTAACCTTTGTAATTTTAATTTTTTTTAAACAATTTAAGTATGTTTTCCATATTTTGCAATTTCTTACTTTAAAACCATCTCTCAGATTGTGCAAAATTTGGTGCAAATGAGCCTTGTAGAAGTGTCAAAGTTTCTCGCTAAGTGATGTTTCTGTCGATGCCGGATTTTCAACAAATTTTCAATCCGGATACTTCTTGGTTAATGCACATATTCTCGTTGATTGCCATACAAGGCGATTGGGATTTCAATTGTCATTCTCATTTTATGCTTCTTCAAAACTGTCGGCCAGATGCACTTCAAACTTGCTGGGGATGTAGCTTGGACGGGTCCACTGAGTTTGTTTAAATGTTCATGCACCAGTAATTTTTTAAAATATATTTTTGTATTAATTGTAACCAATATATCATTTATTTTCAGCATTTCATTCATCATATAGCGCCAGCTCAAACATGTGGTGAATGTCACATTTCCTGATGGTTTTCCCCCATGAGGTTGGCCCATGATGACGAGCACCGGGAGATATCGAGGCGCGCGTACGAAGGAATGGTTTTGTGACTCGCACTTCCCTATCACTGGGTGCTCGTCATAGCGGGCCAACCTCCTGTGAGCTTCCCTTGTTGATTGGGGGTCCATTTGGTGGTTCATTACTCGTGTTATATTTGGGATGCGTCCACAAAATACAACAACCAAAATTTAGATTTTGCATAGTTATTTGATTAGTTTGCCAGATCTTAAAATGGCACCTGCAGAACCTGAATGTGTAAAATTTTTTACAAATAGTCCAGTTATAATTTATTAGTAGTAAATATGTATAACTAGCGTATTTTAAATGAACGTGTTGTCTCGGGGAAAGGCGATGGTAGGAGTAATGCTTATGCAATCCCGACTTGTCACGCAGGTGTAAAAATGGTTCCACATAGCCCAAGCCTGAAAGTGTTAACAGGCAACTACTGTTAATTTCTTATACAATTTCTTCTACAATTTATACTGGTTTCGCCAGATTCATATCAAACTTGGTAGGGGTATATCTTTGATGGGTCTTTACCAATGTGATGCAAATGGTTAGGTTTTAATATTTTTTTTATTTTACATGACTTTTTTCTTTTTCTCTTTACTTTTCTTCTTTTTAAACATTTGCCAATTGCAATGAAATTGGGACACTTCTGGAGATCCCTGGAACTTAATTTACTCAACAGATGCTGCTGTTATTTTTCCTTTTTTTATGATTTTTTTCATTTGAATTCTTCTTTCAAACTCTCAAACTGCATGCTAAATTCTGATCAAACGTAATGGGAATGTACCTTGACTCAATCAATACTAATTTTCTTCACAAAATGATGTTTGTGGCATTTCCTTATTTTAAACGAATTTTCTTTATTTTTAATTATCGGTAATGGTACATGTACATGTAGGCATTGTTTATTCAGGGAAAGCATAAAAATCTGACAAATTAGTTTGGCAATGGTAGATTCAAGGCCTATGGTTACCATATTATATCAATATGAAAGTACCCCCTGGGTTTCATTTGGTGTCGTTAATTTTGAGCTTGATCTTACTTTGAAGGTCACATTACCACTGGAGTCTGTGCATCTGAGATCAGATGCACTTATCGACTTTGGTCCTAAACCACGGGCTGAATTCCTTTAAAACCCAGTGGGAACATAGCTTGACTCTCCACAAGAAATCAATTGCCTCTTTTATCATTTCCTGATTTTCGCTTTTTTTTTTCGAAATAAGAATAATGATCGATTAAATTACACATTGGCATGGTTAATATTAGAATACTAGTGCACATACATGTATGTGAAAAGTTTCTCTGTACAGCATGCCAAGTGGACTGTAAACTTGATGGAGAATCTTGGTAAAGCTAGGTCACTACGGTACGTATACGGGTCACTTACATCAATACTCTATCAGCTCAAACTTAAGCTAAGCTCAACTCTGCTCATCATAGCCCATGTTAAGCATTACCAGAAGCTCAATTTATTTCAGTTTAGTTTAGCACTTGGATTGAACATATCGAGGTACTCTGTGTATGGGTCATTTACAAAGCCCCCTTTATATCATTAAGCAAGTAAGAGTTGAGATTTTCATGCTTACTATTGAGTCGTTGATGACAGAGATTGTCGGAAGAAGGCTGTGTTAGGTTTATGCACATGACTGCATCAATATTGGCGCTGACGTTCGTGGATCTGCAACAGTTAGCATTGGCTTCATCATGATGTGTTGATTTTACATCCATCAATAAAAAGAAATATTTAGGCATATTTATAACAAGTCATTTTAGCTTTCAATCCATAACTACACACACACACACACACAATATATATATATATATATATATATATATATATATATATATATATATATATATATATATATATAGTTCGCACATATAAAAGAGATTTTCATGTGAAATTCCTATACACATTTGTCAAATTCTACACTTATGTGAAAAAGATACCGTGTGAAATAGCTTTACACGTAAGTGTAATAATACCTTTTTACATTTATGTGCAAAATTTTTAATGTACGTGTAACAGATTCACACATATATGTAAATCTGATCCACATGTGTAAAATATATGCTAGTTTGAAATATGCGAAAGTTTCACACATACATGGAAAAAGAATTTACATATATGTATAAAGCTTTTTTATATATTTGAAATATATATGATTAATTTGCATATATGAAATAGTCTACACACATATGTGAAATAAATGTATAATTGCACACGTGCAAAAGCTTGACACAATTTTACTAAAATAACCGCTCCCTGTCAAGACATGCCAGTGAAACGTATTGGCAGAGAAACAGAAAGATCAAGTTCCCTGTTTTGATAGGCGACATTTTTTACAACTGAACTTTTTTCTTTTATCATCATCTGTTTATTTCGTGAATATCTGCCTTACAATATTTCCTCATTGCATTGGCAGAATGATTTTTTTACAACTAAACATTACCGACGAGAAATTATTATTCCTTTATTAAATGCACAAATAAACACGGTGTTTAATAAACAAAATCCGGGTAAAATGTTGCTTTCAATATCCTTTAGTGTCAGAGCATGGATAATGGGGGATCGTAAGTAACATGTGAATGTACGCCCATCCAGTTACCGATAATGATCTATAGGCTAGGAACCCAAAGATGTAAAAAATATCGCCGCATGGCGATATGTCGATATTGAGTGTCACTTTGATGTATATGATCACGCAAAATACTAGAAAGAAAACAAAAATGAACATTCCATCAATGTAGTTATCCGGATCACCGGTTCGCAGAATTAGACCCTGTCCTTTCGGGTTCAGGTCACCCGCTGAGTACTACGGATCAGTCATTTTATAAATATCGTCTTCCTCTCAGTCTATTTCACATCTTTTAAATCTATTTCATACATGTGAAAAAATCATCCCTTTCACACGTGTCCAAAAGCATTATACGTACATACAAAACGTTTACCAATAATATTAAAATCATTTATACATATGCAGAATAATATTTAGGCCTACACATTTGTAAGAGAATGGATCAAATATTAAAACGACTTGCCATGTACATATTTTGATAAAATTTCGGGGGGGGGGGGGGCACCATTATACAAATGGTGCCCTTGGCCGAGGGGGACAGGAAGAATTGTGAACCCTCCGCTTCGCGTCTGGTGGACAGTCCATCCCGAAGGTTCACAATTCTTCCTGTCCCCCAAGGCCAAGGACACCATTTGTTTTATTATACCGAAGAACAATAAAACATCAAAGCTTCCATTTAATAGATTTTAATAACACACATTCTATACATTTGGCACACAAGGCAAGATGGCAATCGCGGTCATGCGACATCAGATTCAGAGGTGCATCGCCATCTAGCGCTACAGTGAGCGGTGGACAGTACTTTCACAGAAGTGGACAGGCAAAACGGTCCCATGCCCAATTAACCAATCACGTGTACGGATTTCCCTCTGAGGTATAATAAATTATATTATTATACCTCAGAGGGAAATCCGTACACATGATTGGTTAATTGGGCATGGGACAGTTTTGCCTGTCCACTTCTGTGAAAGTACTGTCCACCGCTCACTGTAGCGCTAGATGGCGCTGCACCTCTGATGTCGCATGACCGCAGCCTTGACCCCACACACTTTTCTCCATGATTGCCATCTTGCCTTGTGTGCCAAATGTATAGAATGTGTGTTATTAAAATCTATTAAATGGAAGCTTTGATGTTTTATTGTTCTTCGGTATAATAAAACAAATGGTGTCCTTGGCCTTGGGGGGACAGGAAGAATTGTGAACCTTCGGGATGGACAGACCATCCCTCAGGTTCACAATTCTTCCTGTCCCCCTCGGCCAAGGGCACCATTTGTATACTGACAGAGCATCTCTGCACGTGCACTTTGGTTCAAAGTGCGTATCTTTGTGAATAAGAAATTTATAACGTGGACAATTACGCCGCCAATCACCGATTTTGTTCACAATAATCTTTAGTTACGTCAGGGACGTGTTACACGTCCCTGGTTACGTCAAACGTGCAGACGATGGGCTCTGGACAGTGCGACTTCGCTATCGCCTTCGATTAGCGCGATTCCTTTTCATTCTTGAAATATTTACCCCTTGCTAAAATTGACCACATTTTAGCTTCTCATTGAAGTGAGCTTATCTTGTGATCATTTGTCCGTCGTGGTCGGTCCATTGTCCGTCTGTTTGAAATTGCGTGAAGATATCTCTGGGTATTAGGGCGAGACTTACAAGGTACACCAAAGACTTCGACCTCATCACCAGCGTCATAGAGTCACTTACTGAATTTTACTGTTCATTTGATCACTTGAGAATTAATTTAAGCTAGGACTCTGATGCTAGTGGTCTTCTATATGAGCCAGATTCACACAGTATATGAGTAACATTGACTTCATTCCTATGGCCACAAGGTCTCTTTCATCAGTTTTACTGTTGATTAGCTAGGAACTAGGCCTATTTGAGCTAGGACTTTGACTATTGAACTAGCAATTTGATATTTGTGCATGACAAACAAAAAGGTGCCCTTTACCAAATTTCAAAGGTCACAGAACCACTTCCTTTGTGAATGCAAGGTCACAGGAACAACAAGAAACAAGTCGGCAACAGTCCTGTTGCTTGCTCTTTTAACGGTTGGATCAAGAAAGGTTCCACTGTCCAAGCGATAATGTCTCTTTATTCGTTACTTATGTATACTTTTCGTTTTATATGTATAAATGAAAAGCCCCCCTGCTGCATGTAATTCTTAATGAGTAACAGTATATGTACTTACCTGTAAATGATAATATTATTTGACACCAGTGTATCGCATGAAAACACATAACTAGTACCGCCAGTAGTGCTGGTCAGTGTGTTCGCAGTATACACGTCCGTCCCGAGTGTTTGATGGGTCCATGTGCCGTGCAGATATGATGGGAAGGTGCATGCTGCATCTATAAAGGCCACAAATTCACTTACTTTACCAAGGAGACCAGTGATATGCTAGCCTGTTCAAGTCATATAACCCATTAAAGAGCAGAGGTACGAACCATAGAAACTCGTTTCAGATACAAAAAGGAGTGAGATATAATCATTATGTATTTATTTATCTCCTTGTTATTATTATTAATTTATTATTATTATTATCATCATCATCATCATCATCATCATCATCATTATTATCATCATCATCATCATCATCATCATCACCATCATCATCATCATCATCATCATCATTATTATTAGCAATAGTAGTACTTGCAGTAGTCTTTATTTGAATTATCCTTAAAAGTATGGATTAACATTCCGTGGATTCTGATTGTCACCTGCCACTGAAATATTGCTGTCTCCTGCATTCTATTAGTTCATTCCTTACAAGGTTAAAATTTTCCATGTTTTCATGGAAACGGAAGAGAGGCGTGTCAGAATCATGATTCATATGTGAACTACTTGTGACAACACGCTGTTTTCAATAGTTTGGACGGAGCGTTGCTGTCAGATCATCGCACTCTTGTATTTCTCCTAATTGACATTAAGTTCGCATTTTCCTATTTAGAATGTTTCTGTCAATGTACAATCTTTGCTTCCCTTATAAATTTGCCTTCAGTTGGTCCGATTCACATTGTTAAATTTACCATACTTTCGCAACTGTGAAAAGTTTCCGCGAGTTTGCGTTCATAACGAAAACGTCCAATTAAATGGGAAAGCAGAAGGACGCCAGAAAAGTTATTCCTGTGGATAAATCGGCGTGACCTGAACCTGAACGGTACGTCACACGCTCGCTTGAACTGGCTCCATTGCCTTAAATATATATTTCCCCATTCCGTCGGTTCCACAAACGTACTCTTGGCGCACGTCCTCACATTAAATTTTTCACTGCAAATTTCGATCAAGTCGATGTGCTAAGAATTAGTACAACGATAAAAGGTTCGTTTTCGTTGTAAACCGACATTACATTCAATCACTCAGTTGCACAAATCACAAGAATGGTCCAGGTCAACCCAAAAGCGCCCAGGAAAGCTATTAACGCTCGACACTTAGCATTAATAGAGTTAATTTGAGCATTTTTTTTTAAACGAGAACCGTTTCTTAAGAAAAAAAATATTGTCAATTGATCACATACCATAGGCCTGTCTAAATAAAATTTCCTGGTGGTTTTCCAGGTTTTATTATTTTTTTTTAAATCATAACATTTCTTAGTCTAGCTTTACTTATTCGGAGTTTTTAAAATGATGGCATCATGCACTAATTAAGCCTCTTCAAAACATCTGGATATATTGGACTCTGCTTTATATACGAGGCTTTCGATATCACCCTCGTGAAATGTCTTATCCATCAGCACAAATCGTTTCTCTGGATGAATTTGTCTTGCGATGTACAACGATCTATCGTTCTTTAAATAGTTTTCAGTATTCCTCAGGACATGTCCTGAAGTTTGCTTCATATATATGTATATATATATATATATATATATATATATATATATATATATATATATATATATATATATATATATATATATATATATGTGTGTGTGTGTGTGTGTGTGTGTGTGTGTGTGTGTGTGTGTGTGTGTAATCATATAAGTTAAGCACTTTAGCGCGTTATTTATGTGACTATAAATGCGTCACATAAGTTGGTTCGCACCATGATCTCAGTTCGAATATCAATAAAAGCCGTGCAGAATCGGAATAAAAAAGAATGATTTCTGAGTCCAATTGCCCATGCAAAGGTCTTTTGAGTCAGTTGCCAGCATATTTTGGTACACATGCCTCCAAAGATAAAAGGAAAGCAGTTGGTTCAGTTTCCAAATTTGCACTGAAAGAGTTGAGACAGCTTTAGGCCGATATTAAATTTAGATTTTTAAACTAAGTTTCAGTTTTGGGTAAGCGAACACTTGCTTTTTTTACCCGCAGAGTGAAAAAAAAAATGTGAAACACTTTCTTACGTACCCAGGGTGCCCACGGCAAGTGCAAATGCCAGTAACTTCAACGACAGCATCTTTGTTCGGAAAATGCGCGGAGGGACTGTGGATTGCTATTTCGTCCAACGCAAAAAGGTCCTGGTATGAATTGTCGCTACGTTTATAAAGAAGCAACTGTTTTTTATTGTTTGTGCTGTCCTACTGAGTATCCAAGGAACTAACACACTAAAATTTCTATATAAGGAAATATTAAATAACAGTGGTTGCCACCTTTAACATCAGTTTGAACTAGACTTGATAAGCTAAACTACCAACAGCACATTGATATTAAACATTGTGTCAGCTATTTTGATTTTCATTGTGTTTTGGCAACCATAAATATTATATAACGTTTCACTTGATCTTTTTCATACACTACCTTAATACATCTTAAAAGTAAACTTTAACTTGGTGGAACAACCATTGTAAGTACCAGCATCGTGTCTAGAGTTTTGACAACCATTTTGTGCATCGACAATGTGGACAAAAGTCTGGGGCACAATTGTTTTAAAAAATTGACATGGCATTTTTCTATGATAATTTGTTATCATGAACTACAAAATAAAGGAACTGATCGTAAAGCTAGAATCAAAATACTCTTGTCATTTGTTCTTATCAAATTGCCTTGTACGCCGACACAGAGATGGTCGTTTTACATTTCATAGAACATATTTTTTGTTGCGGCTAGGTTTTTCTTGTAGATGACCCTATTTATTTTCAATTTAAAAGATCAAAATAAATGATATGAGGACCCCCGGTCTGTTAAATCGTACTGAAACAAAGTATCCCTGCTTATCGATCTATGCTCTGCAGTCAAGACGAAAATCCAGGTGTATTACTTGACGACAGTGGCTGACAATTTTGTGCAAGTAGCGCCTCCGGACTAAGATTAGTGTCTGATATAATTATTTCTTGGTATAGTGCTGCGCTTATTCCACAGTTTACACTGCAAAGAACCAGTAGTTTGCACTTCTTCTCTGCCAAGGGAATTGAACAAGTAAGGTAAACAGACTTCCAAAAGGGCACTTACCGTGAGCATACCGCTGCAGTTCACTGTAACTGCGCACTGCATGCCTGGTCAAGCCTTAAACCTGGCCGTGGGTGCGGCGACATTTCTGGACATGTAGTACTCTTGCTGGGGTCATAATTTAGGCTTCTAAAGTATCCTCTATAAGCCAAAGTTTGTTTATTCACATGCAACACCTCCAAGTAGGCAACAAAGTGATCGTCAAGATGGTTTGAAAATTATGATGTCGGATAATCGCAGCTTTTACTATATATGTGCCCAGGAAAAAAAAAGTATAGCTTTGCTGATGTTCCCACACGCTACGCTATTATATTTAAGAAAAACAATCAAGTAAAGTCGGAGATCATGTGACAGGTCTGACAATACAGCCCCAGTTTTGTTCTGACGTTATATGTATTTTTGGGTGATTGAGTTAACCATAGTCAAATTGTATAAAGTCATTGAATATAACATAAAATCACTTGCAAATTTCGAATTAAGATAACGGAAAACACTTTATTTTTTTCAACTTCTTGTTGTTCTTAAACTTAAAAATTTGTTTGATAGACAT